>NC_051168.1:49864206-49934206 GCF_013339725.1 Rhipicephalus microplus
TTCCGATGCTGAGATTTGAACCCGTACCCTCATGCTCCGAAAGCGAGTGTCTTTATCATTAGGCTACATAACCTTTTTTTTTTCTTTATTGCCTTCTTGACTACAGGTCAAGCTAATATGACAATCACTATCACACGTGTTTCATGTGGGATAACGCGTCAAACAAATATATTACATCTTCAACCACAGTCTGGTCGTCTTATACACAATCTCGCACTTTTATAACAGCTTCCCGCAAACACTCATTAACGGATAGAACTCTCACATCACAGTGTCTGTACGATAGCATACTACGCCAAACCGAATGAAGACCAAGTAAAAATATAACCATCCAAATTTTGCACAGAACTATCACAAGCGAAAAAACGAATTCCATATGGAGTAAGAGGTAAATCTTTTTTTTAAAGTCCTCTGTAAAATGTCTCAAAAGAAAATAGCGTTCTTACAATCAATAAACACAGTTTCAATGGTCTCAGGTTTGTTACACAGGAGACAGCTGCTTCCCCATGGTACATACATCCCTCTCTCTTCAAGCCAGTTTTACTGGCAAAGGTTCCCGTATGAAGTTTAAAAAAGAAGGTTTTCACATTGGGTGGTATCACATGTTTTTCACTCACTTAGTACGTCATGACCATGTGATTTTTCATACTTTGAACGGTACAGGGGCACAGGAAAAACATTCTGTATTAGGTCTTTCATTAGGCGCTTTCTGTTTGTACTTCTGCTCCCACAAAGCAATACAGGTACGGTACATCTAAACACATAAATGTGCACCCTTTGTGCAAAACAATGCAGAAAGGCGACACTTTCTAGTACAGACTTTACTGACTTTTTGTGGCAACGCATTAAACGTCCTCAGCGGGACACGATTGTAGAGCCTATATGGAGAGTCACACAAATATTTTTTTTTCAATATTTGATGCCAAACTTGGGTCTTCATGGTACTTCTGAGGCGGCCAATTACATGTGTTGACTAACGAGTTAAGCAAGCATGGAAGTGTCATCTATAGCGGTTAGTCAGACCCTGTTTTGCTCGGCCTCGGAAAAGCTCAATTGGCCACTTGTTACGAAAGCGACCATCATGGCTACGTACCTCCAGACAGCGTAGCGTCAGGTGTGCTCGCCCGATGCTGCTGCTATGAGTCAAATAAGCGTATATGTTTTCATGTTGGGATCCGTCCTTCGGTCGGCCCGGCATCCCCCATATGCATGCATACGTATATCGATATACATACAAGCGTATTACATATATAGCCCACCATCCACATTGCTTCGAAGTTCGTGAGAGGTAAGCGCTGGGTTAGGAAAAATTCGCCATTCATAAAATTCCTATGCGCAAGAGGTACGCATGCATATAACCCGCGCAGTGATCTCTATCTGACATGCAGTACAAGTCAATGCTCATTTTCGTTTGCATTTGACGAGTCGGAAGGGAAACATTCTTTGAGCCATTTTGATGTGGCCAACCACGAATGTATTCTATTCCGCGGGAGCCGTGCGCTTCACGATCTTCTTGAAATGAGTTTATGTCAAAGCCACCGTGCCCTCTGTACAGCCCCCGAGAGCACTCATTAACGGATAGAACTCTCACATCACAGTGTCTGTACGATAGCATACTACGCCAAACCGAATGAAGACCAAGTAAAAATATAACATCCAAATTTTGCACAGAACTATCACAAGGCGAAAAACGAATTCCATATGGAGTAAGAGGTAAATCTTTTTTTTAAAGTCCTCTGTAAAATGTCTCAAAAGAAAATAGCGTTCTTACAATCAATAAACACATGTTCAATGGTCTCAGGTTTGTTACACAGGAGACAGCTGCTTCCCCATGGTACATACATCCCTCTCTCTTCAAGCCACGTTTTTACTGGCAAGGTTCCCGTATGAAGTTTAAAAAAGAAGGTTTTCACATTGGGTGGTATACACATGTTTTTCACTCACTTTAGTACGTCATGACCATGTGATTTTTCATACTTTGAACGGTACAGGGGCACAGGAAAAACATTCTGTATTAGGTCTTTCATTAGGCGCTTTCTGTTTGGATTTCTGCTCCCACAAAGCAAATACATGTACGGTACATCTAAACCACATAAATGTGCACCCTTTGTGCAAAACAAATGCAGAAAGGCGACACTTTCTAGTACAGACTTTACTGACTTTTTGTGGCAACGCATTAAACGTCCTCAGCGGGACACGATGTAGAGCCTATATGGAGAGTCACACAAATATTTTTTTTTCAATATTTGATGCCAAACTTGGGTCTTCATGGTACTTCTGAGGCGGCCATTACATGTGTTGACTAACGAGTTGAAGCAAGCATGGAAGTGTCATCTATAGCGGTTAGTCAGACCCTGTTTTGCTCGGCCTCGGAAAAGCTCAATTGGCCACTTGTTACGAAAGCGACCATCATTGCTACGTTACCTCAGACAAGCGTAGCGTCAGGTGTGCTCGCCCGATGCTGCTGCTATGAGTCAAATAAGCGTATATGTTTTCATGTTGGGATCCGTCCTTCGGTCGGCCCGGCATCCCCCATATGCATGCATACGTATATCGATATACATACAAGCGTATTACATATATAGCCCACCATCCACATTGCTTCGAAGTTCGTGAGAGGTAAGCGCTGGGTTAGGAAAAATTCGCCATTCATAAAATTCCTATGCGCAAGAGGTACGCATGCATATAACCCGCGCAGTGATCTCTATCTGACATGCAGTACAAGTCAATGCTCATTTTCGTTTGCATTTGACGAGTCGGAAGGGAAACATTCTTTGAGCCATTTTGATGTGGCCAACCACGAATGTATTCTATTCCGCGGGAGCCGTGCGCTTCACGATCTTCTTGAAATGAGTTTATGTCAAAGCCACCGTGCCCTCTGTACAGCCCCCGAGAGCACATCCCGAGTTAGCATACGTAAGTGACATTCGGGGCTGTGCGATACACCACCATTATAGATCTACCGACAGCTAATACGATTTTCCGTCAGGAACTCGAACTTGCCCGCATGCCACCGTAAGAAATAAAGAATAACAGCCTGAAGGAAGATCAGAAACTGAAGGTACAAGCGACACACAAAAATACAGCCTGAAAAAGCATACGTAAAAATAGGAATGGGAATGCAAGCGTTCAATGGCGCAGCCAGTATTTTTTTTTTTTTTTTCAGAACGGCGAGGGCGGGGGGAGGGCCCATTACACTCTATGTATATGCTTGTGCTTGTATGAGTGCATGTACATATAGGCATGTATATTTCAAAATTTCCAGTTGTACACCCTCCCTGAACACCCCCCCCCCCTAAACCTTGGCTTCGCAAACGCTTCGTGACACCCTATCACAAAGAGAAAAGAAAGAAATAAAGAAAGAAAGGAAGAAAGGAAAGCAGAAAATAAAGAAAGAGAAAAAGAAATAATCCTATCATACACCTACGAGAGGTACAAAACAACACGAAGTGAATAATGGCTTACATAAAAAGGGATAGCGCACTGGGCTAAAAACACGAGCGGGCGTATCAGTGACAACTTCCTTTCATCTCGGCAGCCCGCCGCCGACTGTAATACAATATACGGCAACGGAGTGGCACAATGTATAGTCAAAGGAAACGCGGGTGTGATATGCGGCGGCCACTTTGAGCCAATAAAGAGCAATAAAAAAAGAAAGAAAACGTCTACACCGAGCGCCAACGCGGCGGGAGGACGAAATTGAAACAGAATTATCTCCGTGGTCGCTCTACCGCGTATCTGCGGCGGCAGATGATAGGAACAAGGTTGGCGCTGCGGTGGACGGATCGGTTTATGCAAATGAGGGTGTAGACCGCAGAGTGAAACTTCGTTACACCGAAATAAGATAAATGGAAATAAAAGAGAGACAGCGGGTTTATACGAGGATATACCGTTTTCTGCAACGAGTATATCATAGTATGGATCCGCAGTGATACCCAGGGAATGCAACAAATCTAGGGAGTAAAAAGAAGCGACAGCAGGGCAGAATAGCCCAAGTGCAAAGATAGACCACAGGAAACAAAATTTTTCAGCCTTATTTTCAGCTCTGAATGTGTCATGCTGCCGATTAACCCTCAAGCGGCCATGTACTTTGTTCTGCGCAACCCCAGGCCGGAAATGAACGACGTGTACCTACTTCACCAGTGGGTACCAGGCCGCAGCATGCCTCCCACAGCAACAGTGGATGCTCGAATATTGCACCAAGAAGGAAAGGGGGGGCGGGGAACCCAGGGGCACTTCCAGAACCTCACGGGGTCACCTTTCAAGATTAGCAACCATGAACAACCAAGCGTCAGGTGTGATGTACTCGACTGTGCTTTAGGAATAGGGTTTATGGGTTTCCGGCCGGAACTGCGAATCGAAGCCGGTACCTACCGCAATGGAAGCGGACCCGCTCAAACATGTAGCCACCGCTGCTGCTAAATGTGCGCCGCTAAATCTGTAAAGTTTCCTATAGCCACACTGAAGCGAACACCTGGTGCTAGTGTCTATAGGAGCTGCAACGCATGGCACTTCAGCCAGTGTGGGAATTATGGGTAGTACACGGATTTGTCTAAGCTTTCTTCTTCCATCTCATTTCGCTCCGCGTGGCACGCATCGAAGTTCAGCAAACGTTGAGAAGTTCAAAGTTCCCCACCTTGACATTGTTAGGCTCACTAATTCTAATCGGTCCCACAAATTCACAACAATCCGTTTTTTTTCTAATCCGAAACAAACTCCATACTACGACAATAAACAAAGCCAAAAGTACATTCGAAATCACAAACACAAAGACTATGTAAATCCGTGTACTGCCCATCATAAGCCACCCTAACATCATTCCATCCATGGTGGCTAAGCGCCAGGATTCCCTCTAGCAGCACCAGGGTTCCCTCTAAAAATATTGTTGCGTGAAGGCACAAGGGAAACTAGGCGTTTTAAAATATATTTACACAGCGCCAACGCGCAAGCCAAGATGGCGAACAAGAGAGAGCGCGCGCACACACAAAATCACCTCGTCTTCCTCAGCGCCTATCTCACTGTTTAAGTGGGGCATTGTCTCGTAACATAACCCCCCGGGTGCTGAAGCACCGTCTCGGTGCTTTCTATTGTGTTGCCGAGTGGTAAAGCTTAAGGCGGGATACGTGGACAATGTCTGTAGACAGCGAAGCGGAGGCGGAGGAAGACTCGAGCGGGGCTATCTCGTATGTCACATCTGTCACCTGGCGCAATACGCGGTAGGGTCCCGAGTACCGGGAAAGCAGTTTTTCAGAAAGTCCGACGCGTCTAGTCGGAGTCCACAATAGCACAAGAGAACCTGGTGTAAAGGAAATTTGGCGGTGATGTGAGTCGTAACGATGCCGCTGGTGATCTTGCGATGCTAAAAGGCGCTGACGAGCAACTTCTCGTGCTTTGCGAGCCCTGGTGATAGCATCACGGGTGTATTCAGTCGTGAAGTCGACGGCTGTCGGAAAGATGGTGTCGAAAGGTAAAGTTGGATGACGGCCAAACACCAGATAGAAAGGTGAAAAACCAGCTGCATCATGGCGTGAAGAATTATAGGCAAACGTAACGAAGGGCAATGCAACGTCCCAGTCCTGGTGGTCGGACGATACGTACATAGCGAGCATATCAGTTAAAGTCCGGTTGAATCGTTCAGTGAGTCCGTTAGTTTGCGGGTGGTAAGCTGTCGTAAATTTATGTTTCGTCTCGCAGGAGCGAAGCAGGTCGTCGATAACTCGGGAAAGGAAATAGCGCCCACGATCTGTTAGGAGTTGGCGTGGGGCGCCATGGTGAAGTATGACGTCGTGCAGGAGAAAATCGGCAACGTCTGTGGCGCAGCTGGTTGGCAAAGCCCGCGTGACAGCGTACCGGGTTGTATGATCCGTCGCGACAGCTATCCACTTATTCCCCAAAGTGGATGCAGGGAAAAGGGCCTAGGAGGTCAAGACCAAGTCGGAAGAAGGGATCAAAGGGAACGTCAAGTGGTTGAAGGAACCCGGCAGGACTCATAGAAGGTTTTTTGCGGCGTTGACACTGATCGCATGAGGCGACGTAGCTGCGGACCGAGCGATAAAGACTGGGCCAGTAAAATCGACGCTGTACGCGGTCATACGTCCGAGACAGTCCGAGGTGACCGGCAGTGGGAGCGTCATGAAGCTGGCGATCACGCTCGCACGTAAGTGGGAAGGTACTACAAGGAGCAGTTCGTGTCCATCAGGGCGGACGTTGCAACGGTACAATGTGTCATCCTTAAGCACGAACAATCGAGTAGAAGGATCGGGTGCCGCAGAAATGAAGCTTCTCGATGATGTACGCAAGGTAGGATCTCGGCGCTGTTCCTCACGGATGTTGCTTAAAGCGGAGAGAGACAGCACACATGGCGATTCATCGAACGCTTCAGGTGGGTCCACTGATTCCGAGATAAGCAGTCAGCGTCATGGTGTAACGGCCAGATTTGTAGGACACCGAGTAGTTATACTCTTGAAGGCCGTAGTGCCCATCGACCAAGGCGCCCAGTGGGGGTCCTTCAAGGACGAGAGCCAGCAAAGTGCGTGGTGAGCGGTTATGACAGTGAAATGTCGACCATGTAAATAAGGCCGAAATTTTGCTACTGCCCAAACGAGAGCAAGGCATTCCCTTTCGGTGATGGAGTAGTTCCTTTTCCGCCTGCGAGAGGAGACGGCTGGCATAGGCGATAACGCGGGGCGCAGCCGCTTTGATGCTGAACCAAAACAGCACCGATTCCGTAACCGCTGGCATCTGTGTGTACTTCTGTAGGGGCAAGAAACGTCGAAATGGGCCAGAACAGGTGGTTTTGTTAGCGATTCAATAAGTGTAGAGAACGCCGTAGCCTGCGCAGCGCCCCATGTGAATGAGACATCTTTTCTCAATAAGTCTGTGAGAGGACGGGCGACTTCCGCAAAGTTGTTCACAAAACGTCAAAAGTACGAGCACATACTGAGAAAGCTACGGACTTCTTTAGTGCAGGTCGGAACAGGGAGTTCCGCATGGCTCGCACTTTATTGTGTTCAGGATGTACACCAGAGGAGTCGACAAAGTTGCCCAACATGGTAAGTTGCTGGCGTCCGAAAGTGACACTTTGACGA
Organism: Rhipicephalus microplus; assembly: GCF_013339725.1. NCBI lineage: Eukaryota > Metazoa > Arthropoda > Arachnida > Ixodida > Ixodidae > Rhipicephalus > Rhipicephalus microplus. The sequence goes on from NC_051168.1 coordinate 49,871,295, forward strand.
GTTCAGTTGGAGACCGGCATTGCGAAATACGGCCAGTATTGAGGAAACGCGGTCGAGGTGGGTTTCAAAGGTCGGGGAAAAGACGATAACGTCGTCAAGGTAGCATAGACAAATTGACCATTTGAACCCACGCAAAGAGAGTCCATCATCCGCTCGAAGGTGGCTGGAGCGTTGCATAATCCGAAGGGCATGACCTTAAATTGGTAAAGACCATCGAGGGTGACAAAAGCGGTGTTTTCACAGTCCATGTCATCGAGAGCAATTTGCCAGTAACCTGCTCTTAGATCAATAGAAGAAAAATACTTAGCGCCGTGAAGACAATCTAGGGCGTCGTCTATGCGCGGTAGCGGGTAGACGTCTTTTTAGTGATCTTGTTCAGATGTCGGTAGTCAACACAGAATCGCCAAGTGTTGTCCTTCTTTTGACAAGAACAACAGGGGAAGCCCATGGACTACATGATGGTTCAATTATGTCTTTGGCGAGCATGTTGTCGACTTCTGCTTGAATTATGTGACGCTCGGTCGAAGATACGCGGTATGGCCGTCGATGGACAGGGGAGGCATCGCCGGTGTCAATGCGGTGCTTTACCGCACTGGTTTGACCTAGTGGACGATCACAAAAGTCAAATACGTCCCAGTATGACTCAAGAACGCGAAGGAGTCGTCAGCTTGATGCGGCAAAAGGTCTGACGCGATCATTTTTTTAACATCAGGAGACGGGCTTCCTTGCGAAGATCGAGCATGTGTGAAGTTGGAGTGTCGAGCCTCGTTCGAAGACAGAGCTGATATGACGCATTCTTCAGAAGGAGTCAGCATGGCGAGGGCGATTCCGCGCGGAAGCACTTGCGGACACAGAGCAAAGTTGAGCACAGGAATGCAAGGCGCGGTTTGCACGTAACTGAATAACAGTGTGTGGTAAGGTAACACTGTGGGTCAAGAGAAGGGATGTGATGGGCGCGAGCACATAGTCACCATCGGATACAGGTGGCGAGGGGCGTAACGGTGATGCAGGTCACAGTTTGCGGTAACAAACGGACATGTTCAGCAGAGCACATACGGGCTTGCGGTCGACTGGGCGGATCAATCGGACACGGTAGGTCAAGTTGCACAGTACCGGCTGAACAGTCGATGAGAGCGGAATGAGTGGACAAAAAGTCAAGGCCGAGGATCACGTCATTGGTGCAATGAGAAAGAACAGTGAAGAGAACTGAAGTTTGACGGCCGGCAATAGTAACGCGTGCAGTACAGACGCCAATAACAGCAGCCGTACTACCATCAGCAACGCGAACGCTGCGTGAAGGGGCTGGAGTAAGTACTTTCTTTAAGCGGTCTCGAATGTGCAGGCTCATCACAGAAATATGGGCGCCAGTGTCTACTAAGGCTTTAACAGATAAACCGTCCACTTCAACGTCGATCAAGTTCTGATTGGTCGGGAGCGTCAACAGAGGAATTGGAGAGCAAGTCGTATCAGCAGCGTCACCTCCAGGAGCTGCAGCCGTTAGTTTTTCCGAAGAAAACCGCCGGGCAGAGGACGGGGACGGGGAACGAGGTGGTGGTGGAGATCGGGAAAATCTACGTCGAGGTGAAGGTGAGCGACTGTACTGGGCAGTGGTCGTAGTGGTCGGGTCGTAATTAGCTGAGCCATCACGCCGTGGTGGTTCCTGGTCATAGAGGTGGGCCGGTGAATGGGGTTGGAGAAGTTTGGGTTTGCCCGATACGGTGAGGTCCACGTGCTTCGGCAATGACGGGAAATGTGTCCCACTCGTTCACATCGGAAGCAAATCGGCCTGTCATCAGGCGTTCTCCACGCATTTGGGTCACGATTACGTGGAGCAGGGCGGCGATACTGCTGTGGGTGGCTCGGGGTAGACGAACTGACAGCGCCGGGACGGTGCACAGAACAGACTGTGTGAACACCCGCGTTGGCTAGTTCCTGGCGAACAACGGTCTGTATTAGCGATATGGTCGGCTGAGGATCACTCGGTGCCAGTGCTCTCAAGGGGGCGGGTGAGATGGCTTCGATTTCACGGCGTACAATTCTCGTGATGTCACTGGAGTGTGAATTGGGCAGGGTCGGTACACAGAGATCCGCACATGTTGACGTCGCAGCAGTGTTGGGAAGGCGCGGTAAAGTGGTAAGCAATGCGACGGCTTTTAGCCTCTTGAAACTGTTGGCACTCCAAGATAACATCTTGCACGGTGGAACAGCCTTTGCACACAATGAGGTTAAATGCATCGTCTGCGATGCCCTTGAGCACGTGCGCTACCTTGTCGGCTTCAGCCATGGTTCGGTCAACTTTACGGCAAAGGGTCAGCACATCTTGAATATACGCCAGGTAGGACTCCGTGGACGTCTGAACACGTGTGCCAAGTTCTTTCCTAGCGGCCTGCTTGCAGCCGGCAGATTGACCAAACAACTCGCGTAATTTGGTCTTGCATACGTCCCAGCTTGTGATACCGTCCACATTGTTATTAAACCACGCCTTGGCCGTTCCTTGTAAATAAAAGATGATGTTTGCCAGCATTAAGGTTGGGTCCCCACCTGTGATTTGTGCTGAAGAGTTCGTAGAGTTTAAGCCACTCATTCCACGTCCTCGCCGTCCGTTCCCGAAAAGTTGCCGGGATCGCGGGGTGGAGCGGCCACGAGATAAACAGGAGAGGTCGGCGCCATTGATGCATTGGGCGTAGCAGTTGAGGAAGCGTCGCTGCCGGTGGACATGTTGGGAGCAGAGACTAGGCGTCCGCTGCGTAACTCCGTCGTGCGTTGTAACCCAGCACCTTCCACCAAAATGTTGCGTGAAGGCACAAGGGAAACTAGGCGTTTTAAAATATATTTACACAGCGCCAACGCGCAAGCCAAGATGGCGAACAAGAGAGAGCGCGCGCACACACAAAATCACCTCGTCTTCCTCAGCGCCTATCTCACTGTTTAAGTGGGGCATTGTCTCGTAACAATATCTTAGGTAACTTTGTAGCTAAATCAACACGTGGAAAATTTATCTTTTGACATTCTTTTCTCGTGGTTTCGATTATCATTCCCAGTCAAAACTCGGTAGCTCCCGAAGCCAGAAATGAAAGAGCAGAAAAGAAAAAAAAAAGCCTTCAGCGGACAACTACCGTGGACGGCGGGTGTTCCTCGCGATACCACGTGGGCGACGCTGCCCATCACGCGCGAACAAAAAGAACGGCGCCATCCAAAGGCGACCGACCGGGCGAGCCACATCCGCCGCACAATTAAGGCGCAGCCCTAACTGAGCATGCTCGCGATGAGCCTCGCCTAATTGCCGCTCGCGTGCGACGCCGCAAAGCACCGGAGGCGCACGTCGTCCAGTGGCCTCCACCCCTCTTTCCGTAGGACCGCGCCCGGATCGGATCAAACGCTCGTATACTACCACGAAGCCACAACGGCTGTAGTTCACGCGGCCGATAAAGCGAAAGCGAAAAACGCAGTCAATATCGCGAAACATCCCATAGTGTGCACGTGGGTGGGTAGGAGGGAACAATAGAGACGCCAAGAGCTTGTATCGACAGCGCGAGCTACTGCTTCGTCCCCCTTCCACACCTCAACCTCCTTGGCGTCGTTGGTGTGCTTCGATCGCGGCACGTATGGCCCCCACGCGTCGCAGAGGCCACGAATCGGGTCGGTAGGGATATTAGAAAGAAAGGTCCGCCTCGCGCTCCCTCTCGAAGAGTTATTCGGTAAAAAACCAGCAGCGGACGCTGGCAGCATGTATACATGCACGGGGCGTGCGACCCAGCCAAGAACAACGGCGCGGGGTTCTCTTTCCTGCGTGGGTTGGTGCGCAGCGCGGACGAAGGTCCGAGAACGACGATGCTCCTGGCTCGCTGCTGGCCGGCCCTCGCTGATGTATGTCCCTTTGTGCGCGCTCAGCGTAGCGAGTGGAGTACAGGAAAATGTGCAGTCGATTTTGCAGCGCGGTGCCCGCCCAAGTGTACAGCAGAGTGGATGGAACGTTTCGCATGCGTCACAGCATTGTACCGGTAGCAGTATTTTAGGATAGTGCTTGAATATTCTTGCAACCGGAACTACTCTAGTCAATAGTTCAACACAACGTTGGAACCAACGTTTCGGCAAGTGGCACTTGCCGAAACAGTAACATCACTGTTAAAAAAAATTATGTGGGTCCGGTTTCAAGAAATGAAGGAGCACACTTACGAAAATTCAATATATTTGCTTTTTCGCGTTATATATATATATATATATATATATATATATATATATATATATATATATATATATATATATATATATATACTATACATTCTTTAGTAGTTCCCTCTCTTATACGAATGAAGTGTCATCTTGTGGTCCTTTTTCCTATCTTCTTTGTCTTGCTAACGCTATTATTTGATTGATTTGTGGGGTTTAACGTCCCAAAACCACGATATGATTATGAGAGACGCCGTAGTGGAGGGCTCCGGAAATTTTGACCACCTGGGGTTCTTTAACGTGCACTCAAATCTGAGCACACGGGCCTACAACATTTCCGCCTCCATCGGAAATGCAGCCGCCGCAGCCGGGATTCGAACCCGCGCCCTGCGGGTCAGCAGCCGAGTACCTTAGCCACTAGACCACCGCGGCGGGGCAAAAAACGCTATTATTTGTCAAACCTGAATTAACACAAACACACCAATGTTTCCCTTCAATACAACACACAAAAACGTATGCAAATTTACAAGCAGCCGTGAACGCAGCGTCTTGATGTTCATAACAACGTAATGTGTTTAATTGCTCGCCACGGTCTGAGCCAACCAATCGTGGACGCTATAGCCTGATTACTAATGGTTCTAAGGTTGGGCGCACCGTTCAAAAATGTTAAACAATAGTGTTGATTTTTGCGCGAGTCGAGATTATCCGCCGGTAAAGCTGTACTTGGAAGCAAGGCAAGTCACACGAGGTAAGGCAGACCTATAACAGCAAGTGTTAGTATTCCTGCGCCGCGAAAAATCTCAGGTGGCCCGGGCGATGTTAGCACGTACAATTCTCGATCACAGCCTATATGTCACACAGCCTCTGCGTTAACTTTAGGGACGCAGTCTAAAGCCATCAAGCAAGACTCCAATAGATTTTTTGTCCCGGTACTCTACGATTTCTCAGACGTGCTAAATAAAATCCTGCTTTCAAAAGTTGGAGGATAAATTGGGCTTCTAAAGAAAATAAACGTCAGAATATGCTTTTTCTCGTCCAACACGCCTCTTTGAGAACGAGTGAACAAAGCCCTGTCTGGTAACGCGCCCTCTATGGGCTTTCCTCCAAAACCGTTTAAATCAACAATTCATCAAAACTTGCACGATTTATGCAGCGGCTTATAAGAGCGTGCGCCAGCTTTAAATATGCATTTATGAGGACACATACGCCCCCTACGTTGCGTATACCGGCCCGGCCCCTAACGACAAAGTCAGCGCTGCACGGAACTACGAGAAAGCCCGAAAGTGCACGCAAAGTGCTCTTTGTACAACAGCCGCACATTGCGGTGGTAGCTCGAGCTCTGTGCCGCCCACCCGTATCGTATACGGTAGTCTGCGCAGTGCTGTATTGGGACCTGCTTCCGGAAAGACCGAGCCCTAGCCAAAAGAACACCTATACTGCACATTAACTAAACGAATACAAATGGCCGAACAAATCAGAACCCGACTGTATGGACCGTGGAATTCATGTCTGCCTGACTCCTGCGTGGGGGCTTTAATAGCGCGCGGGCGAGGCCACTATCCCGACAGTGCGCTGGTTTGGCCGTGGTTATAAGACGAACTGTTAATAGCCCCTTTAAAAACGTTTAGTGGTGTGTAGCTTCTTGCTTCAACTCGCTATGATCTTGGTTTTTTTTTAATTGAATTTTATTCATCAAGCGTGAACATGGAAAAGTGCATGGGTACAGATTCACTGGGAGGTCCCAAGGTAAGAACCGCAGGCGGGACCTCCCATGATGAAAAAAAAAAGAAAAAAAGAAAAAAAAAGGTAATCATCAAGCAACACTGAAATACATTGTCAGCAAATAAACACAGCATAAAAAAGAGAAAGATGAATAAAAAACAAAAGAAAACAAAAAACCCTTAGAATAATAAGCAGGAACACTAAAAACAGGGAATACATCGTCAATCTAAAAAAATGTGGATAAGAATACCACAACAAAAAAGACATGATAATACAGTTACAATCAATCAAACAGAAGGGCCTAACAAGAAAGTCTTCAGTTTGGATTTAAAAATGCAAAATGATTTAGAAGATTTAACATCAGAGGTTGATTGATTTGTGGGGTTTAACGTCCCAAAACCACCATATGATTATGAGAGACGCCGTAGTGGAGGGCTCAGGAAATTTTGACCACCTGGGGTTCTTTAACGTGCACCCAAAACTGGAGCACACGGGCCTCGACATTTCCGCCTCCATCGGAAATGCAGCCGCAGCAGCCGGGATTGAACCCGAAAACAATCAGAGGTTAGTGAATTCCAGAGCGAATGGCCGAGAATATAATCGTTGCTTGCCGTTATAGTTTGCAGTAAAAGAAGGGGGGGGGGGGGGTGGGGGTACACTAGCAGCGGAAAGCTTAAAAAACAGCGAATAAAGTGTCATCTTGTGGTCCTCTTTCCTATTTTCATTGTCTTGCTAATGCTATTATTTGTCAAACCTGAATTAACACAAAAACACCAAAGTTTCCCTTCAATACAACACACAAAAACGTATGCAAATTTACAAGCAGCCGTGGACGCAGCGTCTTGATGATCATAACAACGTAATGGGTTTAATTGCTCGCCACGGTCTCAGCTAACCAATCGTGGCAGCTAGCCTGTTTACTCATAGTTATAACGGGGGGTGCAACGTTCAAAAAATGTTAAACAATAGTGTTGCTTTTTGCGCGAGTCAAAATTGTCCGCCGGTAAAGCTGTACTTGGAAGCAAGGCACGTCACACGAGGTAAAACAGACCTATAGCAGCAAGTGTTAGTATTCCTGCGCCGCGAAAAATCTCAGGTGGCCCGGGCGATGTTAGCACGTAGAATTCTCGATCACAGCCTATGTCACACAGCCTCTGCGTTAACTTTAGGGACGCAGTCTAAAGCCATCAAGCAAAACTCCAATAGATTTTCTGTCCTACTCTACGATTTCTCAGACGTGCTAAATAAAATCCTACTTTCAAAAGTTGGAGGATAATTTGGGCTTCTAAAGAAAATAAACGTCAGCACAAGCTTTTTCTCGTCCAACACGCCTCTTTGAGATCGAGTGAACAAAGCCCTGTCTGGTAACGCACCCTCTATGGGCTTTCCTCCAAAACCGTTTAAATCAACAATTCATCAAAACTTGCACGATTTATGCAGCGGCTTATAAGAGCGTGCGCGAGCTTTAAATATGCATTTATGAGGACACATACGCCCCCTACGTTGCGCCTACCGGCCCGGCCCCTAACGACAAAGTCAGCGCTGCACGGAACTACGGAAAGCCCGAAAGTGCACGCAAAGTGCTCTTTGTACAACAGCCGCACATTGCGGTGGTAGCTCCAGCTCTCTTCCGCCCACCCGTATCGTATACGGTAGTCTGCGCAGTGCCGTATTGGGACCTGCTCCCGGAAAGACCGAGCCCTAGCCGAACGAACCCCTATACTGCACATTAACTAAACGAATACAAATGGCCGAACAAATCAGAACCCGACTGTATGGACCGTGCAATTCATGTCTGCTTGACTCCTGCGTGGGGGCTTTAATAGCGCGCGGGCGAGGCCACTATCCCGAGAGTGCGCTGGTTTGGCCGTGGTTATAAGACGAACTGTTAATAGCCCCTTCAAAAACGTTTAATGGTGTGTAGCTTCTCGCTTCAACTCGCTATGATCTTTGTTAATAAAAAAAAGGGGGGGGGGGGGTTACACTAGCAGCGGAAAGCTTAAAAAACAGCGAAGAAATTGGTTTACCTTATGGGCTTAAAGTGGCTTTCCAGGTCTCTCCTTGACGTAGTGACTATGTAGAGTGGAACCGCAGCCTGTCACGCACCATGCAAGAATGTACAAACTCCCAAAACAAACCTTCGGTAAGGGAAATAAATGGCAACATCGAGAGGACGTCGAAGCGATGGAAGTATATATACGTCGGTGGCGACGTATTCTTAATTGGATCTATCTATGAGAGCTGCGAACGCTCGGTATCAGTGCTACATTCATTATATGTAGAGAGTTAGTACATCTGTCGTGGCTGTGACTGTCTATAGTATAACTCGAGCCTCTCTGCCTTGAGAAGCCACCTAGATGCAACCTAGCGTCAGAAGGCTATAGCAGCAGCAAACAGCTTGATTGATTGATTTGTGGGGTTTAACGTCCCAAAACCACGATATGATTATGAGAGACGCCGTAGTGGAGGGCTCCGGAAATTTAGACCACCTGGGGTTCTTTAACGTGCACCCAAATCTGAGCACACGGGCCTACAGCATTTCCGCCTCCATCGGAAATGCAGCCGCCGCAGCCAGGATTCGAACCCGCGCCCTGCGGGTCAGCAGCCGAGTACCTTAGCCACTAGACCACCGCGGCGGGGCGAAGCAAACAGCTTGCTCTTCAGAATCGCGCAGCTTCACCGTTTCAAGCCTTGCGTGACTTAATGCAAGCTTCGCCCTTTTGTCTTTAGTTTTCTAGTTACCCTTCGAATCTCAGCCCCAGTATGCTATAACTGGGGCTACGTACGATGATTAGTGGTGAATGCGCAGCTATATTATTGTAAGACAGTCCGAAAAAGCGAAGACGAACTATAAGCACTAATAATTAGCGGTTTTACGTCCCAAAGCTTATGAGACGCCGCAGTGGAGGGCTCCGGCAATTTCGACCATCTGGTGTCCTCTACGCGCACTGACAGCCCACGGGCCTCTACCACTTCGCCTCCATCGCGATGTGACTGCCACGGCCGGGGTCGAACCCGCGACCTTCGGGCCAGCAGCCGAGAGCCATAACCACAGCGGGCAGAACCAAGCGCTACACCAGAGCTTGGTGCTTTCTGTTCTTCCCTTTTCTTTATTTATTTGCACTGTTTTGTCGTTATGAAACCATACCACCAGGCTCTTTTCCAGACCCTATCTAAGCGTAACAACGACGTTGTCCTGTTCGTTGCTACTATAGCGAAGTGAGACGCTCGCTGGGACAGAGCCGAACTGCTGGAACCCGGCTGCGGTCGAGCTATACGGTTCAAGAGGCAGAATCTGGCCACTCACGCAACTATAATATCATGACATACGCGCGCAAACACTTCCTCGTTTTTCTAATGACCTTTATTGTTAACTCCTGCAGCGAGGCCTAACGGCGAGAACGAACTGAAGTACTAGCGGGACGCCATTTTAGCTTGGGTGGGTAGTTCCTTTACGAAAGGAGCGCGAGCTTCCCTGCTTTTGTATCTTTTTCGGTAAGCATCTATATATGTACGATTTGAATTGAGGCAGTACTGTTCTCGTTGCAAAGCCCTTTCTTAAGTTATCGCGGCGTTTTTTTCCTCGCTATTCACCCTTCTTCCTCGGCTGTGCTCCGAGAAGAGACGCGTTCACTGCTATGGCCGCGGGGTGGCTTCGTGTAGAAAGACCACGCACTGCCGCTGCACGCCTCTGCGCTGACCTGTCACGCTTCCAGTGTATTATGCCTGGAAGCAAGAACGACGACCAGAGAGACGCCAAGGGGGACCCCCGTCCCTCCCTCTCATGAGTACGGTCACGCGGTGGTTAGACGAAGCAAGCAACCAGGCAGTTAGCCCGGCTGCTAGACCATAGTGCTTCCAGTTCCTATAATCTCACTGTCCGCCCCATGTATATTTTTTATATTACACAAAGCATACCTTCCAAATAAAGTTGATGGGGAAAGAAACCACCACTCTAGCTCGATTCGTCAAGCATCGGACGCGTCACCTGAAGGTTCTAGGTTTGAAGTGTGGCAGCTCGGGCTAGTTGGTATGACATGACGATAGTTATAGCGCGAGAACAGAACGACGACGCAGAGACAAGGACGCTCGTGTCCTTCGCGTCCTTCTTGTCTCTGTGTCGTCGTTCTGTTCTCGCGCTATAACTATCGTCATGTAATTTTGACCCCTGCCTGTGGCGATTTCAATTTTAATTCACTTCGATACCTTTCAATTTACGTCATACTTACTGGCTGCTCATAACATGCAAGCAACGTTCCGCATACCTTCCTCGGTTTTTGTGATAAACAATGCTTATTAATTATCAAATGCCAAACACAACGCCTCAATACTCCATTGCATGTCATCGACTGCATTACAAAGGACTTAGAAGCGGTTCAATATAACCTGCCCTTTAATGATCGTCCAAGGTGGAAGATACTGTGCCATTAAGAAAGCACTACTGCCGCACTTTGACGTTATATACAACAGTATTACTAAAACAAGTGACAAGGAGTTGTATGACATGCATTATTCGCTGCAGAAAACCCCCCACTCGTACCTCGCGCTGACGTGCTATGCAGTGAAGGTGAGGCAAAAGCAGGCTTCCTACTACCTTGTGGTTCTTCAGTTGGATTTTTCTTTTCTCCCTTAAAACAAAATCTACTCTTTAGAACTTTATACTTCTTTTACTTACAAATTGTGCTATCTAACAATATAAAAGCCATATTTTGACTTGGACCACTACATTGCGAAAATTAGGCCGCAATACGAGGCAAAATGCTCTTTTTCCTCCTTGCTACTTTAACAAACCTGTGCTTTTTTGTCTTGTGTTTCCGTATTGTGCGCTGCTTCCTACCATGTGCATGTACGGCAACAGCGTCTATAGATAAACGAGTGCTACGAAGTATAAGCCACGCTAAGGCACCAGATGGGAAAACGGTTTGTGCGTCCCGGTATACACTCTCTTGACATCTCTCCCTTGCCCGATGGACCGCTGACTACAGAATATTTATGCATCTTGCCTCGTACACCGTTCACGTGGCCGTTGAACTTCAGACGCCGAGGCGTAGTGTAAACCGAGAACGCTCACGGAACGCTTCAAATCCCGGAGACCAGCCGTCGCGAAGATGCAGTGTTTACTGGGCGCCATGGTGGTTGCAGCAGCGTGTGAACGACCTCCCCTTGCTTCGCAACACTCGCGCACCACTGCGCGAATTAAGATGGGCAGCGAGGCGTTTAAGTTTTGCACAAGAGAAGGAATTAGTTACCTTAACAAAACACGCTCCCATTAGTTACACTGTAACCGTCGGGCTTCGTTGCGGAGTTCATACTCAGGTTATAGGAGCAATAGTTCTACGCGGAAACCTGTATGCCCGGATATGTCCTTTGGTTGCAACTACCTGTTCGTTTATATATACTTCATCTACGCCCTGATTCCGCAGTGTTTGCATGACGGCTGATATTTCTACTGAATCAAACGCCTTCTCGTAATCTATGAAGGCTATGTATAGTGGTTGGTTATACTCTGAGCATTTCTCTATTACCTGATTGATAGTATGAATGTGGTCAATTGTTGAGTAGCCTGTTCGAAATCCTGCTTGTTCCTTTGGTTGATTGAATTCTAATGTTTTCTTTACTCTGTTAGCAATTACCTTTGTGAATAGCTTGTATACTACAGAGAGCAAGCTGATCGGCCTGTAATTCTTCAAGTCCTTGTCATCTCCTTTCTTATGTATTAAGATGATGTTAGCGTTCTTCCAAGACTCTGGTACTCTTCCCGCCAGAAGACACCTCGTAAACAGGGTGGCTAGTTTTTCTAACACAATCTGTCCTCCATCTTTCAGCAGATCTGATGTTACCTGATCCTCACCAGCAGCTTTGCCCCTTTGCATGCTCTCCAAAGCTTTTCTGACTTCTTCTATCATTACTGGTGGGGTGTAATCTGGGTTACTGCTAGTTCTTATAGTATTAAGGTCGTGGTTGTCTCGGCTACTGTACAGATCCCTGTAAAACTCCTCCGCTATCTTAACTATCCTATCCATATTGGTAGTTATTTTGCCTTCTTTGTCCCTTAGTGCATACATCCGACTTTTGCCTATCCCAAGTTTCCTCTTCAATGCTTTGACACTTCCTCCGTTTTTCAGAGCGTGTTCAATTCTCTCCATGTTATACCTTCTTACATCGCATACTTTACGTCTATTAATCAACTTCGAAAGCTCTGTCAGTTCTATTTTGTCTGTTGTACTTGACACTTTCATGATTTGACGCTTCTTAATTAGGTTCTTCGTTTCCTGTGAGAGCTTGCCAGTGTCCTGTCTAACTACCCTGCCTCCAACTTCCACTGCACACTCCATAATGATACTCGTCAGATTATCATTCATTGTATCTACGCTAAGGTTGGTTTCCTCACTGAGAGCCGAGTACCTGTTCTGCAGTGACACTCTGAATTCCTGTACTTTCCCTCTCAGTGCTAGCTGATTGATTGGCTTCTTGCGTATCAAGTTCTGTCGTTCCTTCTTCAAGTCTAGGCGAATTCGAGACCGTACCATTCTATGGTCACTGCATCGTACCTTGCCAATCACTTCCACATCCTGCACGATTCCAGGGTGTGCACTCATTATAAAGTCTATTTCGTTCTTATTTTCGCCATTAGGGCTCCTCCATGTCCACTTGCGGTTTTCTCGTTTTCGGTAGAAGGTATTCAAAATCCGTAAATTATTGCGTTCTGCGAATTCTACTAGTAGCTCTCCTCTGGCGTTTCTAGTACCGATGCCATAATCTCCTACTGCCTGGTCTCCAGCCTGCTTCTTCCCTACCTTTGCATTAAAGTCGCCCATCACTATAGTATACTGTGTTTTTACCTTACTCATTGCCGATTCCACGTCTTCATAGAAGCTTTCAACTGAAGCGTCATCATGGCTGGATGTAGGCGCGTAAGCCTGTACTACCTTCATCTTGTATCTTTTATTCAGTTTAATTACGATACCTACCACCCTTTCATTAATGCTATAGTATTCCTCTATGTTGCCAGCTATGTTTCTGTGAATGAGGAACCCCACTCCCAGTTCTCTTCTGTCTGCCAAGCCCCTGTAGCAAAGGACGTGCCCATTCTGTAGCACCGTATAGGCCTCATCTGTCCTCCTAACCTCACTGAGCCCTATTATATCCCATTTAACACCCTCTAGCTCCTCGAATAGTACAGCTAGACTTCCCTCACTAGATAAGGTTCTAGCGTTAAACGTTGCCAAGTTCAGGTTCCAATGGCGGCCTGTCCGGATCCAGAGATTCTTAGCACCCTCTGCTGCGTTGCAGATCTGACCGCCGCCGTGGTCAGTTGCTTCGCAGCTGCTGGGGACTGAGGGCCGTGAGTTATTTGACGTAATCATGTGGGAGGTAGTGGCCAGATACTGCACCAGGGTGGCCAATCCTTCTCTGGTGAGTGGCCAATCCTTCATTCTGGAAGAAATCTACAGGGGATCAACTGCTACCATAGTGCTTCATAGAGAAAGCAACAGAATACCAATCAAGAAGGGTGTAAGGCAGGGGGACACAATTTCCCCAATGCTGTTTACCGCGTGCTTACAGGAGGTTTTCAGAAGCCTAGAATGGGAACAGTTAGGGATAAGAGTCAATGGAGAATACCTTAGTAACCTGCGCTTCGCCGATGACATTGCATTGCTGAGTAACTCGGGGGACGAATTGCAACTCATGATTACGGAGTTAGACAAGGAGAGCAGAAAAGTGGGTCTTGAAATTAATCTGCAGAAAACGAAAGTAATGTACAACAACCTCGGCAAAGAGCAGCGCTTCGAGATAGGTAATAGTGCACTTGAAGTTGTAAAAGACTATGTCTACTTAGGGCAGGTAATAACCGCAGAGCCGAACCACGAGATTGAAGTAACTAGAAGAATAAGAATGGGGTGGAGCACATTCGGCAAGCACTCTCAAATTATGACAGGTAGATTGCCACTATCCCTCAAGAGGAAGGCATATAACAGCTGTATCTTGCCGGTACTTAGCTACGGAGCAGAAACATGGAGACTCACAAAGAGGGTTCAGCTTAAATTGAGGACGACGCAGCGAGCAATGGAAAGAAAAATGGTAGGTGTAACCTTGAGAGACAAGAAGAGAGCGGAGTGGATTAGGGGACAAATGGGGGTTAAGGATATCATAGTTGAAATAAAGAAGAAGAAATGGACATGGGCAGGACATGTAGCGCGTAGACAGGATAACCGCTGGTCATTAAGGGTAACTGACTGGATTCCCAGAGAAGGCAAGCGGGTTAGGGGGAGACAGAAGGTTAGGTGGGCAGATGAGATTAAGAAGTTTGCGGGTATAAATTGGAAGCAGCAAGCACAGGACCGGGTTAACTGGCGGAACATGGGAGAGGCCTTTGTCCTGCAGTGGACGTAGTCAGGCTGATGATGATGATGATGATGACCTGTTCGTAGGAGCGGGCGTCAATTCTTCTTCATGCTGGACACGTCAAATTAAAGAAATCACAGCATATCCACGGAGTGAATGATGATGAGTGGGGCGAAGCGTCCGTCAGCCCGTCCATGCTTCCATCCGTCCGCGCGACCATTCATGCGTCCATCCATACGTCCATCCATTTGTCCATGCGTTCATCCGTCCACGCGTCCACCTAGCGAACACTCCAAGCATCTCCCATCTCGCATCCCCTGTGGCACATACCCGCTCCAGAGCGGGTATGTGCCACCGGTGGCTACGTACGACAACGGAGGATGGACAGATCCACACCTTAAGGAGCTTGACCCCCAAAATTTTGACGAGGCGATAATGACAAATGACGCTTAAGAAAACTTTCGTAATTCTGCACCCAGACTATATAAAAACGTTTCCGTAAAACAAATGAATGAATAAATAAATAAATAATGCCAGGCCTGCGTAGAAGGCACCGCAAAGTCACAGCGAAAGCTAGAAGAGGCGCCTTTCAGAGCCTTTCAAAACACTCATTGGGTAACCACTGCAAGCACACTTGCTTGATACCCACTCGGACATTAATAATAAAAATTTTTTTGGGTATAGTATAGGCTGGCATTCGCTATGCTATTTTTCGTCATTCTTGCGAGAAGCGTCGTATACAACATTTGCAAGGAATTTTCCGTCAATTGTTCATGCAGTGGCTGACGACGATGAGGAATTATGCCTGAAGTGAAAATGCACCACAGAAGAAAAAAAGCTTTTGTAATGGGTCGGAGCATTGCACGACCCACTCGTTACGCTAATCGCATTGTGCGATGACTGCTTGTTCTTTCGCTGTTTTAAAATGCTTTATAAGTCGTATTAACACGATTGCTTTTCCGACTTCAAGCCTGTCTAAGGTAAGTTTGCCAACAACAACCAGTGGTAACATACTGGGCCCGCACTCAGCGGACTGAGCCCCACTGTGTCATTGGTGTCCACCAGCTTCGCATTTTCTGCAGCTGACGTTATAGCCCGAACGCATGTGCAAGCTGACGTGCTTGTTAATACAATAATAGGGTACGCAATATTCTTTGTGGAATGAAACTAATTTACGAAACTGTAAAGAAATTATGGCATTAGAACTCTTGAATTACTATAAGATACCACGCGTAGCACATGTGCTGAATTATAGCTTCAGTTGTTCTTGCAGCTCCACTGCTTTTCCTGAAGTAAACTTTCTAGCAAACATGTTTTATTTCCGAAACCACGAATGTATCTGCCTACACGCACATTTATTTTTGAAAACTCCCACAGTTTGACACCATATTTTGTGGGATATGTCCAATGCCCCGAAATCTTCTAATGCGAAACGACAAAAACGAAGAATAATTCAAGTGCAGCTACTGTCATACGCTTAAAGCACGACGTGCTTTAAGCGTCTATTTTTTTTCGTCTATTTGAGCTTCATTTTATTAACCAGAAACATGTAAGATTACAGATGAACGCATAGGCTGGGAAAATCACTCATAAGCCGACTAACTCGGACCTCACCCTAACTCATATCGAGCCATAAGTCTGAGTGAGCCCGGCTCAGTCATACTCTGGTGAGATTGAGTCTTGGATAGTCTGACTGAAGGAAATTTTCGCGATCCTCGAGTCCGAGCGAGCCCTGAGCGCCAAATATATTTATTTTTGAATAAGTCGGAGTGCGCACCCCTTCTTTGCCGAACTATGAATGAAGGATAGATAAAGACAGAAAGTCCTTGAATGACACCTTCTGCCACGGGACATGTCAGAAATAACAAATTAAAACCGAGGCAGTTACGAGACGTGGAAAACATATCCGTCACTGCGCAGCTGATGTAGAAGAAAGTAACATGACTTACAACTATATGCTGTTTCGCGAGTATCGGATCAGAAAAGAAATGCGGCCAACACTGGTGCTTCATGAATCGAAATATTCAAAACCGGTCGTTTATTGCCTCCTGCAAGGTGTTCAATCTTTCCTACTGAAAGCCGGCGTTTGTTATATTGAAGATACTTAAGAAAAAAAAAAGTTATAAATGTTGGAGTAAAGCTCCGCGATGTTATTATTCGCATGTTGGCTGAGCCGCGCAATGCCTGCACCGCTATAGCTGGATGCTGGCACCCAGATTTCGTGTCAATATAACTTTTATGGGGAAAACAATTTCTAGCGAAATGCGACGATTTTCTCACCTATAGCACTGCTATTAATACCTCTTTGTTCGGGTAAGCTACAGAGATGAAACTATAGTCTCAAACATTTTTGTCGTGTGCTGTAGGCCCATATGCTCAGATTTGGGTGCACGTTAAAGATCCCCAAGTGGTCGAAATTTTTAGAGCCCTCCACTACGGCGTCTCATAATCATATGGTGGTTTTAGGACGTTAAACTCCACATATCATCATCATCAACAACAACAACAACAACATTTTTTGCCGTGAGGCGCAAGCTGATAAACGTGTCAGTACACCTTCACTGTCTTTGCACGCGAAAAAAACAGCGTATCTGAAGCTACATTGCAGGTATCCGATTTAGTAGCGCTCTCTGCATTTCTTTGTCGGTTCTGCGCATGTTTTTACACTTTGATCATTTTATGTCAGTAAGCTTTCAGGTGACGTCTAGCGTCCGTCCTGTTTAACGTGTCTCTTCTGTGTTTGTTCCACCTCGCCTGCTAAGATGGTCGAGTTTTACAGCCACCAACAAGCCGAAATTTTTGCGTTGAATTAATGGCCATCATGAGTTCAAGCACCGTCATGGGGAAAAAAAGGGGGAGGGGGCTGTGTGTGTTCCGTCTATTTCCTGTCCCTTCAAGGCACACCCACATCGTCGATACGTAAGACCAGCTAGCCTAAGCAAGTGCGCTGGAAAACTCAGCATTTCAAAATTGGAGTTCATATTATGTTGATTGTGGGGTTAAGCATCCATGGGTATAAGTTTCTCGAAACCTGACGTCAAACCCCTCTCGAAATTGTTCCTTATGCGTGATGTGACGAAGGTGATCTCCGATATGCCAACTTTAGGCGACGATTCGTGAAACCCTTGTCCTCGCACTCGCCTTATAGCCACCTTCACTGTCCCAGCCATCGTGTAGGACTGAATTTCGGGACAGGGGCCCGCTAGTTGAAGCACGTGAGTCACCTGTTCTATAGACCAACGCTGCAAGCTTTCCCGCGCTACACGAAGGCTCGGCAACGCCAACCACGAGTCGGAAAAGGCCGAGACCGTCGCTCCCGGACCTGAAGGCAGCTAGACGACTAACCGTATGCAACGCGGCTTGTTTATTCGATGCGGGCCAACAGTCTCTTCTACCACAACCCTGACAGCGCTTACTCCTTCTCCGCCGCGTTACTCAGTGCCTGCTCGCTGCTGCTCAAGAGTGGAAGCTCGCGAATGCAGATTCAGCATGACGGCGCGCGAGGCCCGTGGCCTCATAAACAGCCTCTTGACAGCGCCCGGCATTTTCCTTTAGCAACGAAGTCTGAGGCTGCTTCTATTATTCACAGCAGGATGAAAAAGAGAAAGAACAAGGGAGATCCGAGTCAGCCTTTTATCTCGTCTCTCCCTCTCCTGGCGAGCAAAAGTGCAAGAGAAAGCGCGTTTAGGCTTTCACAGAACCAGGCTGGTGACGAGGACTGGAGAAGCACGATAGTGTTCTGCATACGCTCCTGCCGGAAGGAGCCACTCGAAAACCGCAGCCTGGATTTCTCGCTTCTCCATCTCATCAACAATGTTGCAGAGCAGCGGAGGCTACGGGTCACGCCAAGCCAACCAGAACGAGAACCAGAGGCCCCCATTGAACAGAAGAACGCTCTTTCACGAGTGTCCTGTCGCATTGGCTAGCCATGTCACGTAGAAATATGAGCATTATTAGGATAGCCAGACATTTACTATAGGAACTATTTTGGCACATGAGGCTGCCTTTTTGTGAGTCTTGAGGTGATACGCGCTGTAACGTGCGTGCCTTTGTAACGGGTGACCCGCTTTAGCCCACGAAGTCGCTATGATACCCGCATGTTCTGACGCCCGATCGCATGTACCACTATTACTACGATAATACGTGCTGTATTGTGTAGTCTGTACACAGGACGCGTGTGTTTGCAAGGCGGGAAAGTTATTTTTACTGCATGTCCAAGCTGACAAAACTATTTGCACTGTACTTCCAAGCATCCAGAGGCGTGGCTGTGTGGCGCAATACCTGCTTGCCTCGCAAACGGCATGGGTTAGATCCTCACTCGAACCCGGAAATATTTATTTGCATCTTTCTCGATTTTCTAGGTCAGAGACAAAATGATGAATTTTCGCTCACAACAAACGCCACCGACGCCGGAATTTCGGCGGAAGGAGCTTTTTAATGCTATGAAGTTAATAGTTCAATCAAACGGTACAAATACGACAGAGTTTGATTTTAGCCAAAGTGTTGTGCACGAGAACAGCATTGCGCCAGCGAGCTTTAAAAACATTAAACCAATTTTTGAACTTCACTTGTCGCTATTAAAGCAAATTAATGTTTTCCTTAATGCCATGGTGTATATCTGTGCGACTGCGTATTATGTTGGGCTGTTGACTTATGCTTATACGTGACAATCCATGTACAATATTTATCTGTCCCCTGTTCACTAAAGAACTTATTCTAAGTTGATGTGTTAATTCTAAGCCAATTAGAACCCCCCGAACGTGAGAAATAGTTGGTTGTTGTTCCCTAGGCTGAAAGAGTCGCTTCCCTCCACCCTGAGTTGCAGAACAGTCGGCTTTTAGTCAAAGTTTATGTGAACTTCTAAGTTGCGGAACTTTATATTGCAGTATCATGGTGGGTTTGAGATTGTACATTCTATGTGGCGCGCTCCCGGTGTTATTAGCGATTCATATGTAACCTTGAACGCGGGATGTTTTCGCATGCTCCACCCATTCAGAAGCCAAATACAAGCCGGTGCTTTACTTCTGCGTTAAATTTTTTTAACATTATACCAATAAAAAGAATAATAAATACTGTGAGAGAGATAAAAGCAGATATTTACAGAGGAAGGAAGGCAAATTGCAACAAGGCGTGAGGGTCGCGGTAAGATACCAGCTGTTCGAGCTTCTCGAGACCTCTTGGTGGAGACGGCGCTGTAGTGCGCTCAGAGGAAAAGTGGCGCGCAAAGGGATGTTTGTATATGCCAGCTATAGCTGCGGAGGCGCTGGGTGCGCCGTCTAGTATACGAAACATTGTTCTCAATTTATGCTCCAGCGGCAGACCCAGGTGGCACAGGGATGTGCGGTTTACATTTCGCCAGATATGGCCTAAAGCTGCCAGTGCTAGTTTATATAAGCGAGGCAGGGGAATCGTTTCTGTTTTTCTTTCATCTGCAATAGCTTATTCTACGCGAGCTGCTTCGGTACATCTGTAGTGAAATATATATATATATATATATATATATATATATATATATATATATATATATATATATATATATATATATATATATATATATATATATATAGAAGACGCACAAGACAGCTAAGAAGGTGAAAGGCAATAATTTAGTTGGTGTAGTCAAGCAACTTGCTTACTCGTGTGTTTTGTAACGGGCTCACACGATCTCGCAATTACAATGCGTGTATTTAATCGAGCACAACCGTTTAAACAGTTTAAATTGGGTGTACGTCATTGTCCCCGTCATCATTAGGAAGAAATGAAAGCGGTTTCAGCTTACAGCCATACTCGATACCCACCGATTTCAGCCATTTGAAATACGGGCGCCCATAGATCGGCGAACTCGCTCATTAGTCGACTCCGATCAAGCTACGAGTCTGAGTCTGAGTGACTTTGAAGGAGTAATATTTTGGTGAGCGTGAGTGCGACTGAGTCCGGTTCAGGAAAATTTCGGTGAGTCAGAGTCTGTATTCCAAACGCCAAATGTATAAGCAAGTCCCAGTGAGCTCCACAGGTTTCGCGACCTATGCAGTCGTCACTGAACACGAACTAAGGCCACCATAACGAAACTGTGAAATCTGTGACTTCAACAAGTTCAGTAAGCCCTATGTGAATGCCACCTACGTTGCCTTTTATTTCTAAGCGATATTGTCTTTTATAATCTTTATGCATGCCTATTATATATAGTTATCTGTGTCTTCTCATGTGCAAATGTTAAAAATCATGCGGACTCCAGACAGTTTCCTGTGCAGAAAATTCTTGGAACTTGGACGTGTGTTTCGATGGCGCAGAAAGCGATTAAAGCGCTACAGCGGAACCTGAACTCGACAAATCTGAGCGACCACTTGTATACTGCATGTGCTCCCCCAAGTGTGCTCGTGATTATGTGTATCTTTCGTCCCTCTCTTCTATCCCTTTTCTCCCTTTATTCCTTTCCACAGTGCAGGGTAGTAAACCGGGCATGAGTATGGTTAACCTCACGACCTTTACTTGCATCTTTATCTCTCTCTTTCTAACATGGCAGCCGAATGCAATAAACTCTCTTCCCCTCCCTTCTATCTGTTTCAATCATATAATGGCTCATTACTTTAAACAAATATAGATAGCGCGTTGCCGGTTGAATTAGGTCGCATTTCGGCATGACAATCATTATGATGTAGTGCGGAATGTTTTTGGAATACCTAAAAAAAGCACAGACGTATGTTTCGTTGGGTTAGTCGGTCAAACATTGCACAACGTAAAAACAGCGCAAAATAGACAATACGAACTAAGAATCGCACAAGACGATTGCTGACTCATAACATAAAGTGTTAGCGCTCATCCTGTGTCATTCTTCGCCTTGTCTATTATGTGTTGTTTCTATCTTTCACTAAGAAAATCCGTTACACATTCGCAAGAAAACACTCGTTTTCTGACGGTCCCCCGGAAGGTTCCTCCATTCAGCACAGGCGAAGTGCTTTATACCAAAAACTCCATTTCCTGGACTAGACGAAGTGCTTTATATCCATTACTTACTTCATTGCTCCTCAGAGAAGCCGCACATACATGTCGTTGAATGTTCGTGCAGGAGTGCAAACAAATTTCCGCTCTTACTCCATTTAAAAAAGTATAGCCTACCACTCTCGAGGTACGCGCTATTAGAAGGTCCAAGGTTTAGTCCTTGCCAAAGGCACGGTAGTATCTTTTCGTCCATTTTACTTTTTTCGCGTATGCATACTAATGACTACAAAAAACGCCCCCTATATTTTTTCTGGCTTCCTTGTCTGTTATTTGTCATTACTGATCTACTTATCAAGGAAAAATGAATGCTTAAAGTTCGCCATCTTTCACTCATTCTCGAGAAAGGCGCTCAACACTCCGTACTAAAGATTACCCGCATCGCTTGAAAGTATTGCGGCAGAGCTTCCGAAAGCAAACTGTTTGACAGCAATTGTGATTTCGTTTTCGCGAGCCGTGGCCTCGTGGTTGAGTGTCCGCTTCAACTGCGGGAGGTCGTGGGTTCGAATCCGCGTTACCGCCGGTCACCCACTGGTTTTCCAAATGGGCACAGGCGTCCCCCGGCCCGACACTCGGCTTCTTCAGGGGTGAAACGTCTGGGAAAGGCAGCCTACGCCATTCAAATCCCGTCAAAACATGTGAGCAACCACTGACCTGGAAACGGACAACAATAGAGCTCATGAGAGAAAGTCGCTAAGTTTTCGCGACCATAGCCATGTACAACGGAGAGTTGCGGGCAGTCCCCACTCCTATTTACCTAAGGGGGGCGCATAATCTGCCCAAGGATCTCTAAATAAATAAATGAAGAAACTTCAGGCCTGCATAGAACACATGGCGGCTCTTCTTTTAACGTATACTGAACAGTGCACTTTTATCGAATAGACTTTTGCGACAAGTCTGAGGAAGTCACCCACTAATTGGTTTCCGAATTTCGCCCGGCTCAGGGTGGAAAAAACAGTACGAAATCTAAAGCATAAATGTACATTCAGAAAAAAAAATAACAGCATGTGTTGCTCCTTTCGGGTAGTCCTGACTAGCCATGTAACTTTTTAAAAAGGCTCCTTAACTCTCTTGTCGGTCACACGACTCTCGAAAGAGAGTATATATAACCCCAAAGGAGAGTTGATGTGTAAAAATAATCATGTACGTGGCAAGCCAGAACTCTCCGAGAAGAAGCCGAAGGGACTTTTGTTTTCTTGGAGTGTACACGAGGCGTAACATAACCTCTCGACAAAACGTTGTGTTAGAATTTCAGAACACATTGCGCCTGAACGATAAAACGAACAGCTTTATTTTGAACGAGCTAAATCTTGTTAATATTGTTACGCGAACTACAAGAATCCTGTTAAACTAGGTGGTAGACGATACATATTTGAGCCAGCAGTTGCAGCGCGGACCGGTTGAGCTGAGAGCGCGAGTGGCTCTTCGTCTTCTTCGTCAGGCGCACACGCGCACGGTGCCAGAGATTGGCGATGTGCCCATAGCATAACTTTCGGTGGCAGCAGCGCCGTCTCGGTGCATCTAGATGTCATCGGGAGAGTGGTCGGACTTCAAGCACGCCAAGTCTACGATATCGCTGACCTGTGGGGTAGATGGAGGAGGAAGTGACATGCCATCTAATAACCGCACAAATTAGTCGGTATAAAGACCTGCGTGTTGAGAAAGCAGCTTTTCCGACAAGTCGGCTTGGCAGCTCAGAGACCACAACAGAACCAAATATCCCGGTTAAAGGTGCACGTCTTGGTGTCGTCGACCGTTTTAGGAGGGCGAGTACGGGCGGTTTCGCGTGCATGGGAAGCCCGGGTGATATTTCGCTGGTTCGTGCTGCGGGATGACTGAATCTAGAGGCAGCGTTGGTTCTCAGTCGCACTAGGCTGTGCCGTGGCGCGAAGAAGGAACCCAGAGTAATCTGAAGAAACAAAAATTGCCCGCAGCTTCCCTCGGGGGAACACTGAGGAGGATGCGGAGCATATAATTGGTTAACGGGGTGTTAAAGTGCGACTTACTTGGGTCGATGGCTAAATTAGTTAACGTGGTTGTGAAATGGGGTGTTAAATTGCGACTTACTTGGGTCGCTGGCTAAATTGGTTAACGTGGTTGTAGGAGGGGTGGTAAATGAGTGAACACGTACGACACGTATCCCGTTTTCGAAAGTCCGGGTCCTCTTGTCGACGCTTACGTTTCAAAGCGGCCGAATCCGGTGCTGCTGCTCGACGCTGACGTCTCTCAGCGGCTTCACGTTCTCTAAGTTGAGAATCTTCCGCTCGACGCCGACGTTTACGTTCGGCGTCGTGAGCTCTTCTCCGCGCTGCCTTGTCTTCGGACGACGACTTGGTTGCGGTTCCGCCAACACTTTGGCCGGCGCTGGTCGAAGGGACGTCGATCATTGCGACCTCGGACGTCGACGCGCCGTACAAACCAACCGACGAGCGGCAACTGAGCGAGCGAGCACCGACCTTGAGTATATATACAGCGCGACGGCGCATGCACTGTCAGCTGTCGAATGTTCGAGAAGGGGGAGAAGCGCGACGGCGCATGCGCGCGCGTCAGCTGCCGATGTTCTCGAAGCGCGACGGCGCATGCGCGCGCGTCAGCGGCCGATGTTCTCGAAGCGTGAGGGCGCATGCGCGCTACATTATACAGCTAGCGAATTTTCGTGAAGAGGAGAAGCGCACGCGGTGTGTAGAGGAGGAAGAGTGCACAGATGGTGGAGGAGTGAAGCGCGCGCGGTGTGTAGAGGAGGAAGGGATGCACAGATGGTGGAAGAAGGAGGAGGAAGCTTGCGGACGGCGCCGCACTACAAGCCTCGAGTATTAGATGCTCCGCATCTAATATATACTTCGCAAGCATATCTGAAAGTGTTCGATTCAGACGTTTAGTGACTCCATTTGTCTGCGGATGGTATACGACGTAGTCAGCTTGTGCCTCGTTTGACGTGACTGCAGGATGTTGGCTATGACCTCTGATACAAATGTGCGGCTACGGTCCATAAGCAGCTGGCGTGGAACTCCACGTTGCAAAATCACGTCGCGTAAGATGAAGTCGGCGACATCTGTGGCGGAACTTGTCTCAAGAGCTCGTGCGTAGCGCGTGGCGTAGCCTGTGGCAACGGTATCCTTTACGGTCCACCCGTGATCAATAATAGCTGTATGCTAAAGTTGGGACACGCGGGCCCGTTTCCTGCACGCTACAGCGGTGTAGCTTTCTTTATGGGCACTTCCCCTCTACGCCTCCCTCTTAACCACATAAGGCGGCAGCAAGAACCTGCTGCGAAGCCAGGCAGTACCGCCTACAGGAACTTGACTGCAACGAGTGCATCCCAGCGCGCGCTGCCAACTGGCCGCTGTTATCGCACGCATGGCGTGGCCGTCGGCCAGCGCAGCGTATACCGTGGCGTCGGCGAACGAAGCCGCGGAGCTTATCGGCCCCCGGCGGCTCGAGGCACGCCCGTGCAGTTGCATTCTGTTCGAATGGAGACGCGTGGAACAGCCTGGAAGGCGGTACAACAACGACGACGCAAGGGTGACGCGTGCACAAAATACGCGGGGCCTGCGAAGTACACGCAGAACAGAGACAGCGAAAGCTGTAGAAGCGACCTCTCTTGGACCCTTTGTAATTTTAAGGAAAGGAAGTAAGGCGCTGTAGGCACTTTGTTGATGTTGTGGCTGATGACAATGAAGAATTAAGACTCAGTACTTTGTAGTGAATGGGAAGCTTTTAAAAACAGACTCATTACGCCCTTTGTATTTTGTGACGCCTGGTTGCTATTATCCTTTTCTATC
The DNA here is from genome assembly GCF_013339725.1 of Rhipicephalus microplus. Taxonomy (NCBI): domain Eukaryota; kingdom Metazoa; phylum Arthropoda; class Arachnida; order Ixodida; family Ixodidae; genus Rhipicephalus; species Rhipicephalus microplus. The sequence goes on from NC_051168.1 coordinate 49,896,311, forward strand.
ACGCTATATTACATATATTAACGCGATTCATTGCCATACATGATACCAATGTAGGTTCTTTTATGAAAAAAAAAACATTTCAAGCACCGGCATGGCTGTGTGGTAGAATACCCTTCTGCCGCGCATATTTAGTGCCCGGATTCAAGTCCCAAGCAGTCCTGAATATTTTTTTCTTATTTGTTCTTTTATGTTGCGCGGTGGCGGTTATGGATTATGGTGATGGCAGCAGGACAACCACGGCACCAAAAACTGCTGTTATTGTGATATCATAAAAGCTTTTGTTGTAAAACGCAGTGGACACACACATACACACACCCGCACAGCTGGTATATCTGTGCAGTGCACCCGGCCGAAATATTTGACAGAATACGATGTTAAATGCATAACAAAAAAAACAAGAAGCCATTGGAGAAAATTCTGCAAAATTTAAATCAATTAGGAGAGATCAGACACTCCGAAAACAATGACAGAAACGGAGGCCGAGAAACTTATCACGCATAGAGAGAAGGTACCCATATAAATTAGCGTACAATAATAATAATTCTCGCCGTATGCAACCAACGTTTGAGTTGTTATGCGACGAAAGACGAAATACACTGTATACACGCAGCGTTAACACCACCCGAAAGTACTTTGCAAAGCACGGATGCTGGCTCGTGTTGCGGCGGGGCCATCACTCAGGCTCGAGAGAGAAGGACCCGCACGCGACTCCGATGGCGGAGGCCGATACGAGGACGGTCACGAAGACGAAAATCCTCCCCGGTTATGAGACGGGCATCGCGGCACGTGCCTCGCGCGGTGAGCTGACACCCCACGAAGCGACAGCGCGGCTATTTCTGCAAACCGTACCACGCGCCAATGAACATGTGATGAAGGATAAAATTTTAAAGCTTACAACTACAGAGAGCCCAGCTCTCCGTTATTACAAGCTTGCCAGGTCCTGGAATGAAAATTGTGACCATATGCAGGCATAGCGATGAAGAAGCACCCGACAAGGGTATGTGGTTAAGGCACGAGGCTGCAGACGCAAAGGATCGAATATCGACTGCTGCGACCGCATTTTCGATGGAGGCGAAAATGCGTGAGGCCAGTGTGCTTAGATTTAGGTCGAGGTGGTCGAAATTTCCGCAGTCCTCCCCTATACGGCGTATCTCATAATCATACCGTGGTTCTGGGATGTTAGACCCATCTATTATAGCAATGAAGAAGCACGTCCAATGGTTTAGGCTTGTTATGTACATAATATTGACAGCGCGTGTGTGAGACAACCGTCCATTAACTTCCATAAAGAAAAAAACCAAATGCCTAAACAGTTACCTCTGACGTATCCCAACGAATGCCTGATTTATAGACTTGTCAGCGCATTTATAAGCATGAGCAGACAAGTTCTTGTGTCTACTTTGCTTTCCACCACTGTACGTCTTTTCAGGAGGAAGAGGAGAAAAACTTTATTTATCCCAAGAGGGAAAGGTGCGGTTCTGGAGTGTCAGAGGAGCCTACCCAGCGTAGGTCTCCACTATACCCTCTTGGCCCATTCCAAGATATGGTCCTGGTCCTCGGACGCCGAGCTGCACATAGCAGCCTCCCACTGCTCTTCTTTTCAGTTGTTAGCCGACGTTCGATCGTGTCTATAATATACATTAAGGCGTCGTAAATTCACGCCAAAATTAGATGAATTCGCGGTTTTACACAGAGGGACTAACTAACAAACGCGTCTAACGGTAGATACATAATATACTATTAACAGAAGTGGAAGCACAAGCGTAAGTAAGTGTTCGATTAACTAGCGTAATGAAGAAACGAGATGCTTTAAAAGCTATCCGTGCATTTACCCGATCGGCAGGTGGCGCTGCCTTTAAAAACCACGCGCAGGGAAGCTCTTTTCCGCCACATTGCAGTTTCAGTTGAAAGACGGCGTTTGCGTCGCCTTGTTCCCTTCTCCTGCGTATGTATATGCATTCTTTAACTGTGAATTCCAACTTGAACTGCCGTTATTCTGAACAAAATATCAGACTACAGCAATACCTCCTCCACCCTTTTTAGAACTTTCACATTTCGTACAACTAAATTCGGATGTCTTCTTTTTTTTTTTAGTAACATCAGAACGAGAAGTCATCAGACGGTGCATAAAGTGACGAAATCTTTTTTTTTGTCACCTTCGTAAAGGAAAAGGCGTTCCTTCTGTAACAAAGACCACTAACCTGCAATGTCTTTCCCATCGCAATCGAGCGCAGCGAACATCACGACACCCTTTCGCACTTAACGGCTTCCTTTCTTCTTGCTTTACTTTTTTGATTGGTTCCACGTTTCTAACACAGTGCGTGACGGTGGCAACGGCGTTCCGCTTGGCCACGCGTCTGACACAATTTGTCACCCTCCCCGCTCCAAGCTTCGACATTAACGACACTTCTCGGCAGAAGCTGCACGGAAGGTCTCTGTAGGAGGGCCACGGCCGTTTAGCACACGCGACCAATTCAAACTGCCCACCCACCGCTATCACCACTGACGGAAACCAGCGTTTCTCATGAGCGGGATCCGAACCCATCACCTTCAGAATGAAAGCTTGTGGCGGTTTGGACTTCCGCTGACGGAAAGGAAAGCTTTTTATCCACTTATATTCCTTTCAATTTAAGCGAGAATCATTACGCTACATCTTGAAAAGCTGCGAGTTATCTCTCTTATGATTTTCTTCACTTAAATTTCTTAACAGTAACAGTTGGGGTTTAGAGCCCGAAAACCACGATATGATTAGACGCCGTAGTGGAGGACTCGAAAAATTTCTTACCACCTTTAAAGTTAAACTATACCTAAGCACACTAGCACCAAGTATTTTCGCCTTCATCGAAAATGCAGCCGCCGCGGCAGGGATTCACTCCCGCGACCTGCGGTTCAGCAGCCGAGCGCTTTAGCCACTAGACCACTATCGCGGGTTCACTTAAATGCCTGTTCGATTCACCCACTGTGTATATTACAGAGGAAAAAAAAAGATGAGCCCGTCGAGCAATTCCCCTATACCTTCTTTATATTAGAAGGACACGTCAGAAGTGGTTGTGTATATGTATTAGATGAATAGCAAAACTTGTGTATAGAGGGGGAGGTCCACTACTTTAGGACTAACTCGGGACCTCCTACAGTTGTCAATGTAGAAAAAATAATTGAAACATAAAGCAGCGGTAGAGAAAACAAGCAGCGAAGCACATCGCAGATAAACACAAATACGACGTGTATACGGAAAAGAACAGCGATAAGCAGCAAAACAAAACGCCAAAATTAGAGAAGATAAAGAAGGAGTTATTATAAACTCATCTTTAAATGAACAGGGTGAGAAATATGAAAAATAAACGTCAAAAAAAAAGAACGGAAGCCACACCTAACTTCAGCAATATTAGGATGATGGCGCGGTGCTTCGTCGACAGAAGTTCGTGGGTTCAATTTCCAGTCAGGCGGCCGAATTTCGAAGAGGGCCAAGTGCAATAACGCCAGATCACTTAGAATTAGGCGCACGTTCCATAGATAGTCAGAATTACACCAGAGCGGCTCTCCGCTAACTAGAGAAGCAGTAGAAGCCAATAAGATTGCGTGGTTAAGTTGACAATGGGAAAATGTGGCATCTGTGGTCCTGACTAAAAAAAAAGGAGAAACAGAACTTGTGTCACTGTCACAGATGATGCACACCGTACATAAACAACCAACTTGTACAAAGACTCGCACTTCTCCTCTACGGCGCGATCATAATAACATCGTCAAGTAAATTCAATTTTGAGCCCACAACCTCAAGATCACGAGCACAACGTGATAACTATAAAGGACTACACTCTTGACATTTTTCATCGACTTTTTTTTGTCACGTGTCCTTCACAGTCTGTAGTTTTCTTTCAATAATTTTCAGTTTTTAGCCACTGCTTTGCCTATCGTGTCTTCTCCCCTGTTCACACTTTATTTTTGGGTGCTGCAAATATATCGACATAAACAACCAACTTGTACAAAGACTCGCACTTCTCCTCTACGGCGCGATCATAATCACATCGTCAAGTAAATTCAATTTTGAGCCCACAACCTCAAGATCACGAGCACAACGTGATAAGTATAAAGGACTACACTCTTGATCAGGTCCCTGGTTAAATGCCAGCGATATTGGTGATACCAGACGCAAAACGCATCCGGTTTCCTGGCTGTATCCAGCACTTCAAGCTCCAACACTCCATGATGTATACGAGCAGCAAGGGCTGTGACAGCAGGAAGGGGACTCGCTCGCTGGATTCCGTGCCGACCGGTTGTGCCCTCGCGATCTCCGACGTCAACGTAGCTCTGGCCGACTGGGCTCGCCCTACGTCATCTCCTGACGCCGACCTCCGACGACAGTGTAGCTATGACCGACTGGACTTGCCCTACGCCATCTCCTGACGCCGACAAGAGCTCTCGCAAGTGGTGCCCCGTCCTCGGACTCCTGTGACCGTGTTTCCATCTTTCCTATCTCTCCTATTCCCTCGATATGTCGTCGCTCTCAGGCTTACTACCTCACGCCTCTTTCTCTCTCTCTACACCTTTATTCCTGTCCTTTTAATCCCTCTTCACCCCCCATCCCTTGTGAGCTACTGTTGAGGTGTCGCACCGTGATGCAGACTGTTACGGGGCTCACTTTTCTCTTCCTTTCTCTCTTAGAACCACTTAGTAGTAGCAGGAACGATACGTTTCTACACTACGCCAGCTGAAAAAGTGTGAAGTTACCTAACCATTTCGAAAACTACATACTTATATCACGGGATCACTGCTAGGTGATTTTTCATACATGTTTTAAATAAAGGCTGACGAGTGGTGTTATACTTTCGTCGACACGCTGAAAATTATGTAAAAGACGCCAAACGCGAAAGAGCTGTGAACACAGTGACCTAAACTCCACCGATGTCAGGTGGGTTGGGAAGGTTACGTGGCTAAAAAAGTGAATCATTTTTCCTTTTGTCTTTTTTTTTCATTCTTTCTGTCTTTCTTTTGATGCCTAGTTTGGTTCGTTCTCATATTAGAGCACCGTTTTTTTTTTCTCATGACCTCCAAAATTCTCGAGTGTTCTAGCACTGCATTGAAATGACATAATTGATGCATTGAACAAGTAAAGGAGACAGCATACCGCTGTCATCACCCCTTTCTCTTTCCGGCTATCAAGCCTCGCTACAATACCCCGCATGCAGCATTGCTAAAGGTATACGGCGTGGGGAGGGCGGACGTCTCGGTCGTTTCTCACGTGGGAACAGCGACTATGTCCCACGCCCTGTCGCTGCTACGATCACGTGATGTCAGCCTGTATAGTATACAAGTAGCTGCGTGAGCTCAATCTCAGATTAAACGACGGCTTGAGTGTGTGTGCGCTCCGTAACGTATACAGCAAAGTCTGCAGCTGTGATGGAGTGAAATTGCTGAGGCCTTCATCGGAACAGCGCAGATGTCAGCACATTATGACACATTTCGCGGTGCAATTTAATACAGGAAAGAAGAAAAGAAAAGAAAGAAGGAAAAGCTGTCTAGTCTTAAAAGTTTCACAATTGTCCACGCATCGCGACTTTCAATTCTCCGCGCCAGGCAGTGCAGGCGTGGCTGTGAGAAAAAAAAATATTGATAAAGTACGAAAGACTTTCAACTACGTGCTTTACCGGTGTGTGCAGAGCGGATTTACAGTGGGCGGCTGAACAGGAAAAAAAAATATACTGCGAGTTCCTTTTTACGCTCCGAGAGAAGGTAAATTGGTATGCTCAGCGCAGGCTTGCACAAAGCGGCCTATCAGAAGCGACGATCGCGCATGCTCACTTCAAGTGGAAGCTTTGCACACATTCACAGGACCACCTGAATAAGCAGTGCTGCTCATTCAGCGGCGTATAAGCAGCGGGAATAGTATGCTGGAACAAAAACAGGCAGCTTCGCCTTTTTTTTCTTTTCTTTCGTTGCTGGCTCTCCTTCACGCAAGGAGCCACGTGAGGCTGCCGTCCTCAACAAGCGGCGCCATCAGTATTCGCGCCCCACGCTCCGAGGCAGCCCCGTCGCTATACCATAAACGCACTTTTCCTGATGAATCTACTTGTCCGTGGCGTGTACGGTGGCCGTCTTTTTCGTCTCCACATTGACGTGCATGCCAAGGCGACGTGGGACACCGTTGCCCAGGCTATAGGAACCGTTATACACAATGCACCGTTCGCGTCTCTCCTCCCTTCTTTCCCTCCTTTCCTCGTCCTTCTCTCTTATTTTATTTTCATATTTGTTTTTTGTCTATTTTATTCCTTCTTTATATCATCTTTCTGTTTTCTATTCTCTCTCTTTTCTTCTATCTTTCCTTCTTTCTCTCTTTCCCTTCTTTTTTTTTCAACTGACGGTGTCGAAAAGCAGTGAACAGGTATACTTCGAGAATGGCGCAAAGCAATGTACAAGCGGTCGCACACACGTCTAATGTTAAACTACGCAGATGTAACCGCAGTTTGAGGTGGAAGGCTCAAGGCAGCATTGAAATGTTTTCCTGTAATTAGGTGTTTTTTTTTTTTCCTCTTACGTTCATTAGAAAGAGCAAAAAACACGAGGAACGGAGGAGCGCTCTCACGTTGACGCCTGCATAATACGATTGTCCACGTGGAAAAACAATCAGTGTTTCCCATACGATGAAAAAAAAAACTGCATTTTATGTTGCGCAAAGACTACACAAGCGAAAGCAGTATACACGGCTGTGGGGAGTTTCAACTTTTTCCCAACTTTCTTCGGCGAAAGTATGCGAAAAAGTTTAGGAGAACCACTCACTGGTTCGGACATTCACGCATTTCATTTTTTTTTTTCTGTGTTTATTTCGATTTGTTGTGAGCGCCAGGCCATGAAATACTTATTTTTATACGAGAGTGTGCACCATTTATGTTTGACTGAAGATTTAATTCTCAGACTTGTAGGGCAATAGTAAAATTCTAATTTCAAAGATAATAATAGAATGCTTCGACTGAATAGTTTTATCGCCGGAACTTCTAATGCCGTATAGAACTTGTGGTTGAACAATATGTCACCCAGCTTTGCCGTTTCAGAGAATCGATTTCCCATATTTCATAATGTGGATCACATCTACAGGGGCTTTCCCGTATACGTTTACGGAAACCTATAAACACCGAACTGCTGAACATCAGTGGTGTTCCCACACATGGTGGTCGCACGGGGCGCCTAAAAAAAACAACAAAAAAAGCATTCTTGAGACCAGTTCCGTCTGTGTAGCTCATCCTAAGAAAGCATTATTGATCGCAATAGAAAAGAAAATATTGCAAATACCACTCAGCAAAGTCACAAAGGTTTATTTCTGTGAAGCCCCGAGCCGCCAGCGAAAAGTTCACGGGCCGCATCTTTGCGACGCCTATTATTATTATTATTATTATTATTATTATTATTATTATTATTATTATTATTATTATTATTATTATTAACAGCAGTAGTTTTCAAAAATAAACGAATTGTATATATAGCTGCGACTTTCAATCGCGTGTCTTCTCATCGTTCGATATGTGGACTACTTTTGCCACGTCTACTCCGATAAAGGCTCGTTAACAATTCGAAGTAGCAGCGGCCGCGCGACCAAGTTAGCCGCCAACTTAAGCGCCTCGTCGCAAATGGTCGCAATGTGACTACTTTGACTCAGTCGCTCGCTGCTATAGGTCTTTCAGTCGCGCTATTTAAGTGTTGTGTAGCAAGAACTTTATTCCGCCGCACTGTAGAGTATACGGTACAGAAGAAATGGGACAGTATACAGCACGGACTGTCGTTCGGTTGAAGCATTGCGAGGATATCCCTACTGAAACGTTCCGTATGCGAGTCCAATAATTCCATATGTTTCCATAAATATACATATGTTTCCTATATATTTTCCATCTATTTCCGTAAGATTCTTACGGAAACATACGGAATTATTGGACATCGCATGCGAAACGTTTCAGTAAAGATGCATAAACCCGATAGCATCAGTCGACCTGTCGGTGCCATCACGCATCGGTCGTTGCCGATTGACGAGTGAGTATACAGACTTACCGGAAGTAGGGATGGTATCCCTGGTGATGCGGCACGTGCAGGTCCATGGGCAGCGCGGCCGCGTATCCGTCCACGAGACCGTGCGGGTGCTGGGGATGCTGCATGGCGGCGCAGCTGAGGGCCCGCGAGGCCCGCTGTCGACGATCCGATCACTGCACACGCAAGAGCTCCGATTAAGGCTTACGAAGTTCTATATTACGAAGTTCTATATTACGGCATTACAGCCCGCACACATCTCGCACGAGAACGAACACGAAATAAAGATACTGAACCGGGCAAGAGCAGTCTCGTAGCGCGTTTATTTGAAAACGCACGAAGGGCGCAAAGAGATATGCAATAACACACATAAATCTACACCACGTGGCATGACATCGAAATGTTGCTGGTAATGTGCATGTCACGTGAAACTGACGGAGGGTGTGCCGACGCACTCGACCGCAGTTGAGATTATTATGGCGTACGCCATCAACAGACAGAAAGTTAGGCTGGCAGATGATATTAGGAAGTTTGCAGGCATAAAGTGGCCGCTGCAAGCACAGGACATGAGGGAGGCCTTTGTCCTGCAGTGGGCGTGGTCAGAATGACGATGATGACGCTATCAAACAAGGCGCAATGCGCACGTCAGATAACCGGTGATCTTGTAATGACCACAGACGGGCACTGAGGAGAGGAGCAGTCAAAATTAAGATATAATTATTTGGGAGGATGCGATTAAATCGGCAAGTTCAGCGGCATGAGTATAGGACAAAATAAATTCAAGTTAGCCAAGCTTTCTTCATCCTACATTGATAACGATGATGATGATGATGATGATGATGATGATGACGATGACGGTGATATTACAAAATGAGATTCGCGTATCATCATCAGATGATGCAATGCAGTCAAGAGTCTGGTGAAATCCCGTCTGGTCAGGGACAAACATATATTGCAATCAGGGGAGTAGCCAGGGGGACACAAAGGGCCCGTGCCCCTCCCCTCCCCAAACTTATCTTTCGACATGGCATAGAGAGCCAGAAACGACTGTATCAAGGGGGTGACCCTCCCAAAATGAAGGAGGTCCCCCCCCCCCCCTCCCCGAAAAATTTCTGGCTACGCACCTGATTGCAGTAACACATAAACTTCCCTGCACGCAACCTCGAAGGCCTTTCTCACATATGTCGAAGATAAGCTGGACATACACGGCTTTCCCGGTGTAGCTTACAAAACGTTTTGCGAAGACTGCGAGCATGCACATATTGGTGAGACAGGGAATTTCAAAACAAGGCTCCGGGAATGTTTCAATGACGTCAGGAACAAGAAAGCGGCATCTAATGCCCTTGCAGAGCATGTGGTGTCTACTAGACACGACATCAACTGGGATGACACCGATATCATTGCCACTGAAAGAAAGTAGTTGCCGCGACTGCACATGAAGTGTTAAGCTATTCAGGCTACTGAGCACACACTTGACAGAAATGATGGGGGTGGCAAGGGCCTGGTTTGCAATCCCGGGCTACGCCACTGAATGCTGGTGTACATGACTGAAACATTGCTATAGTCGTAATCTTGTTTTGTCGCCTAAAGTCGTCAGACTCCTCTTTCTTTCATCCTCTCCATTTCCCAAGCACAGGGCAGCAAATAGGAGAGTTCTCCTGATTAACCTTCATGTCTATTCTTTCTCTTTCGCTCAACTCCAACTCATATAAGAGAATCGGCGCTGCACCTCATGAATGAACAAGCCCAATTAAACGTAAAAAAAATGAACAAAAACAAACAGCATTGTGGAGATCTAAATAAGCCGCCTAGGTGGTTAGCCACCCGTTCGGCACACCCAAATGCATCACACTGCGCGGCGTTCCCCAGTGAAATAGGAGCGCATCCAATAGGAGGTCCCATAACTAAACGAATGGCGGAGAGCATCGCCCGCCCAGTGCACCAGCTCGCGGTAGGAGGCTAAGTGAACGATTAGGCATAACAACATTCACTTTGCACAACCACTAAGTGGACCGCGGCGGTGAGACGCAAAAGCACCGCACACAGCGACGTCGACAGCCCGCCATGGGAGGCGAGACGAGCACTGCCCGCGCTGTAATACCGTGCAGAAGCTGCACAGAGGGCGCAGCAAGTGGTAGTCACTTGCGAGTGCGTGGCAGAAAGTACGCCGCTCAATATTCTTGCCCATCAGCTAATTAAGGGCGACTTTCATTATCGCGCAGCAGTTAAGGTGCAGTGCTCTGCGACTGCCCGTTTTCTCGTCGAGTGTTCTTATATATTCTATAACAAGAAGAGGCGGAATTGAGAGGACCTCCAGTAATGTTTTTCATTTTTATGTCTGTGTATAGTGGGTGGGTAGAGGTCCGCTGCGAACATTTGGGCCAAAATTCAGTGAAGTAATTTTTCTTTTCTTTAAATGCACTTTTCCAATTGTCCGCCGGCCTCGCTGGTTGTTCAAGCAGCATAAGCGATGGGTCGAAATGTTCTCTAATTCGGGCGTAAGACGCTTTTGTGTATCATGGAGGACAGAACCACCGACCTCACTGAAGCCACCAAATAAATAAATAAATAAATAAATAAATAAATAAATAAATAAATAAATAAATAAATAAATAAATAAATAAATAAATAAATAAATAAATAAATAAATACCCAATCAGCTTTCTTATAATTGCAGCGGAGAATAGTGATGTTGGACATTGATGCTGAAACACTGCAGCACAACGTTGGCTTGCCATACCTTGCTGTGCTACTCACGCACCAAGCGCATTGGTTCAAGCTGAGCATATCTAAACTTCTATGTCCACCCGAAGAACGCTCGAACATCTCGAGCATCGCGCGCTATACATCGCTACATGCACGTTCTACCCGAAACCGTCATCGTATACCTTTTCCACCAATGTACACATTTACCGCGCCGCCTGTCCGTACTACGATTCGCTCCGATTCGTTATTGAGAGAAAACAATCATAATAATAATAACTCGCCTAACCAGCGTAGCAGTTAGCGTGTAGTGTGCATGCGTGTGGGAAGGGGTTAAAATGTTGTATACCGCTGCAAGGACCTCGAACGATGCTCCTAGTGTGTACGACAGAATGTGCGGTGTAGGCGCGTCGGTGTATAGCATGCAGCCGTGCGTGTACGCTATTAGCGATTCTCGACACGTCGCGAAACATCGTGATTGCCCGAGAGGTGTGGTCGGGGTGTGCGGCGCACCCGGCACGCCCTAATTGATTGACGACGCCGCGTCAAAACACGCGCGCGTGCCTCCGAGACACGCGCGTGGCTCCGCGAATATATAGCGTGACACGCGTATAGTACAAACGCACCCACACGCAAGTTCGCTGACCCCCTCCGCGAGACATGTGCGTCCGATGCGTCAAAAAGAAGGACGGCGAATTACACGCGCGGTAAATTGAATGCGGAATAGCGTTGGGTGGTTGCAGCGCGCGGTCGGCGAGGCTCGTCTTTCGAAGGGTTCCTCGGAGGAACGGAGTAATCGGTAGAGTACTCCTTCAAGAACTCCATTTCGTATAGACGAAGAAAGGGTTCGTTCAATTAGGGAAGAACAGTCTTTCTCTCGTCCTTATTAACATCATTTAAATCCCGATTTAGAAACACGGCGTGAACCGGTCACATTGATTGATATGTGGGGTTTAACGTCCCAAAACCACCATATGATTATGAGAGACGCCGTAGTGGAGGGCTCCGGAAATTTTGACCACCTGGGGTTCTTTAACGTGCACCCAAATCTGAGCACACGGGCCTACAACATTTCCGCCTCCATCGGAAATGCAGCCGCCGCAGCCGGGATTCGAACCCGCGACCTGCGGGTCAGCAGCCGAGTACCTTAGCCACTAGACCACCGCGGCGGGGCGAACCGGTCACATCAATCCGGTATTGTGGACATGTCGAGTTCCAAAATACTTTGAACAAAATACAAAATGAACGCGACATACATGTATGTCGCCACGCCTGCTTTGTTGTATTATTCCTCATTAAAAAAAAAAAAAACTGTCCGCCGCAAAGGTGAAGCGGTTAAGTTGCTCGGCTGCTTATATGAAGGTCGCGGCTTCTCTACCTGCCGCGTTAATTTCGATGGAGGCGAATAAGGTTCGCGAACTGTGGGATATGTCAGGGCACGTTAAAGAACGCCATGTGATCAGAAACTTCCGGAGCCCTCCTCTAGGGCATCCATATCGTGGTTTGGGACGTAAAACCCAAGATATCATTAATCATTCCTAGTTGAAAAACGAGATAAGTGGATTGAAAAATGAACTTGCCACCTGTATCATAAGCCCACATCATCACGGTGAGCTTTGCCGCTGACGAGAAGAACTTCCGCGTACAATTGCACTTTGTTCCCGGTGACTTTACGCGAAAAAGCAGCAGTAAAACATTTCGATCAGTGCAGTGAAGCGTCTCAGATGCTGGCCGCAGTGCGCAATCGATTGCAAGGCATCGCAGTGCCGCTAGCCCGAGAAGAACACGAACAGGCTCGCTATCGACACTCGGGTAAGTTTTTCTTATATACTCGCTGAAATGGTTTGTGTTATGCTAATGAGTTATAACACCAGAACAAAATTCGAGCTCCACCCACATGATCACATTACACGTGCACCCGTACCAATGTAATACATTCGTCTATAGATTGTTTTCACTTAAACCACAAATACGCTTTTCTCAGCTGGTGTAAATACTGCGCATGGTGCGAGTCAATTAAAGGTTTGCCGTTACTATACATAAAAAATGTTTGGCAGAGTTGCGATATCAGAATCCGTGAACAAATTTACCAGGGCAGTAAAGTTTGCGACCTAAAACCCGAAAACCAAGGTGTGCCTGCATCTATATGAAACTCTTGAAAAGTTTCTGACGTCACGAAAACGAGTGAGCGCAATTGGATGGAGCATTTAAGAAAACAATATGAGGGAGGGAAAGTGATCGTTGTGGGTAGAGCTGACATGTTTTCTTATGTTTTACCCGAGTGTGTTCTAAGTGACCCGTTCACGAAGCAGCTATGAATCTTGAACTAGATACTGATCTCCGAGAAAGAAGTTGTATGAGGCTGGGTTAACGAGCACTTTATAACAGCTGGAAAGATAGCCGCCACATATACATGGCCCTGGCTTTGCAGCTATACAGCAGAGCACGCTCCGATTATCTTATTAACGAACCGTTTCTATCATATGCAATCGAGTCTTATTCAAAGAAAATCAAAAGTTTAAATTCTGGAAACGTGCACTTTAGCGTAAAATGAGACGTCTATGCTATGAGCCGCACTCGAAATGTATACAGAGCACGAGTCTTTTCGTAAGTAAACACGGCGGGCTTGACATCGTTAAGCATAGACTCTATACATTGAACCATTGCAAGGCATGACGCGGTTCAGGAGTTTGTTTTCGTTTTCCTTGGATTCCCTTTACACAAAACAACAACAACAATAAAGGTTGATAAACGAGTGTTGTTGAGGAAAAAAGCACAAATGCAGTTCGCAGTTTGAGCGCGACACTGAAATACACGCTGCTCCGTGTGGTGCGAAGGCCACCAACGGATGCAACAAAAACGTTAAAAGGGGCCCTCACGAGCCACTCTAAATGCAAAAAAAAAAAGAGTGCGCTATTCTATCCTGGCGTTTCTTGTCTTTCTGGCGCACTTCGTGACGCAAGTGTGAATTACATGACGTCAACGCGGTACAAGCTGTCGATCGGTCCATGCGCGTGAAATATCGGTTGTGAATTGTCTGCTACCCAGTTTTGCCACGCAGTCACCTATACCTGTTCTTCCCTGCCTCGCATGATATACCATTCGCGATTCAACTGACTTCACTTTGTTTTGCGTGTTCTCGACTGCGCAAGAGGAGATAACGGCGTGCAGCCTACAAACTGAAACTCTGATCCTGTCATTGGACACCTACCTGCTTTTGAGGAATAACTGGTGATGAGAAGATATTGCCTGTCAAAAAAGCAGTGACTGCGAGAAAGCAACCGCTCAATCTTCTCTGAACCCGGGGTGGTTGGGGGGCCTTTTAAGAGATAACTGGAGTGTAATTATAAGCGATAACAGGAGCGATAACTGGAGTGTAACTGGAGCGATTACTGCAGCACTTTTTTTATAAATAATCCGGTGCTATCACACTCGAAGTATTCGGCGATGAAACACCGTTGGTGCATGTGGAAGCTGCACGACTTCAACAACGAGCTGTCACACGCTAACACGAAGCGAAAGGCAAAGATTGATTGATTTGTGGGGTTTAACGTCCCAAAACCACCATATGATTATGAGAGACGCCGTAGTGGAGGGCTCCGGAAATTTTGACCACCTGGGGTTCTTTAACGTGCACCCAAATCTGAACACACGGGCCAACGACATTTCCGCCTCCATCGAAAATGCAGCCGCCGCAGCCGGGATTTGAACCCGCGACCTGCGGGTCAGCAGCCGAGTACCTTAGCCACTAGACCACCGCGGCGGGGCAGCGAAAGGCAAAGAACATAACTGCGTCGGCGACTCTCCGATGCTCGCTTGGTCAGTGTTTTAGATGCGAAGCAGCTCCTTTACTAGTATGTGTAACGCTGTCTGTCCGTGTCTCCGTGCCGACGCACCGCACCCCGTGTCCGCCGCCACAGTTATGGGAATGGTGGTGGTGGTGGTAGTGCTTAGAAGCAGGCGTAATTGCTGCAGCCCGGTTGGGAGCATGGCACAGCGCCTTGGAATGATACAAGTAGGTCAAGTCGCAGCTGCGCGTTGACGTCACTTTCTCCCTCACCCGCAGCAACAGTCGGCTCCTCCCAACACACCTAGGTGTGTCCCCCCTTCGTCCACTCGCAACACACTTCTCTCTTGCTTCACACTCTCCACTGCCTTCAACGTGCGACCACAGGTCGAGTGGAAACACTCGGCTCGTTTATCTGCCATGAAACTTACACAAAACTCAACTCGCCTCCCGTGTCTTTGCGCTTCAAAAAAAAAGTTTACTCGAGTAAAGGCTACACCGTGTTTAGCTTCAAACCGTTCATCCACACCCGTGTCGACGCACCTTTAGGCCGGGTCAACAGCGCGCGCACCGCTACTGCATGCTTCACATCCCATCATGGTTCCCTTCGGGGAGATGGTCCATAATTTTTTTAGGGCGAAGGTCCTTATGGCGTAATTTTTTTAGGGCGAAGGTCCTTATGGCGTGACTTATGCGTCCTCGTAGTGGGTAACCACCTCTTGTCAATTCTTGAACCGGCCATAGAGGGCGGTACTTGTACTATACGCTGAAAATGCAAATGGTACGACACTAGAGGGCGTTACTTGTAGAAAAAGAAAAGTATTGACGTCACACGTACGGAAGGAGAGAGAGGCAATCGCGCGACTACGATCGCGTGTTCTTCGGCGGCGCCGTACGCCAGGGGGTATACAATAAAAGCGCCGTTCTGGCGCGCGCGCGCATTCAGAGGCTCGGCGACGGAGGACAAGGCTGCTGAGCGGCGTGCGCGCAGGGCGGCGGCGGCTCGCGATCGAAGAAGGGACCCCGACGTGCGGGCGCGCGAGGCAGACGCGCACCGCGAAGACCCTGCAGCACGACAGTGGGAGGCCGAAGCGGCGCGCAGACCCAGCTTCACCCCACTCTTCATTATTCACCCCATGGATATGCTGTCATTTTTTTAACTGCTATCGAGAAGCTTTAAGCATGGCCTCCAGCACTGCGCACCGACACGAAAATTATCTCGATCGTCATGCTTTAACTGCGTCATGCCGCATTACTTCTCTTGAGCACTTACAGCGGCGGTACACACCGCCCCGCTTCACAAACAAAGAGCACAGAGCGAGAGAGAATATGTGAAAGATATAAGGCGCGTTCGCACTGCGCCGTGGAGCACCGGGCGCTTTTCGTTGTTTGCGAGAGGGTCGACGCCCGGCGAGGAAACTTTTTGTTACTCGGTTTTTGTTCTATCTCATTTGGTAACGTTGATTTTACAAAGTTAAGTCCGTGACGGAAACACCTCACTGAAGTCTTGGTGGACACCTGCATGAAAGAGTTTCGTGTTAAAAAACAAGAAGTCAACTAGATTAGCTGCTCAAACGCATACGCTCGTGTGCTATGCGTGTAGTTGCTCTTCTGCAGAAGTTGCGTGCAACTCTTATCTTTCATCCATCTGTAGAATACACCCTGCTTTTCGCCGCCTATAGGTTGTCTCAAAGAGTCTGCGCCTCGTATTATTTATGAGTTATAAATATATATATAATAGGCGGCTCGACCTGCCTTGCAGGGGTCTTTATCGAGTGAAGAAATATATGTCTGGCGGCGTGCCTCGATGCTCTGCCGCTCAATGCGAGGAACGTGAGAGCCCGTTATCGCTTCCCGGAAGCTGCAAGAAAGATCGAAGACTTTGCACCCGACGCTGGGACTGACGTCTTAATGCCCTCGGAGGCTGAAATGAATAATCACCCGGCAGCCACCGCTGTGCTCACGCGGAAATTGAATCTGCGCAGTTGCTACACGGCGCGTTACGTCGTCAGTTCGACATTATTGTGTAGGCAGAAACCGTTTATGTAAACACTGTCCGTAGTCGTACGTGTGCGTGTGTTGCGACTGGTAAGACATTGTGGCCGGGTAAACGAAGAGTCACGAGATGCGTGGTGTGTTAGCTGCAGTCGCTGTTTCGAACTACACGTCGTGTAAGTCTTCGTTCGATAAGACTAGTTTACCGCCATCAAATCCCGATAGGGCAGTTCGCGATGTGTGCTCCCCTGGGCACAGGTATACATCGTCTGGAGGTGTAAACAGGCGGTAACAGGTCCCGTCGGTTACATTCACATGCACAGGGTCAACCACACCTAATGTTAGAAGGGCCAGCGTAGAGGCTAGTTCGTTGTGCATGGTTGACACTGGCGACTCGCTGAAATTGGACAAAAAAAAAAAAAACACTGAGGCACATGTGGGACTATACATAGCCAAGATTAGTAAGTGCTCAGGACTGCTGGTAATGAGCTGATAAATGCGGTAGTCGCAACCAAATGAATCCAACATGCAGTTAGGACAGGAAATGCATAGCAGACATTAATAGCTGTCGACGAAAGTATAGTGTAATAACAATGACGTAAACTGAAATTAATTAAATGTGTCTAAGAACCACACTTTCTGTCGGTGGGATCCGAACCCACTGACCTCGAGTTACGCTTCCGATGCTCTGCCGATTGAACACTACAAAAGGCGCTTCCCCGTCCATAGTCACCCCCCTCCCCCAGGTATCGCCTTAGTTTAACTGAAACACCCTTCCCCACATGCTTCACCTCTCCCCATATCTTTTTTTTCTTTTTGTCTCGCTCTTTTCTGGCGACTCAGGGGCTTTCCCAAACTGTCAATGTTCTCAAAAGCTGACTGCAACATTATAGTTGAAACACTGCCGCACACTTCTGAACAAATGCGAGTTAAGCTTCGGTATAAATATTATAGGTAATCGTTTCTGAACGAACTGTGTAAAAAGTAATAGAGAAAACAAGCGGAAGGACCTTAGCCAACGTTCAATATAATCCATGACAGCTACGAGGCCCAACAGCGAAGTGCAAACGGTATACTATAGCACTACGGCGTATAAATATATGCATATGTATGCGCAGTGTGCGAGGCAAACAAGAGTCTTACACGTAGTAGTGTACACTGTACACGGTCTGTCGACAAGGCGACGTTTCGGCGCCGGAATATGTCGGAGCCCGGCGAGCGCCAAATTCATCCCGACGCGCGTTTTAACCAGGCATTGCACAAGCCTGTCTTTGTATATGATCGATAACCAATGCGCTGTGGAGACACCTCAGCGTGGTTTGCATACTGAGCGTTCTAAAGTGTCGGGCTCCTCCCAAAGACACGAGCGGGGCAGCTCTCTCGTGTGTTTGTACGTGCCAAGTCCGGGATGACCGGTTGTGAGGTGGGCCTTCGTGAAGTTTGCTTCTGCGCACGGTATACGGAAGGGATGCGCAGGCCAATCGCCGAGACATGGCATGCCCAGTGTGAACACTGCTACAACACGACAAACAGTGAATAATGCCACTATTGTAAGCAAACAGATCATTTGTGAAAGCACTACATAAATTAATTCCTCAATTATCGCCTTAATAAACTATTCTTCTTTTGCAGATTTTCTTAGTGTATTGTTCCACCGTAGATTTTCTTTCATACATAATCTCTTAGGAGGGTCGTTGGGGGAGATTGGGGAAAGTCTCTAAGAGACAGCTGAATATCTTTAAAGAAAGTTGTATGTGGAGCAAGTCAGGAGCCACCAGAAATAGTTACACTCTTGTTTAACTTATATAGCGTGTCCGGCGTGCATGCATACGTCTCATTTTGTGTGCTTTTATCTATCTCGTGACACGCAATATTCGCGATCGAAGCTCCCAAAGAATTAACTTATTTATTTACGTATTTATTTATTTATCAACCGATCGATCGACTGATTCATTCTGGTTAATTGCTTATGTCAACGCTGGTTCTATACGAGACATATCGTAGTGAAAAACAAAAAAAAATTTACTTCCTAGAGTACGAAACCTGTACACTGACACATTTGCATTTCTACCCCACTGAAATTGGCCCCGCCACGGTGGTATAGTGGCTAAGGTACTCGGCTGCTGACCAGCAGGTCGCGGGATCAAATCCCGGCTGTGGCGGCTGCATTTATGATGGAGGCGGAAATGTTGTAGGCCCGTGTGCTCAGATTTGGGTGCACGTTAAAGAACCCCAGGTGGTCGAAATTTCCGGAGCCCTCCACTACGGCGTCTCTCATAATCGTATGGTGGTTTTGGGACGTTAAACTCCACACATCAATCAAAATACCCTACTGAAATTCGGCTGCGACGTCCGGCAATCATGTTCGCGACCTCGAGCTCAGAGACAGGCTACCACGGTACACAGAAAATTCTCAAAAATGACATGAAATGTCAGAAATCAGTGTTGTGAAAGCGAACATCACTCAGTCTGAATTTCACGCGGGCTTTTTTCGCGCAATGTGTGGGCGAAGTGTACTGGCTGGCTTGTCATTCTGATCAATGTATATTAAAGAATATTATGTCTTCGCCAATTCGGTTTCAGTGACCCAAAGCAGTCAGGAGTGCCTGCTGGGGCTGTACATGAACCATGCCGTTCACTGTTAGACACAAGACCAATCGGCGGCTTTCCCTTTGCACGGTTCTCTGGGCACAAATGATCGCATACGGCTATGCCGTGTACACGAAATAATAATAATAATAATAATAATTATTATTATTATTATTATTATTATTATTATTATTATTATTATTATTATTATTATTATTATTTCCGCCACCTGGGGTTCTATTCTACAGTCCGCGGGTGCATGTAGCATTTGCTTCCAGCGAAATACAAACCCCTCGGTCGGAATCGAACCCACGACCTTTCGAGTCAGCAGCCGAACACCGTGACCGCAACACTGCCACGGCGGTCTGCACATGGAACGGACTAAACCTTGAGTCGTGTGCTGAAAAGTATACATAGCGTCAGAGTATGCACACGCGCCTATACTGTATACATCTTCGTGTTAACTTGGCCAGCGTACACAGCCTTTTGCGCAAGATAAGTTTAGGCTGACGAGATATAAGCCTGACAACGAAATTTACGAAACATGGGCCATGCCGAAAACCATTTCTCTTCCATTAATGCTTGGCCCTGTTGCGTAGCTTTGTAAGCCGCGAAGTCTATTAAACTGAAGCGTGTAATAATGGGTGTGTTCCCATGAGAATCGGGAATCCAGCTATTTAATTCGCAGATTACTTGCCCCGCTGATTCATTAGCGCGATAGCGACGAACAACTCGTTTCGCAGAAATGCCAGGGTCGTTGTCGCCGTCGTTGGTTGTGAGCGAAAAACCATATTCTTGTCCGGGACCGAAAAATCGAGAGATATACAAATAAACTAATTATTAAAATCTTCGGAGCAAGCGAGAATCAAACTCATGCCGTCTGCGAAGCAAGTACAATGTTTCTTCAAATTGCTTCAAGAAAAAAAAAAAGAACCGGGATCACTATATGAATGTAATATAAACTGGTTAAAGGAGTTTCACTTACGCAAGTAACATAGCGTGTCAGAAGCGTAGAATCACGCAGGCTTCAAAACATGCGAATCACTCCACTATAGTGGGTGTTTTGAAAGCCCAGTCAATGCAAGGCGCCCAGACATATTTAATAATCAACAGCTTCAAAAGCATAAACAACGTGAGCAGCTACATGTTCGGTCAATTTTAAGCCTCATTTGGGTGTCGTATACTTAAAGGAGGCGAGCTGTTTCGTGTGTGTCGATTCAACTTGCGCGTTCGCACAACACAGCAGTTATAGCCACTTATTTGGACAGCCTCGTGTTAGGCTGTCTGAATAATTTTTCATCACGAATTATTTTTGTTCAGTAAGCTTTATAAAGAGATGAATGACATAGAACCTCTGGTCAGGTTCGTCAAAGGATGTGCACGGAACAGCTAACACGACTTGAAGTCATCACATCCGTGCAATGCCTATGTAAAAAAAGAATTATGTTCAAGGAACAAAAAAAAGTTTGAATTTATCGCCACTGCTGAGTCATTGGGAGATTCGATCATTTATCCTTTAACTGTGTGATAGAATGCCTCTCAAGCTATAGATGGTATATATAAATATATATATATATATATATATATATATATATATATATATATATATATATATATATATATATATATATATATATATATATATATATATAGGAGCGCAATTTTCAAGGACCATGGCCACAATCTAGAAGCCGGATTAGGGAGAGGGGGGAGGGTCATTTTTGTTCTCTTAGCTGGCTCCAAATAAAGTTGTTCCTCATACTAATATTTTCTCTTTTTTAATAACAAATAAGTGAGAGTGCCCTATTATTTGCATGCATACCATTCATGCTACATATCAACTGAGACATTAATAAATATTAATACATAAACATTAACTACAAGGCTGATCAATGTGAGCATATACGTGTCGGAGAAGCAAGTCATATAAATCAAGTAAAATGTAAGGTTGTCATGGCTCCGATCACTCTCCAGGCCACGCCCAACTAACTATAAATGGATCAATAGCAACAATATTTTAAGGCCAATGCTAAGACAGCTTCTGGAAGCAACATGTGAACCATTCGCTACATACATCGTCGTTCCGAGTCTTCGGGGCCTTGTAATGACTTCTTGTAGCCTTCGCTTGATCTCTCTTGCGAAATCCAATGTTTTTTTTTTTATTGACAATCAATTGCTGGTTATTATATTTGCTTGAAAATTGGCGAACCTTGCAGCAAGGTATGAGTTTCGATTCTCGCACCGTGGTCACCTGGTGACCTTCAATGGCCGACGCTGGACCACGCCTTCGGCGGAAGTCGCAAGCACGTGTTTGCAACGCTCACTACCAGATGAGTCCGGCTACCGAGTAAGATCGGATAACGCTGCCTGAACAGGCAATGATCCGTTTACTGTCATTAAAACACATATTCTCTTCAGTGTAATCACTGAGTGGGCAGAAGGGGCGCCTATCTGTAAATTGATAACATTCAGGTTTCAAACAACTTAAACGTTTGTAGACGTTCAAGCAAGCCAGTGACACTTCTTCAATAAGAGTTGACGGCCTTAATTGTAAAGAAGAGAAACGCACCTGTTGCTTCAACCGCCGCCAAGAGTCGCTGCGGGGCGGTGGTACGGCCCTAGCCACTGGCTTCACCGCCACTACTACCGTCTTCCTCTGTACGCTCGCACTTCGCATGACGACCCGGTGTCAGACGACGAGACGGCCTCACATCCTCCTCGGAATCTGCTTCATCACTTTGCACCGTCGCGGCGGGACACCACAAACACCACGATGCACTCGGCGAAACACCGTGTACGTCGAAGCAGCACGATTCCTGCCGTAGCTCCGAGTCGGTGGACGAAGGAAGCGGGGAAATGGTAATGGGCACTTTGCGTGGTCGCTCGCACGTCACAACAGTGTGTGTATAATATAATCCGGATGTTTCCTTCTGAGGGCGTGAAGTTCGCCGCCGCTCCAGTTGGGAAGATCGTGACAGGCGCGACTATGCAACTACCTGCGAATGCTTCTGCTCGCTTGCCACGGAAAGACGACAGAGAGAAAGACTGGGAGGAGAGAAGGTTGCCGCGGAGAGCAGCGGAGGAGGAGAGGGGAGCGCACTGAACGGCGACGTGCGAGCAGCAGCAGCGCTATCCGAGGAGCGCGGGGAGCTGCGGAATCCGGTAACGCGCACTGTCTCCGCGGCGCGTCGCCGCCGACGACGGCTAGCGCGACGCCGCGGCGCAGCGCTGGGCTAGGCGGATGGATCGGGAGGGAGGAGGGACGGGAGGCAAGAGAGAGAGGAGGAGGACCGGAGTAAAAAAGGAGGAAGACGCGCTCGTCGGGCGGTCGTTCGTTAGCTCGCGGTTGTTGCAGCATCAGCAGCGCCGCCGTTAGGGACGAGTCGCGGCGCTCGCTGACGGCACGACGCGCAATGCCCGACGAAGAGGGAGGCGAGCGGCGGCGCTAGACAGCGCTGGCGCTCCGGAACGCCGCCACCAGCCCTCCTTTCTTCTTCCGGGCGGTGCGTAGGAGTGCCAGACCACGCCCCGCCTAGGCGGACGCCCCTCCTTCGCATCGCGCCCCCTCTTCCCCCCCCCCCCAATACTTCTATCTTTGCCCACACCACAATACCCTCGTTCGCGTGCTTAACACGGGGATATCATTCAAGAACTCCCCCCCCCCCCCTTATTTCCCTCTTTCACTCACTCCGCTGTTAGGCGAGTGTCGTGATGCTGAAACAGGCGCTGATGGAGAGAGGTGCGTGGTTCTACAGGAAGCTGAGGGCATCTTGGCAGGTGTTCTGTGACTAGAGAAAATAACAGCGATTCCTAGAGGAAGGTGAATAGAAAAAAAAAAAAACGATGCCTCTGGAAATTGATGCGGCAAGGTATGTGAAGTGTTACTGGTGGACTGACGAGCGTGTACAACAGAATAGAGGAATGTTCTTTTGTATGACTTTTCCCATCATATTGCAATCCATGTGGATCCAGCACGAGGGCCAAGGCATCGGGTAAAAGTATACGCTTACAGGAGCCAGCACTTCATCCGGTTGTTCTGCTTGGCGGAGCATGAAAGGGCTGCTCACTGTCAAGTGACGGTGCAGTGCATGAAACGCCATAGAGTCTCCTCTGTGACGATAAGGTCAAGGATGGTCGAAGGGAATTTGAATAAAGAACAAAATTTCATTTTGCGTCGAGACTGGAATTTCACTGTCAAAAAAAAAAAGACCTTAAAATTTATTGCGCAGTTAACAAACTTTCGAACTGTTTCCTGTGCAAGGGTATTCACGTGTCTCGCCGATCAAGAGAGCGGTGACCGTAGTGGAAGAAGAAGCTGTTTTCGCATGTCAGGACGAAGGTCAGGGACAATGTTACCTGCTAGGTATGTTGAGAAACGCTTTGAGGGAAGTGGACTTGTCACAAGCCCACTTGTCGAAACGTTCAGTGAGTATTTTTACCTCTTTAAACCTTACGCTGATCGTCCCTTCTTAAGATGCTGGGTATACTGCAGCAGCTGCAGGAAGAGGGAGGTGATCGGTGGGCTCAGCCCTAGCTCCAAATCTTTAAATTGTGTATGTGCGCACGTTTTATGTGCATGTGAACGCACAATGTGTGGTTCATACTCACCCATACGCATGATGAGAGGGGATACACGTCGATGAGATGGATGTAGACGGTGTGTCGCAAAGACTAGAGGTTTGTACAAATGCTGAGCTAAGTCTCTAAAGCGATCATATTGTTACGTCTTAAAACCACGATATTATTATGTAAATTGACACGAAGCGTCACTATTTTCAAGCGTGCTTGCACTGATGTGCACAGCATCTACCAAGAAGGGAACGGGACAGCACATGCACCGGGCAGGCCAGTCCTCTTCGAAGTCTCCTGCAGCCAGACTAAGACGATAGTTATAGTGCGAGAACGAAACGACGACACAGACACAAAAAGGACACGAAGGACACTGTGTCTCTGTGTCGTCGTTTTGTTCTCGCGCTATAACTATCGTCATGCCATACCAACTAGCCCAAGCTGCCACACTTTTAAGCCAGACTAAGACTTCGATTGTGTTATGTACGCCGCAGCACACACTCGATCGAAAAATGGCCAGGCCACCTGAAAGGAGTATATCCGAGAGCGCGTCCGTGTGCGTATGGTTGTGTTACTTAGCACACACAGTATACCTGGTTTCAGTTTTCTTTTTGCGGGGTGTGTTGCAACCCCTGATCCACCAAAGCAGATTTGCTAACCTTCGACATGAGCGTCACAAGCACGAATCTGACGCTGAACTCCAGCGTACGCAGTCGATAGAACGCAACGTGTGGAAATTACAGATAACTGGCTTTTAAATAAAGCGCAAGGAAATTGTTAAGTAAAAGGTATTATCAAGCTTAATTGGGGAAAAGTACTTTTCAGAGTTGAAAAATAATAAATTCGGGGCTCCAACCCGGCTTGCCTTGCTGGCTGTTTGATATCGACGGCGTCACCTCATGCTATCGCTGAGCGAAAAAAAAAAATTACCATGTCCCTAAGTCAACTGAGACGATTTAAGGGCGATAGCATAATGATGTTTAAAGATGGCTCGTCTTTTTTTTTTTCAACGCAAACACCGAATGGACAGACTGAAACCGCAACTGGCGCGCATTGAGTCCCGGTACGTTTTGGTTCGGGCTTTTTCGTGATCACGTCAGATTTTTTTTTTTCTTTTTCGCCTGGGGAAGCATATAAGGCCTGTCGCCTTGGAACCCTTGTAGAAGTTGCCTAAAGTGCTACAGTTAAACAGCTGCATGGGACAGTTTGGCGTTGCTGAAGAAAAAACTAAACATAGAAAAGAGAAAAACAAGGTATACCATGAGCGTGATAAGAAAGACGGCGTAAATGAGAACGCCCCGCGGCCACCCGTGGCTTGGAGCCTCTGTTCGCGACGCGACCTTGTTGGCCGACTCTGTTTTGGCTCAGTATTTTACGACCGAGGAAAAGTCGACGTCGTGTGGCAGATCAGGCGGCTGACAAAGGCGTCTAACGGCCGCTTTCCTCGTCCACGCAGGTCCAGGCGCGTATTTCCAACGCGGCCGAGAAGGTGCACGGACTTCTCGGTCGCCCTACATGTCAACGCTTGCGCCGTATTCTTCCTCGGTCACTCAGTTTGGGGCTATCGGCTAGGAGATATACAGCAACGCACACACACGCGTACTACACTGTTTACAATATTTTATAATTAAGGCTCGAGGCCCGCAAGCACGTGAACAGTGACTTCTTGTCGCGTATAACTCACAGGTGGCGCTTTCCCTTGGGCCGACAACATGCCGCAGTAATAAGACCAAACGCCGCCTGCGAAGTAGTTCAAGAAAAAGACCAAACTGTCCGACTCAAACTCACCGACGAAGGGCGAAGCAGGGAATGCTATGTGTTGGAGTGCTATACCAGTACAAATTTGAATGTTATACCAAGAAGGCTAAATGCTAACTTCTTTATCATCCTCGTGCTTAACAAAACGCTAGTGCACGAGGAAATGCTCCCGCTGCAGCCAGCGAAGTGTCATTCGCGCATGAAGTCCGTACATTTGAATAAAACTGAGCGGTAGAACACAGCAGGAACAAAGGTGAAAGCCGTCTGCTGCTCTATGTCAAGATAGACCACTCGCGACTACGCGCTATGCCACTGGACGTCCACAGTTCTTGCCAGAGCCATGCATACAGACCTCTGCCCGGGACCTCCATTGGGCTTTTCGCGTGGCGGAAGAGGGCCGGCTAATTTGCTCTCCGCACGAAGCATTATTGCCAGCTGCCCTCACGCACTTTGACTCGCGCATGCAAGTAGAATGCAAGGCGGGCTGGGCGATGTTAT
Source organism: Rhipicephalus microplus (assembly GCF_013339725.1). Taxonomy (NCBI): domain Eukaryota; kingdom Metazoa; phylum Arthropoda; class Arachnida; order Ixodida; family Ixodidae; genus Rhipicephalus; species Rhipicephalus microplus. The sequence continues at coordinate 49,922,220 of NC_051168.1, forward strand.
CGTCCTTGAACTTTATATTGAAATATCTTGACAACACCGACGATCACGGCAGTAATGCGCCTGAAGTGCCCACATAGATACGCTATCGCAAAAACTCACAGGGCCCCTTGTGTGTTCACATGATGCGATCGCAGTTAAGCGGTGATCAGATGTGCTCTAAGGTGGGCTCATGAAATAAATTGGCAGGCATTATGTAGAACTATAGCTGGCACAGGAGAGAATAAATGAGAGACCATTGGCGGCTGTATTTTTATAGCGCCAAAAATTAACGCAGTTCGCCAAACCTGAAGGAAGTGCGGAGCTGGGCTACAGCCTCCTTTATTTTTCTTCGGTTTTCTCTTTCTTTCTTTTTGAATTTTCCAGTTCTGGTTTTTTTTCAATTTATTTCTATTTTGATGCTATTTTTCTTTTTTTCTTTCATTCTGTTTCTCTCTTGCTTCCTTTCTTCAATTTTTATGCATGTTTTCATTTTAATTGCTACGCACTAGATATCATCATGAAGGTGCTCCACGAACAAGGGGAAGAATACTTAGCTTGAGTGCAAACGCGCGAACTAGGAATTGCTCTCAATTCTGAAAATATTGTTTGCCTTGGGGCTTCTTCTCTGGACCACAGCAACAGAAACGTCTGAATTGGCGTCTGCGAACTTCTCAGAGACGCAAGAAGAATTAATTGCCAAGTTAATCCTAATCAATATTTTACAGCAAAAGCTGTTATCAGATCAGAACACGGGTCACGCGCGGCACCGTGGATGCCTGCCGCCGATGTCTGTAACCAGTATTGCAAGAAATAAAAAAAGCTCTGTAAATAAAAACATTAAGAACCCAACTGAATCGGATACCTGGTCCCATGCGTGCCAGCCCAGTATTCTACCATGCACTGACCCACGCTGGTGCTTGGAAATCGTTTCTTAACTGGACTTAGGCATACCTTAATGTCGGGAAAGAAATCGCGTTAATATGAGTAATAAATCATTTTAGAACATTGAAAGAACAACCAGGCGTCACACAATGCAAATTGCGTAACGAGTGGGGTTATCCAATGCTCCAACCCGTTAGAAAACTTGTTCTTGATCACCTATTAACTGTGTTGCATACCCACTTCAGGCATAATTCTTTGTCGCCGTCAACCACTTCATAAAAAAAAATCGCACAAAATTCATAGCAAGCGTGTAGCGGACACCACGTTTCTCCGAAGAATGACGAAGGATATCATATAGTCTATGCTGGCCTACTACACGAAAAGGTATGATTATTTATGACGTAGTGGGCACCCAGCAAGTGCGCTTGTAGCAGTTACCCGAAGAGTGTAAAGAAAAGGCTCTGAAAGGCCACTCTTCTATCTTTCACTGCGACTGTGCTGCACGTTCCGCGCGGACCTGGTGTATTTTGTTCTTTTCTTCACACTTATTTGACCGTATATTGCATGTTGGAATTTTATACTTATATAATCTTTATACGACAGAATAATTCATTTTCCGTCATATAAACCTCCTCTTTTTTTCCTTATTTTAACCGCCGGTTAAAATGACCAATCTCATGTCGTAGGCACGAAACAGTAAAGTGACAAGCAAGCAAGCAAGCAAGCAACGCGCGCTTAGATGGCTGTGCTATATCCCCTAAGCGCAAGTTACAAGATAATGCGCTGTCCGTAAACGGTATGGATTTCGCACAACACAGTTTTAACGCACTCGTTAATATATTCCAGGAGAGAAAACTAAGAAATATCTTGTGAACTTTGCTAATTATTAGATTTAAAAATTTAATTATTAAAAATTTAAAATTTATTTAATTATTAAAGATTTAAATATCTGATTATGCTGCAGCCAGTCATGCCTGATTTTTGCCAAATAAGAAGAAAATCTTGAACTAAAAATGAACGCGCAGTTCGTTTCTGGTTGTGTTCATTTTGTGCAAATAAAAATAGTATACTTACGAAGTGTGTCCTGAAACACAGCACGTTGAGCGACCTGTCGCATACGAGAGTACCTTTACGAAAGTAATTGGCTATAGTAGCACGCAGCACATTAGGGTAAAATCGAAACGCGTCGACAATGCAGAAGGTTCAACTGATCTAATGCGAAATGTGTCTTGTCCTTTCTTTCCTCTCACCAGTCGGAGGAACTGGCAAAAGACAAGCCGCGTACACATAGGTGGATGCTATATAAGCTTCCAGGGATATGCATGCGGTTTTTCCTTCGTTACGCCTATAGTGACGACGACAGTATATGACAGCCTGGACCACTAAATTGCCCCGCACTTGAAACGAAGACGAATAGTACAGTTGACGCGTTGCCCTGCCATTTTCTATCAACTATTCGTCTTCCACTTTGGGATGTATGTTCTCCGCAGTTGTGGGCAGTGAAGCCTGCCAATGTCGATTACCGAGTGTATACTCTCGTATTATTGACATGGAGCTCAAAATCACGTGAAAACGTCGGACAGATTAAAAGAGCTCTCTACGGTATTCGCCGCGCATTGAGCTTTATATAGCTACTACGATACAGTTAGAGAAATGGTTTATAGGCATGGACTGCTGAAAATGATGGCGCGCTTGTAACTGATAGGTTAATACGGCAGTCAATCTTCGTAAACGTACCGGCATGAGAAGTAATTCGAGACGCGGTAGCCATTGGCATGCCATCGACACACCGGTGAACATGCGACTCCTGTTCGGAGTTGTTCCAATATGCTCGCTCGATATATTCGGCGAGTCCACTGTACTTGTGAGAAACATTGAGGCGACGCTGTCGTCAGCTTACTGAAAAGGAAGAGAGGATAATCTACCAGCGACTACAGCTGATGTGACGGCTTGTCTTCATTTGACAATTTCTACTAAGTTATGCTGCAGTGGACAATAAAAAGTAAGGAATAGGTAACTTATTGTACCAGCTGGTAAAAAAAAAAAGTCGCTTAGTATGCGCTTATGCGAATCAGGAATAATTTGCCAAAACTGCCACTTCGTGGAACTGACGGTGTACTTCAAGTTAAAGCTATATATAATAAATCCTTTCTTTTGGCGCTGACGAACTGGTGATTTTTCGTTGGTCTCATCATGCGCCCCACTGTTACGCTGTCGCTGGTGCTGCTCAACACTCCGGCTTTCTGGAATATCAGCGCCAAACTTACAGCCCATGTCATCGCTGTGTTTGCATGGCCGATTGGCCGTTGTGTATTTCCAAGACGTCATCTGTCCGTTTTTATTAATATTTACATGCCTGATATACCTCATCAAAAACCAAAAAATCTGGCCTTTCTAAGACATGATTTAATGTTTACAAGCCTTATATACCTCATCAGAAACAAATAAAATCTATTGTGATTCTCAAACGGTACAAAAACACCTTGTAACGTAGCAAGAAAAGCTCTAGGCGCGCAACCTGCACGTCCACTGGCTCTGACGAAGTTCGCGGAATTGAAAAAAAAAAAACAAAAAACAAAACAAAAGCCATTTCATTGCGTGAATGTGAGTGAACTGCAAAGCAGTGTAACGCACGGCCTAGGTGGCCTATAAGTTTTATGAAAGGCACAGAATCGTACAAAAAGTGCCTTTAAAATTTTGCGTGTTTCGGTTAATTTTTTTTTTAAGAAAGGGGGAGGGGAGGGGGCAGCATGTATTTTCTTTTTCGGGATATACGTCATGTTGTCTGGCTGGCATGCAGCATGTGCATGGCGTGCATTATTTTCGAGCAGCATCCGTTTCTTTATTCTCTCTCTTTTATACTTTTCTTTCTTCTTTCTTTTTTTTCCGCACTGTCCCTTTCTCGAAGTTTTAGGTGATGAAGACAATGGCCAGCTTGAACATACTTGTAATATATATATATATATATATATATATATATATATATATATATATAGAAGAGAGAGAGAGAGAGAGAGAGAGAGAGAAAGAAAGAGAGAAATTGGACAAATTTGTGACCGGCACAACGAAAGCTCATAGCGCTAACAAGTAGATAGCACTCGCCGGCGACAGTAATATCTCCGAGCACGTACGTTGATAATCTTATCATCGGTCAAGCACGTCGACTTTTATTATTGTTCGATCGAAGATGCCAGCTCCGTTGCTGGCACTCGCGTCACTTCAAGATAACTTGGCTGCTTGCCTCGCGCACGTGGAATCTTAACGCTACGTTCCAAAGCATTCGCGAAGACATTCCCGTATACATTCTGGCGCATCTTGCGGAGTGCGATATCGCTTGTTTGCCCAATGATACGTGCGCATACGATGGTATACGAAAGGAGGCGCCTATCGGCGTCAAATCAAACTCGAACAGCGGCAAGCATTAGCGATGCTTATGCGCGCCGTCTGGTCATCACCCTGGACTATAGAGTTTCCTACAATACTTACTAGAGGGAACTCTGGCGCTAGTGTCTATGGGAGCTGCAACGCACGACGCTTCAGCGAGCATGGGATTGGTGGGTAGTACACAGATTTGTCTAATATTCGTACTTCTGGCCTGCTTTTGGCTCCGTGTGTGTTCGTGTGGCTTGAAGCTGTTTTCTTACGAAACAAGTATTAGCAAATGTTCAGCGGTTGCGCTTCACCATTTTATTTTTTTAGACTTATTTTCCAAATCAGCTCACGAAGTTCAAAAGGGTTCAATCTTTCCTTCAAAACAAAACCGAAACACAGCAATAAACGAAGCCGCAAGTACGATTCGCCGCCCGCAAGTACGAAGACTGTAGGCAAATGTGTGTACTATACCCATCATTCCCATGTTCGCTGAACGATCGCAGCGCCAGAGTGCCCTCTAATTAATTTCGGGGAACTCTATGCCCTGGACATGCGCAGTGCTGCCAAATTGGAGTGCTGCGCACCTGTCTGAGGTGCTGAGCGATGGCTGTATACGGCGCGCAAACCATTTGCAATGTTTGCCGCTTCTCGACTTTCATTTCACGCAGAAAGCACACATAACAATATTATTATAAGCCACTGATCTCAAACACGCCAACCACGGGCCACATGTGTCTCACGGCTTCACGCGAAATTAAGTGTTGTGACGTTGTGAAATAGTACTTGTATTACTGTTTCTACCCCATTGTAATCAATATGTCACTAATTCGTTCGGGTATGGTATGCAATGACGCGTGACTGGTCTCAAGCGTATCTTTTTTTTTTTTGCTTGAGGCACGCTACGCGGTCACTATGAGTGAAACATCACCGTAGAATGAACTCCCTATATATTCCAGAATCGGCATACGAAGTTTGGTGATAGTCAAGATCACTACTGACATGTTCTTCGAAACCTGTTGTTAAACCCTCTGGAAAAGTGACCCATATATATGGGATATGGAAAAGGCGTTCTTTATAATGGCAACTCAAGGTGATAATGCAAGGTACAGCGCTGTGCCGTGTCCACTTCTACTCTTACCCCCGTATTCTAGCTTCACTCAACGCTCCACCTTTACTTGAGAAAGCCGATGGGAGCGCCGTCTCTAGTCACGACAAGTCACTGCACATCAGCGATAATCTGCTGCGATTCTTGAGTAGCGCAGCGCCATTTTCAGCCGAGCGGCGGCGCAGTGCTCGACTCTGTCAAGTGAAGGGTGAAAGTCGAGTCGCGGAGCGTTTGTGAATACGGGGGTTAGTCTTCACAGGTCTTTCCACTGTTAGCCACAGTGACATTTCATTCAATCTTTCTCATATGTCTCAAGTTTTGTACAATATTATATACGACTCATGCGAACCACACCTTGAGTGATAAGATGGTGTGTCACACAAAACATCACGTGACCAGCCGCGAGCCCAAGTGGCTCAAGCAGTGCGAGCTGCGCGTTGCCTTCGTCCCTGCGGTGCAGGCGTGACATCTATCTCGTCACTTTTATCATTACAATCAGACTTACCTCTATTCACCTTTATAATCACTGACAAGTATACCAAAGCAGTATTCGTTCGTACACCATCTCAATAGTTACTGATCAGAGGCGTAAATTACATAGCGGGGTACCTTGATTCCCAGCAACCAACTATTCCAGGGAACTTATTGGTACGAAAATATATCTTATGCTGTCATATCTTTGAAGAAAATTCCCTTACTGTTTCAAACCACTGATCACCCGTACTCGGAGGTATATTAAAATGCGTCTATAGTAGAGCACCGATTGCGTGAGATATTAGGGTTAAACGACACGACACCATGATCAAAAAGCCAATTCCAGGCTAAATGACTCATGAATCGACTCCCTCGAACTCAGATCAAGCTGTGAGTCTGAGTGAGTCCGGATGAGGAATACTTTGGTGAGTCTGAATACGGTTGAAGAAATATTTTACGAGTGGTAGTCCAAGTGAGTCCGGTTCGGGAAAATTTTGATGAGCCTGAGTTTGAGTGAACCCTAAACGCAAAATATATTTGATGAGTGAGTCCGAGTGAGCTCCACAATTTTTCCAGACCTATAGTCTGATCGTGGCTTACGAAAATTAAAAGCGGCGTTCGCGCAGTGTAAAGAGCATGGTAAAACAGCCACACTATATATACCCCCGTATTCTAGAAAACCCCTTCACTCAACGTTCCACCTTCACTCGAAAAAGCCTATGGGAGCGCCGTCTCTGGTCACGACAAGTCTCTGCACATCAACCTTAATCTTCTGCGATTCTTGAGTAGCGCAGCGAGATTTTCAGCCGAGTGGCGGCGCATTGCTCAACTCTGTCAAGTGGAGGGTGAAAGTCGAGTTGAGGAGCGTTTGTGAATACGAGGGATAGATGGCAATATTGCGGTCTTCATGCCGCAATATCGCCGTCATTATGTAAGATGGTAGTGAATTGTTGTATTGGCTGATAAATCAATAAATCAGTCAATCAATTAGTCAGTCACTCAATCAATCAATGAGTCAATTAATTGTTCTGTAGCGACTCGGTTAATTAGACTCAGGATTATGAGGTATAGAGGATAGAAAGACTTAATTAGTCATCACATCCGCACTTTTCTGTGTCTGCACTTTCAGCAAGGACACATGAAAACAAACTGTAGACTGAAAGCCTATCATTGCTGCACATAATTTGCAACGATGTTTCGCTGTGCTGCGCACGTTTTTGACATATCGTGCTATTTATGTAACTCGTACATTATTACATGGTGTTCATGATTGTAAATATGAATATTCCGCTGTTTCCCAGACTAAATTTCTTTCTAGTCGGTTGAAACAAGTTTTTCAGAATAAAAATGATCGCTTTTTGGTTTTGTACTGTTCCTACTGGAAACTTGATCACTGCTACATTTAAGCACCGTAATAATAAAATAAATGATATAAGTTGTTGTTTAACGACCCAAAACCAAGATACGATTATGAAAGATGCCATATGTTGGAGGGATCCAGAAATTTCGACCACTTGGGGTTCTTTGACATGCATTCGTGCGGGCTCCCCATCAAAGTCAGGGAAATTTATTCTGTATCCTGGATACCTAGAAACATGCGCTTCCAGTACAATTACAGGAGGCGCAAAGCGAGGACCAGAGCCCTTATTAGCACAGCAGCTATGATTGACAACGTCACCTTCGTTGACGCTGCGCCATACGCAGCTTCCAAACACTTTGTTTCAGCAGCTACAGTACGGGGCCTGGGAGCTGTTCACATGTCAATTAGGCTTAAAAACGTGGATGCTGACAAAGCAGAACAGGCGAGCCACCACTAGGGTATTCATGAAAGGTTCAGTGTGCAAGGAAGCCGCTCGCGTTCTCTCTGCTGCACCTTGGACAGGAAAAAAAACACATATAATTTGGTTCCCTGGTCACGTGGGCAGTGATTATCACGAAACCGTCTCCAACGCCAACGAACTTGCCCACTCCAAGGCACGTGGTCTCACCCACTACGCCGTAAGAGGGCACTCGGAGGCCAAGGGAGGGCCGTGGCAAAGGGACCCTCTTCTCACTTTTAACGAGGCCTGTAAGCACTATCAACTGCGGCGTCGGAAGTTCCTGCTTTCCACACCCACACTTAAACAGACCGCAGGCAATCACCCTGAGAATGTTACAGACGAAGCACATATCCACTCTGTTTGTATATGCTCAGAATTCATATAAGGAATGGACCCATGCTGTCCTCGCTATGGTCATCCGACGTACACACTTCAGCACATGTTGTAGCAGTGTCACGACTTGAGCGGGGGCTCAGGATCACCTCCTACGGAGCAATACTAGCTCCGACTCATCACCAGCCCCGCAAAGGACCAGCAGCTTAGGATTGCAGCCCGTAAAGTCGCCGAGAGACTGAACCTCCGGGCGCCATCGTGGGTGCGGCCCGCAGACGGTACCCCCAGACGGGGCACTCTTGTCTTCTAAGGACCAAATAAAGTTCTCCGACCGACCGGCTGTGACTGACTGACTGTGACTGACTGACTGAATGACTGACTGACTGACTGACTGACCTGACTGACTGACTGACTGACTGACTGACTGACTGACTGACTGACTGACTGACCGACCGTGACTGACTGACTGACCTTGACTGACTGACCGACTGTGACTGACTGACTGTGACTGACTGTGACTGATTGACTGACTGACCGACCATGACTGACTGACCGTGACTCCCCGACTATGACTGACTGAACAACTGCGACTGATTGACTGACTGACTGTGACTCACTGACCGTGACTCACTGACTCTTACTGGCTGTGACTCACTGACTGTGACTGACTGGCCGACTGTGACTGACTGATCCATCGTGACTGACCGACTGTGACTGATTGATTGACTGATTGTGACTCACTGACCGTGACTGACTGACTGACTGACTGACTGACTGACTGACTGACTGATTGACTGACTGACTGACTGACTGATTGATTGATTGATTGATTGACTGACTGACTGACTGACTGTTACTGACTGTGACTGACTGTGACTGACTGACTGACTGACTGAGCGAAATCAAAGTACTCGGGCCTCGAGTGTTTTCGCTGCCACCGTAAGTGTGGCCGCCGCGGCCGGGATTCCAACTCGTGACCTATACTCAAGTATGGTTTATACGTCTACCACTCAAATGCGAACGCCTTTGAGGGTCAATCAACAAACGCGCATTATTAGGCCAGCTACTGGGGGACCTTTTTTTTTTTTCGCGAAATGCGAGTGCTAACGAACGCGCATATGCATAAAGTCGCAAGGACGAACGCCACAACTTCCAACCAATCGTAAGGCTCGATGTAAGCCCTCCCCGTCCTTCGTTTGTCCGAGTCACTTTACGGAACAAGTTATATGCTGATGCCGTGTGGGACGTCGCAACCGATGAAGCCGGTCTGGTCAAGCGGTAATTATGCAGCCTCTTTCGCAACCAACAGCTCGGGCAGCTCTTCGAGATAACGATACAGAAAGAATCGGTAAAGACGTACACGAGAATAAATTAAATCTTTTGCGTCGTACTGCCACCGAGTCTCCTTTCTTCCTCGTGGCCGGGACTATCTCTTGCATGTCCTTTACTTCACTCCTTCTTTTCTTTTCCTTCTCGCATTTTTTATTGTTAAGCGCTGCTACCGTCTTTCTATTATGAGAGCCGAGACCACTCCGTCCTTACTTTTTTCCGTGGCGTGCCCTATGGCTTCGTCGCCGTCATCCTCTCGCGTCTCACGCTGAGCCTTGTCCGTCCACGGCCTGACCTTGCAGCCGTGCGAACTGGTTGCATAAGATGCGAGCAAGCCACCATAGCGTGTGCCTGCCTCCTCTCGTTATTTTTTTTTGTTTCTTTACCCCTTCTCTCCTACACCACTGGTCGTCTTTGCAGCGCGGCATACCTGAAGCAGTCGCGGCGGCGACATTGAAATCTACTTGTAGCACAAAGTGTCGCCCGCGACGGCCTCGCCACCACAGTTCGACAGCGAAGAAAAAAGAGAGAGAAACGAAACGATAAAATAAAAACAAAGACGCGCGACAGCCTCTCCTGGTATCGCGTATACGACGTAGGCGAGCTACACGCGAGCAGCACAGTCCCGCCTACCTGCAGGCTTGCATTGCGCACCCGCTGTGGCGTACGGGAAGGAAAAAAAGAGCAAAGACCAGTCACTGCTTTATCTTTCTTCTCTTAGCTTTTATAACGCGATGCAGAGAGATAGGAGCTCCGGTTATATACGTTCAGTTGAAGTGAGTGAGATATATAACCCGGTTTAATGTTATACCCTTCGTTTTAACTCGATCCCTCTTAACGCGACCGCCCCGTCTCGCGTGTAGGATAGAAATCTCGTCACGCCCCCCAGCAGGGGAACACCATTAAGAGCTCCACATATTACTGCTGTATAGTGTTCTTCTGGCTGAAAAACCCGAAGCAATAGAATTTCTTCAGCGTTTTTGAGATTGACAAAAAAAATAAATAAACAGGTCGTAGTACAGTATATTTGATGAGTTGGTCCATATTTACAGCGCGAGACCAAACAGAGGAAAAGGCACAGAAGACGCACACAGCTATAAAAGTATATAGAGGGCTTGCTGGTTGAAATAAAACTTAAGCTGTCACTTAGGCGCAGTGTGCCTTGCGTGCTTTTTTTCTTCTCGGTGGTGCCTTCTCTGGCTGTAAATGAGAAAAAAAAATTAAATCAATATCTTGTCTGTTGAGAGGTCAGAGATTTTAGTGTCTAGTTGTTCTCCCTGCCTTTCGTTCCTTTTGCTCATCCTTCTTTATTTTATTTGACTGGGCACTGAAACGAAACAACAAATCTATTTAGACTAACAACTTTCTTTTTGGTGACTCTAGAGTCACTAGTCTTTTCATCATAGGCTTATCAAAAGAAGGGAAAATTGCCACATGGGTAGCTTGAAATTTCGCACTGAAATCTCTGTAGATGAACGCCATTGTAGCTTCACGGACTTCGAACAGTTCTCTCGAATATTTCCGGTAACTTGGTGCGTTAAGTTTCTGGCCCCCTCAGGAGACAACGGACTTAGTTACCTATTAAGAACTCTGCCCTCAAGTCACCGTCAAAATCTATGATGTTGCGGGTGCAGCAGTTGCGTGGCCAGGGAATGGAGTTTTGATTGATTGATTTGTGGGGTCTAACGTCCCAAAACCACGATATGATTATGAGAGACGCCGTAGTGGAGGGCTCCGGAAATTTTGACCACCTGGGGTTCTTTAACGTGCACCCAAATCTGAGTACATGGGCCTACAACATTTCCGCCTCCATCGGAAATGCAGCCGCCGCAGCCGGGAATCGAACCCGCGACCTGCGGGTCAGCAGCCGAGTACCTTAGCCACTAGACCACCACGGCGGGGCAGGGAATGGAGTTTTCAACTAGCCTTTATATATACGTGCGCGTATTTGCATGTGTGCGTTTATATGTACGCACATGCAAAACTGATTAAGTTTGAAAGAGGGATAGGGTCTTATCCCTCTCTCCCTCCTACTTTTCCTGCCTATACGCTGATGTGATGCAGAAACTTGACGGTGGCGCCACCACCTGCCTTAACTTTGCAGCATATTCTCACTCGGGAGGTGTCTTCACGGGGCAATACTTTTGCTTTCGGTATTGTGGAAGGGTAACTCGAAAAAGACGTTTTTAAGGAGAAAGCTTTAGATGGCCTCAGCAAATGGGAAGTTTGACCGTCGTCGGTGATCGTCCCGACACATCCGGGATAAGTGAAGCAAAAAAAATAATCATCACCTGAAGACGTCACCACATGACATCATCATGACAACACAGATCACAAAACTGCTGACGTTGTATGACGTCCCAAGTTCTGGTGTGATGTGATGTGACGTAACACCACACGATGTCATTGTAGCGCCCTCCTTCGGGTGGTGAACATAACCGAAGAGTGCGTGGCCTCGAGAGGAGAAAATGAAGACGGCGCTTGGCAGTGGCACGTGAGGCCGCGGGTCGCGTGCCCGGCTCCCTCGACCGAGAAGAAAAAAAAGTAGATAAATTTCGCCTTTGAGTTGCCTTAGGGAATGCACAATGGACACTGTCAGTTTTGTAGCATAAGCAATACAGGCCGAGGTTGCGCCGTGGCTTACGGTGGGCAGTGCTGCGCAAGCGCGATTAACAGTGACGTCACATGGCACA
>NC_051168.1:49939206-50184206 GCF_013339725.1 Rhipicephalus microplus
GGTTCACTGAGGACTGCCGCCGCAGATATGGCGCCGCCGCGTGAAGCGATCGACGCGCGCTCTAGCTTGAAGATACGGCGCCACCGTCTACGAGTTCGTGCGCCGTGAATTCGCGCCCGACCACGAACAGCAATCTAGGATGGCGCCCGATCGGTGGAAACTGCACGTTATAATGTTGGCGCTATATACGTTAATGCTATATATGTTGGCGCCAATGTTGGCGCATGTATTCATATGCTGAAGCCCTATATGTTGGCACTATGTCTATGTTGAAGGCATATATGTTTACGTCACATACGTTGGCGCCATACGTTGCGTTTGTCCGTGTTCTTTGTCTATAGTAGATGCGCTGTTGTTGACGCCTATGTTGACGGTGTACAGGGTGTTTAAAAAAAAAATGTGTTTAATATCTGCATGCGACTTGTGACGTTGCCTTTCCTTTGGCAGAAGGCTGATTGATATGTGGAGTTTAACGTCACAAAACTACCATATGATTATGAGAGACGCCGTAGTAAAGGGCTCCGGAAATTTCGGCCACCTGGGGTTCTTTAACGTGTTTATTATAACTTTGCCTCGGCTCTCAGTCATGAATTTTGAAGACCTCTGTTATTATTTAAGTGACCGCGTGCTCACAACGGATTGAGGAAACTGAAGTACCGGCCCTACCGGGCGAGCAAACGTCTTTCTCACTTGGGCACGGCATTACGTCGAAGCTTAAAGCCTAGAATACGAGAAGAAAAAAAAAAATCGATTCCTCTCGAGAAGGGAGTGCACTCCTTTTAATTAAACAATTAGGAGCCACGCTCTCCTCGGGCGTTGTTCGTGACTGGACAATCGCTCGGCTCGGATAAATTCCGGGTCATGTCGTCGCTCGAGCGGAACGCGCAACGTATCGAAGGGACCGAAAACGCCACGCGGAGCGGACGTACTCCGGTTAGACCGCTCTGCCCGCACAAAAATGTCCGCATCTCCTGTCATCTCGGTGTGTCACCTAGTCCTGGTCTATCATAAAGACGGGCATGCGCAACAATGGGCTAATCCCGCAACTCGCCGCACATCCACTAAAGATGAAGAAGGCAAGAGTGAGCCTATTAGAGCGGAAACACCCTTCCCTAATCTAAGCCTTGCTTCAAGCTCGGCATACCTCGTCAAAGTAAAATCTCTCTCGAAACACTGGATACTTCGCCCCTCTCCAGGTGGCACCCATCCCTGCAAACGTCTCATCGTGTTAGGGACACCAGGCAACCAGTCTTGTCAAAAGGAATGTGTACAGGGCCTGCAGGATTCTCAACTGACACGCGTGCACGCTAAGGGCATCTAGCAGACTAGCTTGCTTTCTGCGGTCGATGGCCGGTGAGATAGACTGTCACAATGACGTGCACAGTCTCGAAAATTTGTGCGCCGCTTTCCGTTCGGCTGTCGCTCCTTTTTAATTTTTTTAAAGCAATTCTTAAAACGAAACCCATGTTTATATGCTTCGTCAGACAAAAAAGCAGGTGCGATCGCAAAAAGATGCAAGAAACGCCACGTGGTGTCTCAAGTGTGGCTCAGTTTGCGTGATAGCATACGTACGGATCCTGTAGCAATTAAATACTGTAAACCTCAATCCAGAAGCATGCACATAGAGAAAGAGAGACTGCTAGGCAGACACTTTTAGGTTGGTATTAGCAGCTATTAATTGTGTCGGCGTAGAAAAAGAAACTGCGCGATAAACGAGAGACCAGACGAAGAAGGACGCAGACAGAGCGCTGTCTGTGTCTGTTTCACCATTCAGTCAGCGCTCTGTGTCCTTCTTCGTTTGGTCTCTTGTTTTTCGCACTTTTTTTCTTTTTTTACGATGTTTTACCAACACGCCCAAGCAATGATATTAGCTGCGTTATGGCGGGCTAATCAATAATAAGTAAAATAATAATAATTCGACCACCGTGGCCGGCATCGAAACCACAACCTTCGGGTCGGCAGCCCAGCACACCATCGCGCCGGAGATGGGTAAAAGAAGCAACATGAGACAGAGGGGGGAAATAGCGAATGATGACGTTAAGCGCGGAGCCAGTGTTTCGATCGTCGGAGTAGTATCCACCGTGACCCAGAGAAATTCGCGTGCTCGAAGGCTCGCTCCCGGCCGAGGCGTCATTTGTCTGCCTAGTGCTCGTCCTGAACGTGCACCTGTCTTGCTTGGTGGTGCATTAAGCTTATATTACAAAACGCTGGCCGAAACGCCGGATCCCAAAACTATAATTGCTTAGAGCAAGAAAAACGTAATAATAATAATAATAATAATAATAATAATAATAATAATAATAATAATAATAATAATAATAATAATAATAAGTATTAGGGACAGATAAGGCGAGGATTTTTCCTTTCTTATTTTCTTCTTCCTTCATATCGTTTGTTGTTGTAGCATCAGGTAATAAGTCAATGTATGTTCGAATAGTGCCCCACGACAGTAGCTAATTAATCGGGGTTCTCAAACACCCGGTAAACTGACATCCATAAGCGAAACCCTTCTATATTCCCTCCCATCGTGGTGCGAACCCGCGAAATCTCCACACAGTCGGCGAGCTTTCCGCGCCACGCTCTCGCTGAACGATTTCGCGATTCACTAGCCGAAAAGTCTGAACATTTCGTTAACGAATAAACGGGCACGCGTTTCGAAATGCTTCGACGTCGATCGTTGCCGTTGCGGCTTTTAAAGGCATCGCCGGCGATCACGATCAGTCCGGAAGCCGAGAGGCTATACGGTGTACTCGCTAATGGAGATGGATCGAGCCAGCTTCGCCAGCGGCTTCCTCGTCACGCACCACTCGACGCTGCTCACGTGCTCCGCCGCGAGCCGATTCGGCCTGCACGCCTCATCTCCTTCTTGCTACTCCATCCTCGCAGCCAACGTCGTGTCGAACGCGATGTGTACACAACTCCACGCACCTCTCTCTCCCCTCGCTGCTCCCGGAATGCGCAGCATCGCAGTCTGCGTTACATTCTCCAAGACAAGCGGCAGATGACGCCCGGGAGATTGTCATGACCGCGTTCGCGCGCCTCTCTACAGCGCGGCGTGTCACGTACTTCGTTTCGACGAGTTGTGCGGAGATATGAACTGACTGAGAGGGAACGAGCTGTCTAGACAGCCGGGAGAGGGCACAAGTATGATTTTTAACGCTGTGTACGTGACCGCCGGATATGTTATGTTGACGGCTATATTACGTTCGTACGTGATAAAAATGACTGACAAAGCTGGGGCTAGAAGAGCCAGGGAAGGGACCAGTTCGTTCTACACAGTGTAAACTGTTTGCGCGCCACAATGAAAGGAAATCGATGAAGAAATCGCGTTTGTATCGTCGTTATTTCTTAGTGGATTTCGTTTCATTGTGGCGCGAAAAGAAAGTTCTCACTAATCTGAGGCTTTTATAGGGGCCATTTTCTGTACGCCGATTAAAGGGTAGTATACTGAATCAAAAATTAGTTCTGCGCATTCCCGCAAGGTGGCGGAAGGTTAAGGAAGGTAACAATTACTATCAAGCAATTGATAACCAGTGAGTGATTGCCCACTTTTCCTTTCTTAGTATAGCAATTATGAAATAACTGTAAAAAATTAAAAAGTGGGTGAAGAATCAACTTCCACACGCAGGGGCCCAACTATACGACCTTCGGGTGAAGCGTCCGATGCTCTACCAAATGAGGTACAGCGGCAATCGCTTTCTTACCTATGTACGCAACTGCATGCTCTATGTGTCCCACACGATGCTCTGACAGCTTCTTTGACTAGCAGCAGGCTCTGCCAAGCCATAGTATACTATGGCCTGGCAGAGCCTGCTGCTGCAATCAACCTGACATTGCTGATACCATAGTATTAGCATTGTCAGGTTGATTACAGCTGCGCAAACGAGACACGAGAAATCAGCACCTTCTATCAGCGTGCGCCACAACTACACGATTCTCCGTCAGGAGGTAAATACTTAATCGGAGTATCAGCAAAAAAAAAAAAAGCACGCAGATCAATTAAACTGAGCACGTCTTAAATAGATGAATCTGACGAACACTTAAGCATGATGGATGAACTGAAATGCGTGCGACGTCCTTATTATAAAGTTGATAGAGTAATGAATTCGTGCCGGTGTTTCCATGCTTGGACATGTCCTATTTTGGTGCTCGGCACATCACTTGAAAAGGGAACGCCGGATGGCGTTTAAGGGTGTAAATATAAGGGCGCAAAGTGGCTTATTTAAGCAAATGAAAGCTTGCGTGTTTCTTTTTTGCGCCTTTCTGCGTGTACATATTTTGACCCGGTAAGACCGGCACTAACTTCAAAGCGCGTTTCATATAAAAAAAATCAAATTTTATGCACATCACCAAAGCAGAATCCGGTATCGCCTTCGCAATAGTTTTGACATAATTAATGAAGTCACTACGACCATTTAAACAGATTATTTTTTCGCTGTCTAGATTATCCCAAAGCTTATACCCGATGTCTTGGGACATGCATAAATTTCGAATTTTCCTCAATAAACTGCACTTCGAAATTAAAGCTATAGCCCCGCGGTCTGCTTTCTTTATAAGCGCCCCGGTGTTTCCTTCACACTTGAACCTATACTCACCCAACAAAATGTTTTTCTAACCATTACTTCAGTTCCTTTTGCCGATGCTGTTATATACATACTCAATACAAGCAATTGGTCAAGAAACAGATAAAACACAGTTGCCATTAAAATAAGGGGGTACACAGACAGACACGCTCCAGAGAGACGACACGTACTCGAATGCACTGTCAGCGCTTGTGTGCAGTGCGTGTAGTGTTTCTTGCGCATGTATATTCGCCTTGGTAGTTCCTTATTTCAAGACGAACCAACTCTCTCAAACGAAGTACTGGTAGAGAAATACTTTGGTTTGGGCTAGTTGGTTCATAGTGCTCACATAGAAGTACTGATGAAAAACTATAGCGCTCTCGTTGTCACCCTATACGTGTAGTGTTGTGGTGGTGGCAGTACTAAATCTTAAACTCTTCACCCATGAAAATGTAGCCAAAAGTTTGTAGTTGTTATAAGTATTCAGCAGAATCGGCACTCGAGAAAGGTGCCCGAAGCACACATTTAGTGGTAGTAGTTCTGACAGCTGTCATAGCCATCATTTTTCTGCCACAGCCACATGTCCACATACAGTGCCTGTTCACTATAGACCACTAATAAACATCCACGCTCTCACACACAGGCATCGTGATCACGCATACAGACAGGACGCATTCGTGCGCACGAGAGGAGCAGGGATGAAGGCGGCGCCTCCCTCTAGTCACCTAAAAGGGGGAGCGCGAATTCAGCCCTATCAATTGACATAATAGGGAAGGCGCGCTGCATCTGTATGGGGGGGGGGGGGGGGGGGGGCAAAGTTAGTCTCACACATTGACATGAGGGGGCACTGCGACCAAGGGGAGGTTATAACCTCCTTGTCTGCATACGACGAACCTTCGTCACTCCTGAAAGGGAGCCATGCGCAATCTATATGCAAAAGCGACTCCCCCCCCAAAGCTGCATGCTTGTATAAAGGCATGCGTTCACGTGGACTCTGACGTAAATGCGAACACGGAAACATACGCGTGCACGTGACCGCGGCATATGCATATTCAAAAGCGGAAGCTTGCACACAAGTGCGTCTATGTATAGTGCTGTATGGAATGCAAGTTCCTTGGCCAGTTCCCCCGATGCCCGTTTTCATTCCTATAGAGCCACATCCAGTTTGCAACATTCAGCAATTATTCATTCACTCTATTTGGAGTTTCCCTCAAGAAGAGATTAAGTGTATCTCTTTCGGCCCCGGCGGCCGTGAGTGCTGCATATGTAGGGTCAAGAGCACGGACACGCGCGGCGAACTGCCGCCCTTCTCATGCCATCTCTCGCTATCTCGACACACAAACAAACCGGTCCTCTTCCGCTTTTATGGGAACCGCTCTCCGGGGAAAGGGTGAACAGAGGGAAAGAGAGAGAGAGAAAAAAAGTGGCATTCGCGCCCACATGTCACCGTGTAGCCCGTGGTGACCAAAACATAAGAACCCCAAGATGCACTTATACAGAGAGGAAACGAAGAAGAACGATCCCATGTGGATACGATAAACACAAAACAGCTGCCTCCTCCGCGATATCTGGCTTTCAGCTGCAGAAAAGCGGATGACATTATACAAAATGTATACAGGCTGCGAAGGGGCGACGCGACGCAGGGCCCGCGGTGCACAATATCGGCGCGCGATTCAGCGCCTACGGCGACTTAAGGATAGTATGTAGCTCGCAGGGCGGAAAGGAGACTGCGGCTTGCTTCAGCCTTTTTCCTCTTCTGGGCATTACTGAGAAGACGGACGAGCTATAGGCTGCGACCGGACGATAACGCAGCGTCGCTCGGTGCCGAGGAAGGTCGCTCTTGACCCCGACTGGCACCGCTACTATCATCGGAGACCCCCTCTCTTTTTTTTTACCCGGCCGCGCAATATGGCTTCGCCGGGAACAAGTTGTGATTTATTTTGGCTCCATCAGATGAACTTCGAAGAGATTTTTTTTTTTTCTTTCTCCGCGCTTCCTCGGTGGCTCGCAGTGCTGTCGCGGCAAAATTATTCACTATATGGTCGGCGACGCTTTGCGTTTAAATCAAACCGTAGGGGTGCAGGAAGTGCATTCCCAGAAGGGGTTCGAGCCGCTGTGAGGCATAAATCGAGCCGTAACGGCGTTTAATTGGCGACAGCTGTATCGTTTTCATACTGAAGAGTCTGAGAAAACCTGAGATAGTGAGGTAGAAAACAGAAAGGAAGAAATTTACGCTAGCCGTGTCAAGCTTAAACAACAGAGAAGCCGGTCAATCTTAGTGGTTTAACGTGGCCTCGGCTTGTCTTTTCTGGGCGTAGAGTCGAATCACAGCCTATGCAATAATGCCCAGACTCCAGCGCCAGTGGCCTAGCCAGAGGCCACCTCGGGCCGTTGCCCCCCCCCTCTCTCTCTCTCTCTCATTTGTTTTTGCTGTGGCATATATATAGCACATGACGACACTCTACCACAACTGCCCCCTTTTCCTCGACCCCCACTTCAAATCAGCGTGGTGCAAAGGGACCACGGCAGAGTGCGAAGGGATCAGCGTCGTCTCCCGAATCACGAGTCTGAAGAGCGCGTGCGCAGGAGACACCACCCTCCGTGGAGGCTGCGGCAGCTGCAGAGATAACGAACTAGGGATTCCTCCTAGTTATTGTGAAAGGCGGGGCCCTTCAGACTCGCCTTATCAACACCTCGCAGTGTAAATATATTAATAAATGTTTTGCACCACCATCTCGTGGAGACGACGGCCTTTAATGCGCGCTCAGGTCTTTACAGTGTGGGTCAGCCGTCAAACTAAGGCGGCACAAGTAGGTGTCCGTGAATTCTGCGTTCAAACGAAGTCGATGACAGAGTTCCTCAAGGTGACGAGGAAGATGATGGAGAAGACTTGATTTGGAGTCAGTTTCTATGGAGCGGAGAAAGAGGCCTCGAGGTATGCATAAGTGGAATAGTCTTTTCTGGATTCCATTCAACAGGCACTTCTGCTCTAATAAAAAAAAATCATAGCATGATTACAGCAGCGGAATAAGAGAGTTCTGGGATAAATGTACGATAGCATTATAATTCCGTCAGGCCCTGGAGGAGAGCGTTCGTTACAACCACTCAGCAGCCCTCAGTTACTTTAGTAAAAACGTAGCATCCAGAGATGTTGAAAGCTGAATGTGGTGCATTAGAGTGGTGCATTAGATCTGGTGCATTGGCAGCGGCAAAACTTTACAATATACTAATAGCTGTCGCGGTTTGACATCACAAAACCACTATATGATTATGAGAGACCACACTAGAAGGCTCCAAAAATTTGGACCACGAGGTTATTTAACGTGCACCTAAATACAAGTACATGAACCTCAAGCATTTTCGTCTCCATTGGAAATGTGGCTACCATGGCTGGTATTCAATCCGGCGACCTCCAACTTTTACGAGGTGTATATACAAGGATTGGGTAAACGCCTACCTCTCTGCTTCCTCCCCCCTTCCCTGTACTGCTCTGATATTTACTATTCCTGTCGTGTTTCGATTTCTCTCCAACTTCAGGCTTTTCTTTTCCAAGAAGCAGTGCACAAAAGGACAGTAAGAACGCATGCATGAAAAGGCGCGAAAGCAAGCGTTGTCTTTTAGATCCACAGCATCTCATAATTGAGTTCAATCCAGTGTCCGGCGTGACTACCCTTACTGCGCATGCGCATTCCCTCCTCCCTCTCTCCGCATTCGCTTCCCCTCTCTCACATCACAACGGCGACGCAGGCAGCGTCTGCTAGCCTACGCTAACTCCCCCTCTCTCTTCTCTAGGCATCCCTCCCTGCAGCGTTTACACTCCTATTGTGCATGCAAGTCCCCTCCCCCTCTCTCTACTCTCCCATGCACCCTCCTCTCTCTCGCGTCGAAACGCTGACGCAGGCAGCGTCTACTTGCGAATGCTCGCACTGCGCCACCGTTCACTGGCCACCCTCTATATTTGGGCGTTGGATATTCATCTGTAATGTCCGAGCTCGACCTGGGCCTGCCCCGCAGCTATACCCAATGCATAAAACACAGCACGAACCCTACATTGACAATGACCAAGGCCGAGCATGGGAGGCTTCGCTGCTTAGCACATGCCTGGAGCATCAGCTCTTTAATTAAATTCCTTCTCTCTCTCTCTTACCTCCAAGGTACACTGCCGGTGGGAGATTTCTCGTGCGTGCGCGTGAACTATAGAAGCGGCCGGACAGCGGGTCTCTGTGTCCAATAGGCGTCTCCTGTCTCTCATTGTTCGTAAGTAGCAATTGGCATGCTCCAGAAGAAAACACCGGTCCATCACTGCGTGCTTTGCGCCTCCCAGGGTTTCTCTCGTGCGCAACGCCACCGCCAGTGTAAGCGTTAGCGCCCACTGCTTCGCATCTACATATGGTTCCCTTAAGCGGGAAATGGTAGAATTTTATTAATGAGAGTTTGCCTGGTATCCTTTTTTGTGCTACTTCTTTGAACGTGGTTCACAAAATAACCCATCAGTACATATTAAACACCTTCAGACGTTGCACGATATGCCAGTCGACCCATGCGGCTGTGTCAGTGCATGGCAGCTTCAACAAATGAGGCATCCATGTGACAGCTCGGCCGCACATGGCCTCTATAACAAAGCTGAGTTTGACAAATACAGGGGTGGTGAATGATCCCTGGATATGTCCCCTTTCACTCAAATTTTAATCCTTATCGTGGAACCCCATGAAAGCTTCATACCTCGTTAAGTATATTGACAAATTTGAGATGTGTCCGACTTTCAGAAGTATAGTTTCGATTTCAAATGGAACGTGCGACATGAGTAAGTTTTTTGTAGGTGGAGTTACATGGCACCATGAGTTTCTGCTTCTCCAGGGAAAGTCTACAAATGACATTCACAATGGAACGTCTGAAACATCGGATAAAAAGTCTCTTTCCTACAACACAGTCAAGAGCTACATATCTCGTTTGTACACATGACATTTCACCGTAGCATTTCAACTGCGCAATGGCCGTTCAATAACCTCGAAAGATCCGGTAACCAGCTCTGCTGTCTACAAGCTTATTCTGGGAGACAGGCTACTGACTAGCTGCCGAAAATATAGCCCAGTTTCTCTGAATAACCCGTGAGCACGCTGGTTACACTTGCACCAATATCATACGCATTCACAAACTTTCAGCGAAGTCGGTGCGGAAATGCTTGACCAGTCAACAGTTGAACATTCTCACACATCCAAAGCTGTGGCTGCCAAATGAAAGACCCCGGGTTCCATATCGGCTCATTCCTCATATTCAGAGACAGAACTCAGCAAGATATTATAAAATGATATAAGGTTTTACTTCATCACCACGGTCCTCCTCATCATCATCATCAACACAATCTCTCTCTCCTTATTTTTCCACCTCTTTCCCTAATGCTGAGTCGCAGGCCAGAAACTGCATTCAGGCTGACCTCTCAGCTTTTCTGCCACAATAAGCATTTCTCTCTCTCTCTCTCTCTCTCTCTCTCTCTCCTCATATTCACGTGGCTTGGTCCCTTCTCTAACTATACCACACGTTTCCGCAATTGAGAGAAAAAAAACACTTGAAGGGACCTCGATTGATTATTATGTCGGGTTTAAAATCCCAAAAACACAATATTATTATGAGAGACGCCGTAGTGGAGGGCTCCGGAAATTTTGACAACTTGGGGTTCTTTGACGTGCACCCAAATCTGAGCACGCGGGCCTACAACATTTCCGCCTCCATCGGAAATGCAGCCGCCACAGCCGGGATTTGATCCCGCAACCTGCGGGTCAGCAGCCGAGTACCTTAGCCACTAGACCACCGTGGCGGGGCACTTGAAGGGAGCTCACTCTGACATATCTGACGTCTATCATGCTCCTGAGAGCTTTTTTGATGATATACAGCATTTATTTTTTTAATGAATTAGGAAAGATGAAACAACGATGTTGATCTAATTAAGCAGGGATAACATAACCTATTGTGTACTCTCAATGCTGTGACTACATTTTCTGTGCAAAGTAAGGAAAAGCATATTATTATTATTATTATTATTATTATTATTATTATTATTATAACTAGGGTTGTACGTCCGAAAACGCCGCAGTGGAGAGCTCCGAAATTTAGACCTCCGTTCTTTAACTTAAGTGCACTGAGACATCGCACTGAATACAGGCCTCAACCATTTCGCCTCCATCGAAATGCGACCGCCATGGCCGCGATCGAGCCAATGACCTTCGGATCAGCAGCCGAGCAACCTAGCCACTGATCTACCGACCCGGCGTTAATACGTATCCGCATGTTACTGCTGACTGTCTACGTTCTGTTGTGACCCTCGTCAGCTGTCGCTGAGAAACGTAGCCGGGCCGCGCTCCCACTCCTGGAACCCCAGTTCTCTCGGAACCAGCGTCCAGCTGCGGGGAGCGACAGAACGATTAGAAGACGCTCCGTGAGCCGATGTCCCTACAAGCAATTCCTCTGGGCCGGCTTCTTTAGCGAGACGGCGGAGCAGATCCACCGCACAGGTCGTGTCTACGCGATTGAAGTATCCACTCCTTGGCTGCCCTTCCTGGGAAAGGCCGAAGAGGCAACCCAACCGCCAAATTGTTCCGGTAAGGAACCCCGTTTCCCCTCTCCTCAGAGCATTGCGTCAAGAGGTGCAATAACTATTCGGCGGATGTCACACAGGTCCCGTTAATTAGGGAGGCGATCGCCGGGCTAATTCCAAGGGCCGAAGTATCGGCCCCCCGAACCGCCCCACGAAAGCGTGGACAATTTAGAAGTGGTCCTTTTTGGCGCGCCAGCGGACGCCGGCTGTGGCCCAAAGAACAAGTCAGAGCCGAGAGTTGATAACCCAAACAAAATTATATTCTCAAAAATGACAGATCGAAAACAATACACAAGAATGCACACTCCACAATAGTTAAGTACAATATGTCACCAAACAAACAACGTACTACACAGTACAATCAGCCACACTCGAAACAACGGACACTGACAACAATACGCACTACAATGCAGTCGCATGCATTGAACAACCAAGACACTTAAAGACTAAAGAGATATAAAACCTATTCAGTCCAAAGTTCTTGGAACAAAAGTCGGGATGATACTCTTCCGAGAATCACTCACTCAAAGTCCAGCGTTGTTGTCGTTCCGCTGCCCCTAAAGTTTCTCTTCCAGGAAACCTCGCCGAAGTTTCTCTTCCAGGAAACCTCGCGTCTTCAATTGGCCTCTCTCCAAGCTTCAAACTTCTTCGCCGGAAACACGTCGGCTTCACACACGCAGCTGTTGCCACGCGTCTTCGCTCGATAGCGGTAAACACACACTCTTGCCTGTAGCTCGAGTCGTCACCCCTCAGGTGGAAATCATCTTCTTCCCCTGCTTTGTCTCTTCGGACAAAACCTTCGCCGACTACACGGCGGAATCCCTACGCGCTCTGGCGCTAACTTCCGTCTTCTCCTGCTCTGTCCGTACGGACAAAACCTTCGCCGACTACACGGCAGAATCCCTACGCGCTCTGGCGCTAACTTCCGTCTTCTCCTGCTCTCTCGTCTCGGCCGCTGGATTAAATACCTTCCGCGCGAGATTCCAGAAGGTTCTCGTAATTTGTCGGCGCGATACGCAGCGAACGCTGGGGAGAGGGCGAGACGGTTCGAATGCCCTCCGCGTCGGATGACTCAACTCGGCATGACCACGCCGCTTTCGTTCTAGAAATTTCGAGGGCTTGCTCGGCCGCAGATGTGGGGTGAGGAGGTTCGTCGGCGAAGCCACGCTTCCGAGGGGAGAGTGCGCGCCCGGGGAGCCTTGGATGTTTGTTTTCTTTTTTTTTTCTTTTGACCTCGCGGCGTCTCTCCCGCGCGTTATCGCAAGAATTTGGCGGCGCGCCCATTTTTAGCGCTCGTTCTGTGACAGCGGACCATGTGTTACTGACTGATGCCCTGGGCACGGTGTCTTGTGTGTGCACATGATTGGCGTTCCAATCAAGAAGGAGGAGCCCGACAGGGTTTATAACGACGCTGCAAAGTGCTGCACGTTGCTCTGAACCATGTATTGTAATGGTTCAACCACCACGCTCATGGTTTGTGAAACTTTTAACCTCTATATGCTGTAAATAAGTGTAAATAGTCATAAACCTGTTTGTTTTTCGTATCCCCATCTTGTCAGCGTTCGTTTCCTCCCCCCGAAGTTACGCCACGCCACCACAAGCGGACCGGGTAGACCCCGGTCCGCAACAACGGATGATCAGCGCCGGAATTCGAAGCGACTACTGGTGAACAGCGCCATGGTTCGCAACAGTTTCTAAGAACATCGAACCTTAGTGGTGGTAACGCACAGGGGCTGTCAACACCGGAATTAAAGCTGTAGAGTCAATACACTAGTGCCACGTTTTGTAGACTTTTTATTTATTTATTTCACATTTCTCTCTTTTTGGAGATCGAGGACATTGCACCTGAAAGAGCGTCTGACCCCTGTGTTTCTTCTTGCGTGAATGTGCTTAATCGCTACACTGCCTGTAGGAAACACCCACTTGCCTCCGCGCAAACGATACCATAACTAGCCAAGCTATTACTTTGTTTCAAAGGAGTCAAAGTAACTTCACGGCCAAGCGAGACGTCGGGTCATTAAGCGCTTGCGCGTTAGGCGGACCAACGTTCCATGTGGGCAGCTTTTAGCTAATCTCCCCAAGAAGGGCATGCTATTAATTGAGGGCCGGCATCTCGTTTCTCTTGAGAGGCTTCCACAACGTGAATTGTGCACCATGAAACCGAACCCTTCCATACGAGTAAAGAAGCAATATTCCTTTATAGATTTACGTAAACCTATAGAGGAATCGCTCGCTTTCTCGTACGTGCACCAGCTTCTTTCCTTATACGTACCAGACCCACTGAAGTTCCCCTGTGAATATATATATATATATATATATATATATATATATATTATATATATATATATATATATATATTCTCTTCTTTTCTTTTTCCTTTTTCTTTTTTTCTTTTCTGTCTTTTTTCCTCTTTCCTTGCCCTCTGATTTGAGACTGTATAAAGTTGAGCACCAACAAACTGTATCTTTAATCCTTATGAAGGCCAGACTCTAGGCCGAAACGTCGAAATAAACCACGTTGTGACCGCTCACGGAGGATTTACTGGACTATATATATATATATATATTATATATATATATATATATATATATATATATAATATATATATATATATATATATATATATATATATATATATATATATATATATACGCTGCAATGTGCCTCGAGAGCAAGTGACGCAACGCTGCTGATTCACGCTTACTAGATAATAGCCTCTGCTGGTTAACCTTTATGCTTTCATTTTTTTTCTCTATATATACGCTTATGTTACTTGCTGCGCCGCTCGGGTGTTTTTTTCCTGTTAGACACCGAGCGACCACGGGTCAGTACACGTTTCGCACGAATTCAGTGAGAGACGCTGCCCAGCAGTGCATTCACACTCTCGACGAAGTGTGTTGTTACACGCTCGAAGACGCAAGTTGAACGGTACATGTTGCGTCCGCAGCCGAGCACACGGTTTAATTGAGTGCAGTGCTTCACCAAACTCGACGGAACGTGAAAGCGTGGCCCATTGCAAGAAATATACTTTGTAAACATTCTCCGCAGTTTCAAACACCCATCACGTTCGGTTGTTGGTAAACTTACGCACGTGCGATGCGAACCGTACAGTCGCTTACAACCTCAGAATAAGTGCAAGCTCTTCCCCGAGAATGGCGACGTACCTGCGACTCATGCATGCGAGGAAGTAGTACTAAGTGGTTTCCTTAGTAACCACTAATCCCTTTTCACAACTAACGTATACACACTACGCATACTGCTAAGTAAAAGTTTATCGGCCCTATTTAATGCATCATGTTTTCCCGAGAGTGATGTCTGAATATTTGCTTAACTTCGTCAGAAAGTCCAACTTTTTCGCCCGTACTGAGTGCCCAGAAATGTCTGTACAACAAAGCAAACTCTCCAAAACGCACCGTTTTATAGTGATTGACGCAGTTGAAATGAACAAATTCCATCGGATGGCATACAAGTTGCCTCTTCCGTACTTAGACATATGCTTAGTAAGCGGAGCTTAACTACACTCTTAGGTTGTAATAGACTATAGGCACGTTTCGTTCTACTATCATGTTTGTTGTTACTGCACAGTCTTCAATACTTGAAAGATGCCGGTGCGTAAAACCCTGATCTGGCGAGCCGAAGCAAGTATTCTTCACATGCACATGTCGGAGTTCACGAGATGGATTCAGAGACCACTACGCCGGTCAAGAACTCGCTTTTGCGAGCTGTTCCCGATAGTCGACGTTGAAGCATCATTCCTGATCCAAGTGGTTTTTATCAAAGCAGCACGCAATGAGTGTGTCTTTTCGACTTGTCCGTAAAGCGCTGACGGGTAGAAAAGACATTTGGAAAAGATATACTGTGTAGTGCGCAGATGTCAAAAAATTGCAGGCTCTGTCAAGGTATATCCATTGCTTATGCCTCTCGCTAAGTTATACTTCTCTTGTTTATTTTTTTTTGACAAAACACTTAACTATTGAAAGCATAAGGTGGTCTTCGAGCTGGTGGCCAATTCTGCTGCCACAAGTTTGTTTATTTCCTAGATTCTGAAGATATATGCCACGTCTTGGTGACCACAGTCTATCGCATGATGCAAGAGCATTCACTCAAAAGAAGATCGTGGGACCTTGGTCAATGGTTTCGTGTAAGCACAAGGCCTCGAAATCACTAATGTGCTTTACTTGAAGGGGACTGTATTTCACCAGCGTCTGCCAACTACCAGCGCAAGTTCATATCACGTTTGTTCATTCACATGTTCATTTATTTTTTTCTCTCTCTCTTGTTCCTTTCCATGATTCCCCATTCCCCCTCCCCATGTGCAAGGTAATTGATATGTGGGGTTTAACGTCCCAAAACCACTATATGATTATGAGAGACGCCGTAGTGGAGGGCCCGGAAATTTCGACCACCTGGGGTTCTTTAACGTGCACCCAAATCTGAGCACACGGGCCTACGACATTTCCGCCTCCATCGGAAATGCAGCCGCCGCAGCCGGGATTCGAACCCGCGACCTGCGGGTCAGCAGCCGAGTACCTTAGCCACTAGACCACCGCGGCGGGGCCATGTGCAAGGTAGTCAACCGCGCCTAAGTTTCGTTAACCTCAATGCCTTTCCTCTTATTTTCTCTCTTTCTTTCTTTTTCTTCTTCCTTTATTATTTACAAAAATATTGTTTGCATCGCGTTTGTTCTTTTTCTTTATCGGATTTTGAAAGAGAATATCTAATATTCCTATGCTTCTATTTTAAACTATTTCCGTGCACGCCAATCAGTATGAATATTCACGTCAACATTAGTGCAGCCACTAAAGAGCGCGCAACAGGCACTGCGTTGCTTGCGAGTATACCAGAAGCAGGCTACTCCGTGCGCTTTGCGGCTCCAGCTACCGCCAAAACAAACAGATGCCCTAGCTAATGCGCCGGAGGCATGCACACTGAAGGAGACAGTTTACAAACAAAGCACGGGGAGAATAGCAGAGGCGGGGAGGACGAAGCGAGACGTGAAATTAGCGCAGCTCTGTGAACGCTCGCAGGCAGCCATTAATGAAGGGTAGAGCGCGCCCAGTGGCCCCGTGAACGGACCGCCGCAGCAGCAGGTGATGATGTATGGCTGGCGGACACGCCATGCTGCGAGGCGCTTTCTCCGCTTTCAAAAGGCCGCGCACAGCCACCGACGACGGCGATGCGCTGTGACCTCTCTCGGCGGATGTTGCCGTTCTGGACTGCCGATCACGGAGAGCCAGCCAGCCTGCTGCCGCGGCTTTCTCTGTTACGTGAGCCTTCTTCGATACCATTCGCAACTTATCACCTGCCCTGCTAGACAACAACGTTATTTAAGGCAAAAGCCTTAGATGTCTCATCAAAAAGGACATTCGACCATCGGCGGCGACTGTAACGCGGCGTCGTGGACGAGGGATGAAGAAAAATCATCACGTGATGACGTCACGCCAAACGATGCTGTCGTAGCACCCTCCTGTGGGCGATGAACGTGTGACCTCTATCATATAGCATGGGAGTGCCAGAGAAACACATCTAAAGCAGATGTCTTTTAGGATTTCAGTAGAGATGGGTGGGAGGTGGCCCTGTCCAGCCCGGACCGGGGGATCCAAGAGGACCTAGTGGCCCTCGAAAGGACCAGGGAGCAAGCCAATGGGGTCCCGGAATAGGAACTCTACCCATTGCTAAATAGATGCAATAAAGTTTTTCATCATCATCATCAGGAGAAGAAAATGAAGACGGTGCTTCGACGTGAATTAACCACGGTTCGTGTTCCCTGCTCCCTTATATTCTTCTTCTTCTTCTTCTCCTCCTTCTTCTCCTCCTTCTTCTTCTCCTTCTTCTTCTTGTTCTTTTTCTTCTTCTTGTTCTTTTTCTTCTTCTTTTTCTTCTTCTTCTTTTTCTTCTTTGCACTAACCACCCCTTTCCTTCCTTTTACCATATGTTCATGCCCATTTCCCTTTCCCAAGTGCCGGATAGCAAACCGAAATTTTTCTTCTGACCTTTCGCTCAACCTTATTCTCTCTTTCTAACTCTGTATAACTGAGTACGATATTGTCCGAGATTAAAGTGCCCAGACGAACCTTTTCTTGCAACCCATTCCTGCCAAGGAAAGCGTCTGAATGGGAGAACCGACACGCCTCCATTGCCAACAGTTCAGAACATAAATATTTTCAAGTTACCTCGCGTAACGTTGCATAACGTACTTGTACTAAACACTCCTCGCTGTAACACCGGTGACACAGAGTATTTTAAAGGAATATATTAATAAACAGATTATAACATCTCATTAAACCTCAGTATAAACTAGCAGGTTTTATGCTGGATAATTTAGGCTTCAGTTGGTTAGGCCGGTTATCCCTCTTGAAACAAAAGCATCGCCTTCATTCAGACTGCAGTCTTATGGATGATCTACCCTATCAAACTAACTTATTCTTTATATAAAAAGAAATTACGGCTGAGGGATTCATAACGTAAGTTTCATTTTTTTTTTCACTACCTTCTGCAACGATCATTCTTAAAAAAACAGTTCATCTGAAGAGAGAGAGAAAAAACAAAGGAATGACAGGGAGAAAAACCAGAGGAAGACTGCAGTTTGCTACCCTGTACTTGGAAACCTAGTACAAGGTTTGATGTTTATTGATATGTGATATCAATTAATTAAAATGTTATATGCAGTATAAACCAGGTGACCCACCCTTTTAGGAACTTACAAATCCAACAAAACGCTGGAATAAGAAAGCGAGGCCGCTGCAGCAAGGTTTTCGCAAAGGGCCCTCACCAGATAGAAGACACTGCCTTGTTGAGTGTAAGCGAATTTCAATTAGATTGTCTTAAGTTCTAAGGACCTTGGAGTACTTTTTTGTCAGTGGTATGGAACTCATGCAACGGTGACTTATTATATCTCTTTCAGTGTTTCACATTGGCGTTTTCAGAGCATAGGAGGGGGGGGGGGGGCGGCTTCAGCTTGCGTTTTCACCGAAGCTTGTCGATCTTGAATGTTTGTATACGCAACAACACACAGAAACACTGTACGCATAAAAACGCATTAAGGGTGGTTCAATCGTACTTTTTTTCCAATATTCCCATTAAATGACCACTTGAAAGACAGCGATTGCGTTGCCCACGTTTTCAGGGTCCCTGTCATCTTGCACTAAATCATAAATTCTTGAATGGCTGGCTTAATATTACCAGGCGTTCAAATGTTTGTCTTCCGAAACAAGTCTACCTTCCATAGTTTTAAAAAAAGCGCGAAATAATCACGGACAATAAATCACACAGCACCAGCGCTGACTGTGAACTTGTCGGCACTCAACGCTGGTCCTGTGGAGTTCATTGTCCGTGTTTATTTCGCGCTTTTTTTTAAAGCCAGTGCTATGGATACGTACTAACTGGCTCGCATTCACTTTCTTTTAACGGTCCGCCTTATTCATCAGCATCAAATCGTATTATTGTGCAGACACGCATTGCACATTTGTGTAAGGATTGCTCCACCAAGACACTATGTGTGATGCCGTCTCCCTGCAGTATCGACCCAGTTCGCTTGTTAACGCAATAGCCTTAAAGAGATCGATTACGGTGTCCGAGTCGGCGTCGTTGAATGTGAGCGAAACATCAGCGTTCGTCCGAGAGCTAAAATTCGAGATAAAGTCAAATAACTCAATAATACAAGGTATTAGGCCTGATTGGCAATCGAACTAGGGCCTCCTGCGTGGCAAGCAGGCGTTCTACCACCGAGTCACGCCATTGCTTGAAGCTATATGAGCGTCATGGGGCTCATGTAGAGGGAGAGGTATCCTTAACGCGCATAATAGTGCCTGCTAGAAGCGTATAATCGCGCCACGAGTCAAAACCTGTGAACTGCGCAAGGAGTGGGTGTTCTAGAGGCCCATCCACTCCTATAGGCCAACAGACATATACTTAGTCATCATCAGCAGTAGCAAAAGCATCGACAACGTGAGCCTCTTGCCTTACGGTCGCGTAGCGGGAACTGTATTTGTAGACGGCGTACTAGAATAATTTGAAATTGCCAAAGCTACGCACAGACGGTAGTTTTTTTTTTTTTTTTTTTTTTTTTTGCGGCACGCTTCCGACATCCATCGATTACCGAGGCTTGGCTAGCAGTTGAAAAGGCGATGCAGCAAACTGGGGTCGATATCACGTTCACCTCTTGAAGGTGAAGCTCAAACGTGCTTCTAGTTTTGTAGCGTCAGCTACACTGGCCTCGCTGAGCCAATTTCGCGTGGCACTGGTCTGCGCATGCGCAATTATACTCCGCCGCCGCTGGTGCGCGCGCAATTCGATGCGCTGCGCAGACGATCAGTGCATGGTGTCACGCACCGGAGCCGGCACCTCCCTCGCACTCAGCCGCGGCCGCGCGCGACTTCGCCGCCGCCAGTGTGCGCTTTCAGAGGAGTGTCGTCATAGCCGTGGTAGACATATGGACGCCGACGCGCGCGCCTTCCCTGTGCAGTCGCCATCTGACACTGCGCTGGAGCCGCTTGATAGCGCCTCTGACTAGCGTTTGCCACTGTGGTATAGCCAAGGAGAAGAAGAGTGCGAATGCTGCTCAACGGTGCAGTAGAGCGGAGAAGCTCAACTCATCGGATCCCGAAGTAGTTGCCCGGCAAAATAAATATACATAGTGCCACATAATACGTATACCGTGTGTGTGTCAATGGAACAGCTGTAAGCATGATATCTGGAAAGCTAAGAATAATCAGCTGAACCTTTGCTAACGCTACGTATATCCTGGCATAGCTGAGCTAAACCACTGCCATTTTTTTTCTTTTTTTTCCAGATAGCCTTCCACGCAACGTTTGAAGAAGAGCCAAAGAAGCCCGGGCATCCTGAACTTTCAGCGTAAATACCATTTAGAAAGACCATTACATTTCGGCAAGAACTGCAGTCGCTTCTGAATTCCTATAGCTTCGGATCCCTCGATATCAACGCGAAGCAAGGATATGTGGATAGAGGAATCTCGGACGAAGCGCACGCCTCCAGTGTATACCGCAGACCCACGAGACCCTGAAACGTTCCCGTGTACCTCCCATGGACTCCCTCGCAAAGAACCACGATCTGGTCGGTGGCAAAGGCGAGAACCACGCGCTGACGAATCACTCTGCAGCAAACAGCAGCAGTGCGTAACTAAAGCGTGCAAGCTGCAGGTACCACACCACCGTGCGAAGTGCTGGTGGGGTAGAGGGCGTCGTGATCGCCGTGCTCAACGAAGCGTCAGCGCGGATCCACAGACAAGGCTACCAGTTCGCACGCAGGGTTAAAGACGCGACCGAGATCACGCTGGTGCCGACGGAAGCCGAACGGCGTAGGTAGAGGAGCAAGAAGAAGAGGCATGTTAGGCGGACTGGCCGCTCATGCACGCTTTGTCTCCCAGACGGTTCTCGATTGAGCCGTCCGCGTGATAAATGAACACGCATCGCCACCGGCACTACAGCTATCACGGCCGCTGGAACAACCATGTTTTTTTTTATCTAGAGGCCATGATACAGTTTCTCTTGTACGTTGCCCTCTGCGAGGCTGTTGTGTTTTTATTGTCCTCTAGAAAGTCCGAGCCACCGGATATTCCTGGCGGGAGCCACGAGCATAATGCGGCGGTATATAACTTTAAAGATCTCGGGTGCAAAGCGTGTATAAACGCGCAAATTCGCGCGCGCGTGCGGTCAGAGGATACGCCGCCTGGCGGAGGCTACAGCGTTTAGAAGCAGCCACAGAGGGGAGAGAGACGGCGGCGCCGCGTTGCTCGAACGCTTCTGCGAGAAACGAAAGCTGAAGCCGCGCCAAAAGAAGACGTCTCCGCTTCTCTAAGACGGCGCGCGGAAGAAGGCCGCCATTATTACGGCCCTGATTAATAGTGGTCGTCGCGGTGAAGAAGCGGAGACGCCCGGAGGAGAACAGTGTGCCCGAAGAAAGCTGGGAAGAGGGGGAGTTAAGCGCCACCACTCGCGGTGGTGCTGCACGGTCGCTCGCAGCAGCTTCCTGCGATGCTTTGGCGAAGAGCATTTGGCGCTTGTTGCACGGAAGGACGCCTCCCAGCGACTCGCTCTTCGGGCGCATGCGAGGCGTGATCGCACTAACGTGTAATCACGGATGTGAAGATGCTCACCTATGCGAGTGCCCGGAAAGAGGAACAACGAAAGGCATGGGGTGCGCTCCTCACCGCGTGGATGTATACATATACAGTGGATTATGCGGGCACGAGCGCTGCTGTGCGGTTCAAACAAGCTCCTTTTTTTCCTTCTGCACTTTTCACTGCGACAACCCCTGGAAGTTGGAGGGGACGCACAAGGGGAGGGGATGCCAACGAATACGCACTGACGCGGTAGCTCCGTGAAACCTGATTCCGGCCGCGGAATCACGATCGGCGGATGATCGAGGGGAGCTGGGATTGAAACAATTGCACCCTCGTCGATACAAAACGGTTGCAGCCGCACCGCCAGTTCGACGATGCCGGCAATTACATAATGAAATTCAAGGTCCTATATAGATTACGTGAGACAACGACGTGGTGTCTGAAAGTGGGTACGGCAGTTTCGAAGACACAAATTAATTTTGCGCCACCAGCGAGGGGAATAGTGTTGCGTAGTCCTAGAGACTGCTCTGAAACGGTCGATTCGTCGGCTTCTATGCCTCCTAGAAAGGCCCAAATGTGGCGTACGTGTGACGTCATGCCCCGGTGTAATGGCGCGAAACTGCGAGTTTAAGTGAGCCAGCGTTCGTGCAGATTTCCATCTGTGATTGCACGGTCACTGCTTTTTTAACCACGTACTCTCTGCACCTGTTAAGAGTTTCGGTTAGTCACGGCCAGTGGATGAGATACGCAAAACGCGCGTGTACCATTCGTCTATTGCTTGTTAAAATATGATAACTGAGCTTTCTCTCTTTTTTTTTCATATGAGGTATTCGTCGAACAGTATAGCTAGGTGGGCTAGCTAGTACCTCATAATTAAATATAACTGAGTGCAAATAAACGACACAGGACCAGGAAAGAAAAACATAGACACCACTATTGTCGAATATTAGCTGATATAAAAAAAACATGAACACTTGCCGATATAAAAAAAAGATGACAGGTTGGAAATACACACAAAAGTATTGAAAGACCGGAAACCTGCTTTTGAGAATGGCGCTCTGCTTTCGTTGAATATGTAGAAGAGAAAGACCATTCCTGAGGAATCATTCGTTCGTGTGACTTAATATATATATTACGGTGCAAGAAACACAATTTTTCTTGTACCACGATTGATGATGATTGATTAAAACTTTATTTTGGTCTTGAGAAGACGCAGGGGAGACCCCGCGCCACCCGGCTAATCCCACATATAGGGACCGTCAAGCCGAGCATGGCGAACCGTGCACGGGCACTCTGAGCGGCCAGGGTTTTATCCTTGATACAGATTAAATAGCGGCGTTTCTTAACTCGAGCGGGTTTCTGTAGTTTAATTCATAGTTAATCCACAGCAGCAACATAAATACGCTTTCACCTTCAGGCCATCGTGGTTAAGCGCGTAATGTTCGTTTGTTGCCTTGAAAATATGGCTCATACCCACTCAGGGGGATTGGCCAAGAAAGCGTAGAGAACTTTTTCTGTGAGCAAGCACCTAATGGAACGCTGTTTTTCTTCTTCCACGCGAAATCCGAAATGTGATATCTACGCCAAGGGTGAACGCGATAAAAGGATTTTACGGTCGTTCTTGATTTCGAGTAAACCACTTTCATTAACATTCCCTTTTCCCTCTCTTATCTTGCGCAACGGTTTCACATGCCCAAGCAGTGCGCTAGACTCGGTGAAGACGCAGACTGTATAATATTGCGCTTTCGCCAACGAACGGCAATAAAGAAGGCACACTTGCCGAATCTCTGGCAGCGACCGCTGGCGAAACACGATTTCACGTCACCGGCTTCGCATACCACATGCATTTGCCGCGTGTTCGAATGGCGAAATGTGATAAGTTGTAGATCCCGTATGTGAGAGGACTGCATGTGCTTTTTTGTGGTGTAATATTATGGACGAAAAACGATGATGATAACAGATTCGAGTACAAGTATTACAGATATCTATAGCTGACATCATGTGAAACAAATCTGTGGTTTGTCAGGTCGGCACGTAGCACTGTGCGCATAACAATGGCTGTTTCAAACTATATGTCTTAGAATGCTTACTTCAAGTAAGTGCTCACTATGCGATGGAACCTCAAGTGCACTGCTACCCATTTCGAAGCGCTGTTCTCTTCCCAGGTTGTCCTACGTTACTTTCGTCTTCTGCAGAATAATTTTAAGACCTATACTTTTCTGCTCTTCTTGTCTAATTCAGTAATCACGAACTGAGATGGCGGATTCAGTAACTATGAATTGTGGTGGTGGTGGTGGTGGTGACGATGATGATGATGATGATGATGCAGTGGGATGGATTGGAAAAGCTTCACTTTTGTCCCATTAAGCCATAATGATTCCCTTTGCGAATAAGCGGAGCGCCTACTACACACCTGTTAGGCGACACGCGAATCTATATACGCAGCTGTATAGAAGCCGTTTTTTTGGTCATGCTAGAGTGTACTAGAGACTCTAGCCATGCTTTTGCAGCTCATGAAATATGTATGAGTGCATAGACTTTCTTACACTTACCTAGAGGGAAAAGTGACGCTGCATGCTGGCTGCTGGACGCATGAGAATGGCGGGATATATATGCGAGCTTCGATCTTGACTCGGATTTGTATCGTTCACGTAGAGCACGGACACCTCGAAGACTCGTCGCCTTCAACGCATCCCTTGCGTCAAAATAGCTGATTCTGTACTGAAGGAACCACTTAGTGAAGTATTTACTGTTTTATCGTTGCACAAAAACGATTTCGAAGCATTCTACGTCGATGTAAAATTTTCCGGAGCGTAAAAAGTAACAGACGGCAACTAAATTTGGCAGGCAGACGACAAAGTCAGCGTTCATTCTGCCACTGCTATATAGTCGTCTGTTTCTTTCGCCGTTTTGTTATACTGTAGAGGTGGTTGGAGGTTTATTTTCGAATACATTACGCGTAAATTAGATCGATGTATAAAAGTTTTGTTTTGGAGAAGCTTTGTTTGAGCAGTCGTAGTATATGCGTTTGAACCCAAGGCTCGCTCAACACCAGCAAACGCAAGCCTCGCAGGCACATTTTTTTTT
This sequence comes from Rhipicephalus microplus, assembly GCF_013339725.1. Classification (NCBI taxonomy): domain Eukaryota; kingdom Metazoa; phylum Arthropoda; class Arachnida; order Ixodida; family Ixodidae; genus Rhipicephalus; species Rhipicephalus microplus. Next base: position 49,963,529 of record NC_051168.1, read on the forward strand.
TTTTTTTTTTTTTTTTTTTTTTTTTTTTTTTTTTTTTTTTTATTGGCGCTAGTATGCCCTACGGCATCAGTTAAATAAAAAGGAAAAGTTTTGTTTCCTGTATGAAGGCCAGGAGTTGTCGATGCAGTGGACCGTGCGTCCAGCGCGTCAAGTCAGGTGGTCGGCCGGGGTGGTGGTGAAGGCCGCGTAGGTGGCGAGTGCGAGCAGGCACATATACCGTCATTCCCAGCCCTCCGACGGCGCCCCTTTAGAAATTTGCATAGACGGTGGCGCCAGATTTTCCTATGCATATTTTTGTGATAAACTCTATGTCTGAGCCATGACCTCACAGATGGGGACACGAACGTGCGGTGAGCACCCGCCATCTCGGAGGCCATGTCTGAGCGCTTTGCAATGGCTGGGCCTTCAAAACTCCCACTCGTCGCGTGCGCAGATCACGTTTTTTTTTTGTTTTTTTTTTTTTTGTCGCCTGCCGCAATTCTACGCTCCTGCGACGCAATATTACGTGTGTTAAAGAGGTTCTTTTCACTATATTGCATTCACAAAGTGTTTTGTTTTTGCTTTTGCTTTTCGTTTTTGAACTAGTTTCAACAAGTTTTGTCACTATGTCGTAGGACACCTTCTTGTCACGCAGACGGCCTGAGTTCGATTTCTTCTAAAGCTGAAAATCGTTATTTAATTTACATATTTCTCAATTTCTCGGTTATAATCATACAAGATTTTTCGCTTATAACCAACCACGTCGACACCAGAATTTCTTCGACACAAGCACTTTAACGCTATCGCGTCAATAAAGTCACGCCTTTACATTTACAACCACAAGCTTGCCTCATGTGGAATATAATGAAGAAATCAAACCCGAACACACGGCGTTGTCCTGTTTTAGCGGCAACGAAGTCTTTTCCACAAATAGAGTTTTGTTCTTCTTCTTTTTCACCGCTCTCTCTATTAGCGGCAAAAAACGTTTCGTTTCTTTCCTTCGACCGCGAAACTTGCATCAAAGCGAGAACGATTCCTGACAAAGTTGAAGCGATAATTACGTATGGTTCGGGGCGATCAAGAGTGCTCATTGTCTGTGGTGACAGCGTCCTTGACGTTCGAGATAAATCGGCGAAGTCGATGGAAATCTGCAGTTCGCGTGGAAATGAGATACAGCGACTAAGAAGGATGCATAACTCTGCCATTGGGCTCCGTTATCTGCCGGACAATTGCGTAATGTGGCAGCGACATGAAAAACAAGATTGAACATGAAATCAGGTTAAGTGGCCAGGAAAGCGACCAGCGTCACCCAAGCCAGGGTTTTTAAACGCATCATTGCTAGCGGACAGCATGCAGTCACGAAATTTAGTGTCGCATGTGCCGGGACAGTGCAGAAAGAAGGTTAGCGTGGGAAGTAAGGCAGATGGGAGATGAAGTGTCATCTGAAGTTACCATTTGACGGGATGTGGGTGATTCCTGAAAGTTATTTGTCGTCAGCATTCGGGAAACATCGACACCGATGTCCAGGATGAATTCAATCTGGACGCCGCTTTGAAATATAGCAGTTTTGTTTCGCGGTTACTTTTCAGTACATTCTGGCATCTAAGGCGTGCTTCGCGAAAAAAAAAAAAAGAGGTTGCTTTCGTATCAGCAGCTTCCCCAACGAAGCCTTATTATTCAAAATATACGAGAAAATAACGTAAGTAATATATAGCGAGGCCCCAAAGCTTTAGTCTTTGTGAAGCCGCGGGCCGCTAGCGAAAGGTCGGCAAGTCGCTTGTTGGAGACTCCTGGAGCAAGGAGTGCCACGTATTCGCATACACTCGCACACAACTTCTGGTTCGACTGCTATTTAAGTTATGTTGATACCCACGACATGCTAACTGTTCGGTTACAATCGCTGAGAAAATGAAGATTCTGTTTCGTTCCTTCTCTCTGTTTAAAAAAAAAAACACGAAAGGTCATCATTAGTCATGATACCTGCAATTCACCGGCAACAATGGACCATACCCGAATATTGTGGCTGAACAAAGCACAAAAAAGATAAACAAAAACGGGACAGTAAACACACGGGATACAATACTTTTTGTGAGCCTTACTAGTGATTGCGTAACCTGTTACAACGTGTTTTTTCTATTGTTACTGGTTGCAGTTTTTTTAGTTTTTAGCAAGTTGCTGGCACCTGCTTAAAAACCACTTTTTCTATACTTTGTTTATGTATTTTTCTTGACTCTAGAGTGTCCGGGTTCTGGTGTTTCAATTATTCTTGTGCTAGCCAAGTCATGCTCCTATTTTGCAGTTTTTTTGTTCGCTCTTGACTGCCATTTTACGAAATCTGCTTTTCACTGCGTTATGCAAACTTAAATGTAAAGAGTTCATCAGGAATCCCTCTGGCTGGGTAAAGATTTAGGAGGTTGAAATAAATGCAGCCCAGTTTGTAGAGAGCACGAGGTTTCGGGACCGATTTGGCCCCTCAGGCGTTGACTCTGAGGAAGAGACCTCTTAATCTTAATGAAAATTGACAGTTTTGCCGGTCAGCGGAGTCAATAGCGCTTGTGTCCTTTTTTTTTTTTCATTTTCTTCAGTAGCCTGGCTATATATGTTCTACTTTGTTAATAATAAAAAAACAAGAACGATCGTTAGTATCACTGCGTCTTGTGAGTTAGCTTCACTGTTGTTTTTTTTTTTGCAATATTCTACAACAATGCTCATGAAACAACTAGCCCAGCTAAGCACCCTTTACAATATCCTAAGATATACCATTGCAAGCCTAGTAGAGCAGTTTTACTGAATAGTTCATATATTTTATTACAACGGGTGTTACTAACGCATCGCATCTGCGCGGTGCGTCCATTCGTGGTGCATTATGCTGAGCCCATTGCAAGCAGTGCTAGCTTTTTATCTCGCTCTCTAACTTTCTCTCTCTCTTTCTCGGCCTCCGAATTCGCACTGCTGTACCACCCTTTCCCACCGTTAAGAAATATTATGCAACGCTCAGTGTTAAATGAGCAGTGTTCTGGACAGAACCGTTGCGGCACTTAATTCCTCCGCTCGCTTAAAATTCACCCGTGCGTCCTTGATCTAGAGCTTGCGTCCAGTCGCGCACACAGTCGAAAGCGAAAAAGAAATAGAGCCTGATCGTATCTGCAATCCCGCTCCTCTATTAACGAATACTTATGAGCATTAGCTGCGCCTTCCCTCAAAGACTGAGGAAAACCGAGGCCGAAAAAAAAACGAAGAAAGTATAACGGTCGCATTGCTAGCCAGACTTCTTATAGCAGCCATTATTTCATCTATTTTTTTCTGCATTTGATTCGCAATAGGAGGCTTCGAATACTGTTTGAAAAATTCTTCTGTCAGCTTGTGGGACACTTAAGCTCTGCTTCTTAATATTTGCGAGCCACGCAAAAGCGAGAAATGCGCAACCAGGTGCTGCTGCTGGCCGTTTTGAGATTATCCGGCGGAAAGTCTTGCGTCATGTGCATGAATTATAGCACATATTGCACGGCAACATATTCTGCCGGGCTCGAGAAGATTTGTCCGCTTAGAAGAAAAATATTTAGAAATTTAATAAAACAAGTAACCACAAAATAAACGTTGCAGAGAGGATTCTTTTCGGTGAGTCAAGTGAGACCACGGGAAGAGACTTTTTAGTTATAGTTGGTTTGGTAGAGTCAAATAGGCTATAACGCTGAAAACACGGGGGCCAAGGTAGAGGACAGAATATCTTTACTAATAGCTAATTTTGCTTCTGAGATGTATTGTACTATTGGCGTCAAATGAAACTTGAACAGCGGAGCGCGTGTCTCAAGCATTAGAAACAGTATAGTGTTGGCCGTCCAGTCATCACCATTGACAGGCGTGCACATCCGGTTTGGGAGCACTGCGCGATCCCCATAGAGTGCATTATCTTCGTTTCTGCCCTAGTTTTCGTGTGTTGATAATGGTGGCCATCATGGGCGTGCCAACCGCTTTGATCGTATCACTCGCAATTCCTTGCTTTTACTTCAGCGTCGCAGTGCAATCAATGTGTTGGCAAGACAAAACTAAAAGAGAAATATAATTGGTTTGCGGTTGATTTTCAAACGATCGTCGTATCTCGTTCCCCAGCGCTGCTTCACTTGCACCCTTCTTACAGAGAACGACCGGAAAAGGCTTCACTTTAACTGAAAATGCCGAGCGTTTCTTCGGAAGAGAAATAGCAAATTGTTTCGCTTTACCGGCACGAAGTGAAACAGCGTGAAATTTCCAGCATTGGGAACAGAGTTTTGTCTACTATAAAAAGAATTTGCCAGGCCTTCCGTGATTATGGACTCCGTGATGACAAACCGTGCTACAATACTCGCCTTCAACTGCAGTAGTCACCCTCTGTATTTTTTTGTTTTGTTCCTTTTAAATTGCCCATGTGCTCAGATTTGAAAGCACGTTAAAGAACCCCAGGTGGTCTAAATTTCCGGAGCCCTCCACTACGGCGTCTCTCATAATCATATGGTGGTTTTGAGACGTTAAAACCCACATATCAATCAATCAAGCAGAAATATTGCACTATAGACATCTATAGTGGGATCGCGCAGTACTGCCACACCGGATGTGCGGGCCTGTCTGTGTCAATGACTAATGGACGGCGCGCACTATGCCATTGATAAGGCTTGTGCCACGCGCTCCGCTGTTCCCGTTTCATTTGATGCCGATAGTACCAATATTAAAGATGACGCAAGCAAAGACTGTATGCAATTTCTGCTGTCCTCATATTTGGTACAGGCAAAACGCAGTTTTTGTTGTCCTCATCTTTCATATAAGTAAAACACAGTTTCTTCTGTCCTCATTTTTGGTACAGGCAAAACACAGTTTCTGCTGTCCTCGTCTTTTATACAAGTAGAACACAGTCTCTGCTGTTCTCATCTTTTGCATCAGTAAAGCTCGTTTCAGAAATGAAAATCAGTTGTGAGCAGCGCTCATCCTGCCCTCTGCCTGGCTCCCTGTGTTGTCGGCGCTTTGGCTTCATTCAACGAAACCACGTGACAGCACTTGCGTACCGCTGCACTGGAATGTCCTTTTCTCATTTTGCAGATATCTTGACCTCTGCATATCTATCTGCCCACTTGCAGGTGCCAGTCGGGCAGAATGATTTCGCTCAGAAGGCCTAATTATTTCAATCGTGCAATGTGATTAAACGTCTCCTCAGGCAACAAATGCGGTTTGATGACAAAGTGGTACAAAAAAAAAAAGCTCCATGAGGCTCTGCGGAGCCCCGCTTTTGACGACCAAACTTAAGCGACCCAGCACGCCCGTGAGGCAGCGTCGAGAGAAGCCCTTGACGTCCCTCATGGGAGGCCTAGGCCCGGATACCTAAAACTGCTGGTTTCTTATAATAAAGTTTACTTCTCGTCCTCCTCTTCAGGGTCCCTTAAGCATTCACCAAATGCTTGCTTCCTTGTACCTGTGAATTAGATCGCACCTACTACGGCGGAGCTATGAAGCAGAAACCTGGAGACTTACAAAGAGGGTTCAGCTTAAATTGAGGGCGACGCAGCGAGCAAACGAAAAAAAAAAATGGTAGGTGTAACCTTAAGAGACAAGAAGAGAGCAGAGGAGATTAGGGAACAAACGGGGGTTAAGGATATCATAGCTGAAATCAAGAAGAAGAAATGGACATGGGCTGGGCATGTAGCGCGTAGACAGGATAACCGCTGGTCATTAAGGGTAACTAACTGGATTCCCAGAGAAGGCAAGCGGGTTAGGGGGAGACAGAAGGTTAGGTGGGCAGATGAGATTAAGAATTTTGCGGGTGTAAATTGGCCGCAGCAAGCACAGGACCGAGATGACTAGCGGATCATGGGAGAGGCCTTTGTCCTGCAGTGGTCGTGGTCAGGCTGATGATGATGATGACTGCGGCGTATTGACAATTAAACCGCTGGTGAATAAAATGGGAATATAAGAATTAGCCATTATATGAAGGAAAATGAATTAAATAGATATCTAGGAAATACGAAATTCAACAATAATAACATCGGGGTCGAGGAGAAAGTCTTTTTAGGGGCGAAGCTCCTTAAAAGGCGTGGGATGTGCGTCTCCTCTACGTAGTAGCCAACTCTCGTTTTAGTCCTTAAAATGTACGCTTGATGGCGGTGCTTGTGTATTATGAATAAAATAGAATAGATAGTGGTGCTTGTGTAAATAGATGGCGGTGCTTGTGTATTATGAATAAAATATGAATAAATATTATGAATAAATGAGAGAGGCAGTGAGCAAAATAATAATCGATGGTGAAGTTCCCGATGGATGGAAACTTAGCAGGATGAGCATGTTCTATAAAGGAAAGGGGGACAAAGCTGACATAAACAACTACCGTCCTATAACAGTGACATCAGTGGTCCACAGGCTGGCGATGCAGATTATAAAGGAAAGACTGCAGGCATGGATAGAAGATGAGGGTGTGCTGGGGGAACTGCAGAATGGGTTTCGGAAACACAGGAGGTTGGAAGACAATCTGTTCTCACTGACGCAGTGCATCGAAATAGCAGAAAAGGAACACAGGCCCCTGTGGCTAGCATTCTTGGATATCAAGGGAGCGTACGATAGCGTGGTTCAAGAGGAATCGTGGGGAATACTGGACACACTAGGCGTGGAACATGTAGTCACTAATCTTATAAAGGGTATTTATAAAGGTAACAAGGTAGTTATAAAGTGGGAAAAACAGGTATTCAAGTCTGCAGAGGTAAAACGGGGGCTTAGGCAGGGGTGCCCCCTGTCACCCTTATTATTCATGATGTACCTACAAGCATTAGAGGCAAAATTAGAGGGAAGTGGGCTGGGCTTCAACCTCTCTTTAGTCAAACAAGGAAAACTTATTGATCAGGCACTACCAGCATTAATGTACGCAGATGATATAGTGCTAATGGCCAACAAAAAGGAAGATTTGCAGAGATTGATGGACATCTGCGGTAATGAGGGAGATAGGTTAGATTTTAGATTCAGTAAGGAAAAATCAGCAGTCATGATTTTCAATGACAACGAAGGTAGTGAGCTTAGGATACAGGAGGTCACGCTAGAGATAACAGATAAATACAAATATCTGGGCGTATGGATAAGCAATGGGACCGAGTACCTGAGGGAACACGAAATATACGTGACGACTAAAGGTAACAGGAATGCAGCAGTGATGAAAAATAGGGCACTGTGGAATTACAATAGGTATGATGTTGTGAGAGGAATATGGAAAGGGGTCATGGTTCCTGGGCTGACGTTCGGCAATGCGGTCTTGTGCATGAGATCAGAAGTTCAAGCAAGATTAGAAATTAAGCAACGTGGAATAGGTCGGCTTGCTTTAGGAGCTCACGGGAATACACCAAATCAGGGAGTACAAGGTGATATGGGATGGACATCATTTGAGGGCAGGGAAGCTAGCAGCAAGATAAAATTTGAGAAGCGATTGAGAGAAATGAAGGAGGAGCGTTGGGCTAGGAAGGTTTTCAGCTACTTGTACATGAAGAATGTCGATACAAAATGGAGGAAGCGAACCAGGAAGTTGACTGGTAAATACTTAGAAAACAGCAGGTGGCCAAACCAAAAAGAACTATCGGTTAAGAAGAAAGTGAAGGAAACGGAGACTGACATGTGGAAAATGGGCATGATTAAGAAGTCCGCACTAGAGATATATCGAACTTTTAAGCAGGAAATTGCCAAGGAAAGGATCTATGATAATACTCGGGGTAGTTCTTTACTGTTTGAGGCAAGGACGGGAGTACTGCGAACCAAGACATATCGGGCCAAATACGAAGGGGTAGACACGGTATGCAGTGCGTGTGGAGAGGAATAAGAAACTGCCGAACACTTGATAATGTTCTGTAAAGGGCTTCACCCTATAGTTCAGGATGATGGCGCAGAGTTTTTCAAAGCACTGGGGTTTAGGGACCGGGAGGGCAAAATAGACTTTAAGCAAGTAGACTTAACTAGAAGGAGGTTATCTGATTGGTGGCTAAAGTCAAGGCACGAGTGAAAATTAAATTCTTCACTGCAAAGTACGAATCCTCAAACTCATTTTTTTAAGAAAAAAAATAAATATTGTTTTGGGTTCATTAGGTATTACGGCTTGGTGGCGCTAGCCACCGCCCGATCTAAAGGGTACAGCCATATCCATCCATCCATCCATCCATCCATCCATCCATCCATCCATTCATCCATCCATCCATCCATCCATCCATCCGTCCATCCGTCCATCCGTCCATCCGTCCGTCCGTCCGTCCGTCCGTCCGTCCGTCCATCCATCCATCCATCCATCCATCCATCCATCCATCCATCCATCCATCCATCCATCCATCTATGATGAAAAATTGCGAGATTGCAGTACTGGAGTGTTACTAGATGGACGGATGGACAGACAGACAGACGACAGCCAAAGAACGGGCGGACATACATACATACATACATACATACATACATACATACATACATACATACATACATACATACATACATACATACATACATACATACATACATATGGACGGACGGACGGACGGACGGACGGACGGACGCACAGACGACCGGACAGACAGACAAACAGATGGACGGACGCGGCCAGAGGATGATTCACGGTTTGCCGATAAAATCCTCGAAAGCTTCGCCCCACTCAATATCACTCACTCCGTGGATATCCTGCGATTTTTTTTCTTTTCTTTTACCAGGAAACACGAGGCGTAGTATCACCTGCCCCACTGCCAGGCGCTGTCTTCATTTTCTCCTCTTGAGGTCGCGCGCTGTCCGCTTTTGTTCGCCGCCTTCCTATGCAACGGCGTCACTACGTTACGCCACATGGCGTCACGCGAGAACTTAGCACCTCAGGATGATGTCACCAAGTTTTGGACATGTGAAGGCATGGTAAAGTCACGTGGTGATCTTTTTAAATGGCGAAGCTCTCTTAGTCTAACCTTGTCATGCTGTGTGGCGTAATCGAGAGAAGAGACGATAAACCGAGAGAAGACACAAAAAAAAAAAGAAGGCAGTATGTCTCGAACAATATAATAGACGGCACTCTCTCATAGAAGTACATAGAAAGTGCAGCTGAATAAGGATATTCTAGATGGCGCTGTACTGCTACTCTCCAATTGACTGCTGCGCAGGTTGTGCCGAGTGCGCGAGGAGGAGTGCCTCCCTCAGTCTCCTGGATAGTCACCGTATACGTGTCGGGTCGTTGGTGGGGCACAGACGAAGCAGAGCGGCAAGCGCGTTTAAGACGCTTGCGCTCGGCTTCTTTGGCTCGCGTCTCGTCGGCGTTACCCGCGCGCCTTCTGCATTCTCGAACACGATTGGACGCATGCGCAGACGGACGCACGCACGGACAGGCATAGAGACAGAAAGACGTATAGACGACCAGATGGACAGCGCTCTGACAGACAGACGGACGGACGGACGCACAGACGGATATAAGCACAGATGGACGTACGGACGCTTCGCCCCTCTCGTCATCATTCACTCCGTGGATATGCTGCTATTTTTGTTTTTGCATCACTCGTCTCTGTCGGTGGCGCCGGGTCGGTCACCGCCGACGGGCAAATTTTGCGTCTTATGAGCTTTTTCATTGATAAATAGCACAAACAAAAATAGCGTGGCACAAGGCGCGCGAGTCCGTTGACTTCATCTTTGGGTAACTAGCGTTAAGAAAAGCTCCTTACTAAAAAAGGTCATATTCGCCCTCAAGTCACCCCAAGCGCATGAGGGACCCTTGCAATCTGCCTTAAATGCGCGGTCTAGTGTATATTTAATTAATCCCGGAAAAATCTATCTAGGTCTTATGCTTGAATTTCAATAATATTACTTGGCAGAATACCGGTATGTTCGAAAAGCTTAGTTGGGTACACATGGACTGCATCCTAAGCATGTGAACTGAGATCTAGAGCACGGATTTTTTGGCAATACTGTAAGGTGTGTGAGTATAGGATTTATAAGGCGGGAATAAATTTTGTGACCTCGCTTCAGTAGCAGAAAATTGTTGTATATTTGGTGATAAGAAGGGAGTAAAACAAACCTTTGCTCCAAAGTCATACAGTGTTTCACCGAGCACCAGGTACATGTATATATGCACATCATAAAAGAAGACTGCTAGTAAAACTGTAAGCTTCACGCATGAATATCCCAACACACAAGAAAAAAAAACATGAAAAAATTGGATAAGCTACGTATTACTGATGCGAAGACTGAGGAAACAGCAGATCTGGTGGCCTCCGACTCCTCTGTGCGTACTCCGTGTGTCATTCTGATTCGCCTTAATTGTCTTCGCGCGCTCGCCGCTTTCAAGGTCAATAGACCAGTTTACAGGCCGGGACCCGGCCTGTAATTTGTCATATTCCTCTCCTCGTTTTCCTTCTTTTCCCCTCACTTCACTATCACACTCCCTGCTATACTATGTTATACTATACTACACTACACCATAACACGCTACATACACTATATATACTATACTATACTACACTACACCATAACACACTACATACACTATATATACTATACTACACTACACCATAACACACTACATACACTATATATACTATACCATACTACACGGTATTATACATACCACGCCACACTATACTATATTATATTGTCACGCGCCCCGCCGCGGTGGTCTGGTGGCTAAGGTACTCGGCTGCTGACCCACAGGTCGCGGGATCGAATCCCGGCTGCGGCGGCTGCATTTCCGATGGAGGCGGGAATGCTGTAGGCCGGTGTGCTCAGATTTGGGTGCACGTTAAAGAACCCCAGGTGGTCGAAATTTCCGGAGCCCTCCACTACGGTGTCTCTCATAACCATATGGTGGATTTGGGACGTTAAACCCCACATATTAATATTGTCCCGTGGTCGTGACGTTGACTAATAACGTTGACCAATAGATCTATCTATCTATCTATCTATCTATCTATCTATCTATCTATCTATCTATCTATCTATCTATCTATCTATCTATCTATCTATCTATCTATCTATCTATCTATCCACCTAAATTTCATGATTTCATGATCACCCCTTTAACTTGCGGTAAACCAAAATTAGTATGGGAGGGTAAGATGGTTTGACAAATACGACTCGCTGATCATGTCATGAATAATGTCACAATGCCATCGCTTACGTCGAGAAACACTTTCCGCGAAACAGTCGCTCATACCCGCGTGCCACTGGTATGCGGGTATGTGCCACAGATAAAGACACTTCATATCTACGCAGGAACAATTAGAACACACATGAATAATTTTAACGTGTGAGCATTAAAAAAATGCTTACATCGGCGGCATTGACCCATGTTTCTGCTGTTGGCATTGTTACTGTTAAACATGCGTATGTGCGCACAACATTTCAGCGTCGTTTCGTAACATTTGGCTGAATAAACGAATTACAACGCAGTTATTTATGCCTCCGCGACTTCGCATAACATCGATTCCCGAGGTATACGTGTGATCTGCCGAATTTGTTCTCTCCACTCGTTCTCTCGCCTATCAAGGTCCTCGCATCCTCACGCCGGACAAATCGGCGCCCGTGCTCCGAGGACGAAGAGAAGCACGTGCCGCTTCACGGGGAAAATTTATGTTCGCGACTAACGGATATTATTCAAGCGTGAACGGTGCCGCGTTAAAAACCAAAAATCACTCAATTCCCCGATGCACACGGTACACACTTCTCGGCATCGCGTCACACGAGGCAGGCGACTTTCGCCCTCCTACCCCAAGAATAAACAAACAAACAGTGCTCCGTGCTGTTCCCTTTTCCGTCATGCCCAGTACTTGGGTTCTTTAACCCTTACCTCACTCTCCCCTGCTTTCCTCATAGCTTTCTCGTACACTACATAATACTCGACATGCTGAGGTGTCTTTGTAAGGAGAGACAGCTACGGGTCGGCACTTTTCTCTTCACTTCTTCCTTTTTTTTATAACCGCTTAGAATCCAAATAACATACGCGCCCGTTCATTGATGCACGAAAGCAACAGGCCTGTATACATACCAGTCAATGCGGCGACGCTGTTTAGACTCGGGTGGTCTTGAGCCGAAGTAGCCATGGCTTCTGCCCGGGAGGCCCTTGGGTATTGAATAGTCACCTTTAGGTAGGTAGCGAAGGAAGGCAATTATACATTGAAGTTCTAGTAAAGGGCGCCTTGAACTCATGCTTGAATCAGTCTTACCTTCATTGATGCGGAACACCACTTCTGCTGCAACAGACGAAACAGCCGTCGGCAAGAGCCGCGCCGGCACATTCGGTGAAGTCGTCCGAGCAGTGTAGAACGGCTACTGCACGGTATAGCCATTCTACACTGCTTTCATGCAAGCCTTGCGAGGTTTCCATTTTTGACGTCCCCACGCCATTCGTCACATCTATAGAACGGAAGAAACACCACCGTACATATCAATAAACAACACGTAACGTAAAATTGATAAAAATATTGCGACTGTGAAGAATGGATACAAAAGTATGTGTGCTGTCAAAGGTTTAAAAGCGAAGCGCACCTCGGTCATGGCGCAGGTAAATCAAACTTCTCGTAACAAAATAGGCAGGAGGTCACTGCTACGCCAATCATTTTGGGGCCTTCCTTCATGTTAATGCAGTACACTCGTGAGCAAAAGTATATAGACCACAGAGGCGCGAGCCGAAATTGCTGTCTACGCTGTTTAGTAGTGAATCATCTGTTGTCCAGAGCATTACTCCGACGGAACTTGTCACAAAAACCCTTTCTACAGCGGACGCCTCGCCACTATAGACAGCCAAGTTATACAATTGGTAATAGTCCGTGTACTTTTTCTCACGGATGTACATTCAAAAGGGGTAATGTCAATATAAGAAACTGGTCGTTGGATGCTCTAATACCAAACCAGTTCTTCTGAGAAGCATTTATTAGGCAAACGCAATTTGCAAGCTTTCGTTCTGTAGGAAGAAAAATTATGAGCTATACCGCTAGCATCCAATACCGAAGTAAACTTTCCGTCTGCGCGTCAGCTGGCATCGATCGGCTCTCGAGAAACTTTCGGCAATAGCTTTATGTGCTTGCTGAATTACTCAAAAGTGTGCTGTGCGAAACGAAAAAAAGAAACTCACTGTAAAGCCACAGCGAAAAATTTAACGGTTCACCCTGTGGAATTTTTATAAGGACGACGCTTGGTTCTTCGAAACGACAGAATAAAAAGTGTGCTTACCTGTCACCCACTGGGCAGAGTTACCAACACCACAAAGCGGTGCAGCAAGCTTTACGTTTTTTTTTTACGCGTTTTTCTGACTTTTTGAGCACGTTCGCACGCATATAGACCAACATTTTCACCTTCAAGAAATACTGGAATGATTCTATACGCATGCACACACAGAAAACGACAGGAGCAGGTGAACGAAATAGCAACAGAAGGATGGATGGATTGATGGAATGGATTAATATGGCTGTACCCTTTAGATCGGGCGGTTGCTGACGCCACCTAGCCGTAATACCTAGTGAACCAAAAACTAGATTTATTTTTTCCCTTTAAATAGTGAGGTTGGGGACTCGGTACTTTGCAGTGAAGGGTTTAATTTTCACTCGTACCTTGACTTCAGCCACCAATCAGATAACCTCCTTCTAGTTAATTCTACCCGCCTAAAGTCTATTTTGCTCTCCCTGTCCCTAAACCCCAGTGCTTTAAAGAACTCTGCAGAGATACGAGCGAAAGCGCCACCTCTCGGCGCAACATATGAAGCGTCTAAATAATATGTGAGTATTAAAATAAAAAAAATAATAGACTAGCCCCAAACACATTTCATATGTACCCATCATTGCACAACTTTACCTCATTGATGCGTTGGTCAGAAATATAAATGCACATGGGCTAAATTTGCTGGATTTTGGCTTGCTAACGAAAGCATGATATATAGCTTTACCTCCAATACCGAAACTGGCGACGTGCCTGAGGACTGGTTTCAATGAAAAGTTAAGAACGTGACCTCAACGTCACAAAAATGCCTGTCATCACAACTAAGATGTCACAAAACACTGAGTGCATGATTTCTACCACGCTCAATTTCACCGCATACGTCGCCAAGTCAACAGATAAAATAGGACTATTGGTTCCACGCCTGAAAACCGGGCCGAAATGACGGACCAGCAAAAAAATCTCGCTGACGATAAGGTAATGTTCTTGACAGCACAGTGTCATCATTAGACCGCGAAAAATTTTCATACAGCAAGCATGACTAGCAAGGTCAACGAACAAACAGACAGCACGCCCCCCCCCCCCAAAAAAAATACAAATAAATAAGTAGAAACATCATTGGCCCGGCGTTCCTCCCGTACGATTTGGGTCGCGGCTGACAGTCGGGTCTGCAACCTTAACTGTGCTTCACCGCATAACGCTACAACGGAGATCACACAAGGATCGAATACAGATTTCTTTTTTTTTCAGCTCGGTGATACGTTCCCACGTGTGATAAACGCCTGCAATAACGACGACTGTATCTAGCTTAATATCGTACCATTGCAAAGTAAAAAAAAAAAAGCACAGACACGCACTGTATAGGACCAAAGGCATATCGTGATGTTAACTTGTGAGACTACGAAAATGGAGATGTCGCTAGCGTCATATGCGACAGAATATGCAAAGGTAGCGTACGTGTCTACGCATAAGCGATTGTGAGACGTACGGTAACTGGAATTTTTCTTAATTCCCTGTGCTCATTGCCCAACGGACACCAGGCTCCTCTTTTCTCTCCTTTTTTTTTCTTTTTTAAGAAGTGTATGAGTGCGAAGTGAGATGTGTATTCCACGCAGGCCGGCGCCAGTGAGAAAGGGAGAGGAAACTGAATGAAGCAGAGAGAGGAGGGGTGTTACACAGCAAAGCATCGTGCGGCATTCACAATGCTTACCTCGACAAATGTTCACTAAAGAACAAAAGACCCTTATTATCTTCCTATCGCGTGGCCGTGAAACTGGGGGACTCGAGCGCATTTCAGTCTTAAAACTTGCAAAACGCTTGAACTTCAGCTTCAATTAAGAGGATAAAGCGATAGCATAATCGGGCCCCGTGTGCTAGCCTGCTTGCCTCAAGCGGGCCGCAAGAAACGATCGTCTGTGCGCGTGTAACATTGGCCACTTCAAACGATCGTATACTTGTAGAATGCTTGTGACTTCGGTGATGATGGACGCTTACGTTGGGGTGTGGTGCGATATGGGAGTCCGGCAAAATACTGCATAGCTATGCGGGATAGGCCACTGGCACGTGTAATGTTGCGACGCCCTGCGTGTGACTTCTTGGTATAGCCTGCCTGCGTTTCGCTTTAAAAAGGATCGCTCAACATAACCCGACGCGATGACACCGAGTGAGGCCTGCGAATTTCTCAAGGCTAGATCCACTGGGAACTTATCATCCGAATGCCTGCTGAGGGCACATTTGGTCCCAGCAATGGGTCCCCTACGCGTCCGTAAAACAACGCGTGAACGTGCTCACTTTGTTGGTGCTTTCCCGATGTCTGAGCGCTTTGTAATGAGTGGGGTTTTAAAACGCTTACTTGTTGCACAATTCACAAGTTTTGCCACCTGGCGCAATATACGCTTCTATAGCACGCAGTATTATATGCGTTAAGGAGACTTCTCCTACTACATGACATTCATACAGTACCGAAGCACTATCATGCAATGGTGCCTATCTGGGGTGGAATGCCTGCTTGCAACGCGAGAGGCCTGGGTTCGTCTGTCATTCGGACCCAAGCTTTTCGTTATTCATTTCGTTTGCATGTTTCTTCATTTTTAGATCACGGACAACGCTAATTTTTTCGCTCACAGCCAATGACATTGACACCGGAATTTACGAGATCTTTAGCTCGTAAATTCCGGCCCCGCCGCGGTGGTGTAGTGGCTAAGGTACTCGGCTGCTGACCCGCAGGTCGCGGGTTAAGATCCCGGCTGCGGCGGCTGCATTTCCGATGGAGGCGGAAATTCTGTAGGCCCGTGTGCTCAGATTTGGGTGCACGTTAAAGAACCCCAGATGGTCAAAATTTTCGGAGCCCTCCACTACGGCGTCTCTCATAATCATATGGTCGTTTTGGGACGGTAAACCCCACATATCAATCAAATCAGCTCGTAAATTCCACAAAACGAGTTCCTTAGCTCTACAGCGCTAAAAAAAGCGTCTCGGAGGTAAATTACCTCGCAAGCATGCTACTGCACTTGTAATCCCAAGTAAGGGAGAAGTCGAAGGAAGATTCAAGGGATGAAGAATCATTGAACACGGGGTGTCGCTGCAGCCGACGTTTCGACAAACTGCATTGTTTTCAAGGCTGCGTTCAAGGTTACAGCTTTGAAAACACGTCCGCTTGTCAAAACGTGCGTCACAGCGATGCCCCGTGTTCAAGGATCTATCTACCACATTTGTGCGTCATAAGCGTTAAACACGAAGAATCGTTTCTCGCAGAGACGATTCAAACGCTTTCTTTATGAACTTAGCCGGAAATGTTGGTCGGTGAATGGTCGACTATACTCCTTATGTGTGTACTTGCTTGTTTTTGTAAGTATATGCATGTATAATATATATATATACATATATATATATATATATATATATATATATATATATATGTGTGTGTGTGTGTAAGGGAAAGAAGTGTATACCTAAGGGCTCGTTCTCATGTGTTTTGACACAATATTAATGAGATCTAACAGACAGTAATGCCAAGGAATGTACAGGGGAAGTTACTAGAACCAATCGAATGTAAATAAGAAGAAAGAAAAGTGGGTGAAAAAAACAACCAGCCGCGAGCAGGAATCGAACCTACGACCCTTGTTTTTTCACCCACTTTTCTTTCTTCTTATTATTTACATTCCATTAGTTGTAGTAACTTCCCCCGTACATACATTCCTTGGCATTCTGTCTGTTAGATCTCATTATTGTATATATATATATATATATATATATATATATATATATATATATATATATATATATATATATATATATATATATATATATATCAAAAACACGTTAATCTTTGAAGGAAATGTGAGGGGGGGTCAAAATTGTTTCACTTAGTTTTTTCATGCGCATTAATTCTCCAATTCCTCTTTATTTCGACAAAAACGCACCAGAATCACGTGCTCCATCGATTCAAGTTTTTGATATACATCGATAGTGCACAAAATTTTGCTTTAATCTGGTCAAATGGCTATCAAATCAGGATGATACTGTACCGGGTTGCGATGTTTCATTCCTTTCATTTAGTTTTTTTTATGTGAGTCATTCGACAAGACCGAAGCGTGGCAACACTATCGAGAAAGTCCAAGACGCTGTCGGTATACGTTGTTGGTTGCTTTAATCCACCTGCAGAAGATGCCATAGCGCCGAATAAAAGTTCAAAGAAAAAATTCCTTGTAAAACCGACGGAACGCGAAGCGTAGTACACTTACGCATCGCTATCTAGTCATGAGTCGGTATCAGATTAGCTGGCGTTGACTTGAAGCGCACTCATGGAGGACTCACCGGCGATGGCCTTAGCGCGGGTCCTTAGCGATCGGGCGCCTATGAAAAGTACTTTGAGGTGAATTTTCATGCTATTGCATACAAAATGATGTTACTGGTTTACCAGCTATTGCGTAACATCCTCTCTACCTGTTTCGTTCCGCCGGAAGAGTTCCCTCGATCCTCACAGAGATGGCGCTAAGCCACACGAGAAGTTCATCAGTCGACATTTTCTGAACGTATAGGCTTCTATGGAGTTTTCGCTGCCAGTTGTATCTAGCTTTGCTCATCTGTGAAACGAACCGACTCGCCGATGAGTGCAAGATAAAGCGCTTGCAGCTCGCTTTAGCGCCATGCATACGCCAGCCCGCTCACTGCGAGTGGAGACGAGGGAAACCAGGCCGCCCCGCAGTCGCGATGAAAATGCTTGTACAACCCGTGTTGTCTCCGACTCTCGCGTCTCTTTTATCGCGGCAGTGATTACGCGGACAGTGAAGTCCGTGTACTAGCGACATCGACTTAGCGCTGCGGCCTTGCACGGACCAAGAAAACGCACAGTTTTTGGCCTACCGAGCGTGCGTATCTCGACAGGTTGGTTCGTGGTTGCTGGGAAAAACAGCGCAAAGAACGGGACAAGCTTCTACGCTAGCGTCCAAGTTCGATGCACTGCCCTATACGGGTCCACACCGTGACCACTTGACCACCACGGCGAGTTGCAGTAAGGTTGAAGAATGCGTGATTCGGTGCATAAATACTTTACGACGCGACGAAACACAGCTGTGCCAGCTATGAGTACGAATAGCCTTCACCAACTCACACAGATGGTGCTTTTTAAATGCGAAGCATTTTGTTGCGTGCTTGATCTATCTATCTATCTATCTATCTATCTATCTATCTATCTATCTATCTATCTATCTATCTATCTATCTATTGTTGCGTGCTTGATCTATCTATCTATCTATCTATCTATCTATCTATCTATCTATCTATCTATCTATCTATCTATCTATCTATCTATCTATATATCTATCTATTGTAATCAACCTACTTCTGGGTGCTCCCGTAATCACCCCCTCAACTTTAGGTACACCAAAATTAGTACAGGAGGGAAAGACGGTTTGTCGAATACGACTCCCTGGTCATGACATGAATAATGCCACAATCTCGTCGCTTACATGCTCAAACACTTTCCAAAGATGAGTGGCACATACCC
Source organism: Rhipicephalus microplus (assembly GCF_013339725.1). NCBI lineage: Eukaryota > Metazoa > Arthropoda > Arachnida > Ixodida > Ixodidae > Rhipicephalus > Rhipicephalus microplus. Next base: position 49,982,172 of record NC_051168.1, read on the forward strand.
GGTGGCGGGTATATATGTGCCACTGGTATTCGGATATATGATGCCACAGGTGATATACATATTACGTATACCCAGGAACGGCGAGAACGCACATGGGTAACTTTAACGCTTGAGAGGTTAAGAAAAAGCTGTCGTTGGCAGCGTTGACCGGACGAATGCAAACAATAAATGTCGGTGCCCCAGCAGGAATCGAACCCTAGCGTTCTGCGTGACAATGAAGTATTCTACCAAAGAGCCACGTCAGATCTCGGATATACTTTCAATTTAGAATTTGACGTTCGTGTAACGCCAATTGTGGTTGCAGTACTGGCTATCCGATTTCATAGACATTACATATGTACTCCAATGATACAACCCCCAAGTCGGGTTAACGTAAATTGCAGTTGGGCGCCATCCGCTGAAGTTTCTTTGCGTAGCAGTGTAGAGGGCTACCATCCTCGCGCGCAGCAGCGCGAACCCCAGTGCTTCACATCAGCTTAACGATTCTTGTGTTGCTAGTATCCATCTTGCTGTTGTCATCGTTGCGCAACTGTAAACAGCTGCTAATGTAAACATATGCGGTTGTTTAACGTATGTGTGTGCGTTGATTCGTACAAATATTTAACGCCACTTCATAACGTCTCTTTCAATAAAAAATAAATAAAACACATTAACCTTTCATTCGGCTCACAATGTACACTTCTGATGCTAATAAAGAAACATTGATTGATTGATTGATTAATTGATTCACAGAACATCAATTTCCAAGGTACGTGGTGCACGCCGTGGTTCACCGAGACTTCAGTGACATATTTCCGTCACTGAAAAGACGTCGGAAAATTGTGCAGGATAAGATAGCAACAAAAAAGAGTTTTGCGAACGGCAGCCAAATCTACTAGCGCTCAATTCGTAACAACAGATGCTGGGCACTCCACCCACTGCTCTATGGTCTTTTTTTTTTTATGACGAAAGTGTTTCAGCCACTATTCCGCTGACGCATTTCTGTCACGGATATGACGTTGTAAAATATATACTAACAGATATCTAAGAAGAAAAACGAGATGCAATAATTCCGCAAAGGGGCTTCGAACCATGCAGCGGATGGACGGACGGATGGACGGGCGGATGGACGGACTCATAGAAATGCTCAAAGTGCATGCAGTCCGCTAATGAATGCTTCGCATTCAACCAAACGTCAATCAATGTGTAAAACCACGGATATCTAGGTACTTGTAAAAATATAAATAAAAACAACGCACGCCATCGTAAAAGTACAATACCTGAAGCCGCTATATGAAAATATTGTTATTTTTGGTAAAACTTAGTATAAATAAGTTAAACAAAGGACAGAGGGGAAACAGCAGATGGTTACCGCATTCCAGTTGACGTAAGCGGATGGACAAGGAACCTTGTGAGCTTCTTTTTTTTTTTTCGCAAAGACACGTCAGATGCATACACAAAACAGTAATGATACAGATAAACAAAGTCAAAACATGTTACATGTTAAAGCAAGCCAATTCAAGCTATCGGGTTCCGCAAGTGAAGTTTCACCTAATCTGGTGGTATAAAGTTAAAGGCTGCCTCGCTGAGGGCAATAGAACGCGAGCTCACGTGGTTATGTGAGTGAAAATCGGTGTCCTGATTTGGTATCTCTTTGGACGTTTTCTTTTGTCGCAATCAAGTTTCGCGTGAGGAAACATTCTACTGCGGCTGACCCACAATGTCCGTGATGACGAAAGCAATGACGCACGTCACCGCACACGGCCAATCAGTGAGCGTTCACTACTGGACTTCGTTACGGGCCGTTGCCTGCCGCTTGTCGTAAAGGCTACATTGTGTGTACTTTTTACCCAGATCCTTGGCCGACATTCTTGTTGTTCGTTCTCTCTTCATTGTGTTCTGCTCTTTGCAAGTACGAACGTGCGCCGATTGTCAACGGACGTTTTCTGCAAACAATGCCTATGCCTTTTAACACCTGACTTTCGAAGTGGGGCTAACGAACTTGCCGCGACTAAAGATACAGTGTGCTCATGAAAAGGCCGTTCAACAGCTGCCAATTTTTGTTTTTGGGGTGGGGGGGAAAGGTGGGAGGGGGGTCAACCATATTTTACGCATGTTCGTTCGTGCGTTTGTATGTGTTGGAATGAAAAACAGACAATATCTGTTTGTGGCACTAAGCCACAAGAAAACCTGTGCGTTAGTCGTTATTCCCGTGTTCGTGCGTTTCTCCCGGATTTGATCCCCGAACCACGACGAATTTTTCGGCAACTAAGAAGCTTTTCTTTCAGAGAAATTCAAATAGATTCGTTGCACAAACGGGTGGTTGTCTATTTTATCTTTCTTAACCCTTCTTCCACCTGGCGGGTCTCCGCAGAACTCATTTGCATTACGTATATATGTGTTGGTGTATACATATACGCATGAAAAACTTCAAAATACATTATGGAGCACACAGAAACATGTCATGTAGAACTCAATTGATGCGAAAGTAAAGTTTACAGTCATTAATGCATTTCAGGAGCTCTCGCCGAAGCTGACTTCACTGCAGTGAAAGGTATCGACGGGAGAAGCCCTATTCAATGATTAGGTGTGTCCTGTGCAGCTGTGTGTGCTAACATGGGTGCGTTCTTGACGCAAGTCTTGTTCGCTCACGTCCGTGACACTAATGCTTCGTGCAGTCCGTACAAATAGCGGAGACAAAGTGGTGACAGGCTGACCAATCGAGCGGTCACTGCGTGATTACCAACTACTCGGTTGCACACCCTGATTTCAACACAGCGAATGCGTCAACGCAGGTAATGGCCAGGCGCGCGGACAAGTGGAGTCATCCAGCTTCGCCTCGCATGTCCTGTCAAGCTAGTCAAATCTAAATTCCCTGCCAAGTAAAATGGCGTCCAGGCACACATTAAATGTCCTTTACCTTCACGCATTTTAGCTTAAAACGTTTTTTCTCGCACGCGCAGGTATACAGGGTGTCCCAGGTAACTTTAGCTAGAGTTAAAAATATGCCTGACCACGCAATTAGGACGCGACCAAAGGCACGTTGCTCACCATTGCCAGACGATTTTTCGCTTCTCGAATATTGTTGAATTATATCTGTTTCATTAACTAACTTTTGAAGGAACAAACTAAGATGGATAAGAAATTTTAATAAGAAAGTTGTAGATCGGTTTGCAAACGTCCGAATAGATAGTTTTGAACTTTATATCTGTTAAGTATTAGTGTTTTACTGCTAATTACAAGTTCCCACGAAATAAAAAAAGAATACCACGTGACAAACCCGCTCATGCGTCAGTGCGCACGATGCTTCTAGTGCTCCCTAACGTTCCGCGTACGAACGACACGCTTTCCTCTTACCGGTTCCTGACAGCACTTAGCAGTCACAGCGGTTATCGTTTTCGTGGTCGATAGCAAAACGTGTTCATCGTAAAGCCACCACCATCATTGCGGCCTTGCCGAGACAGCATAATGGGGCAAATGCTATGGTCATTCGTACGCGGAACGTTAGGGAGCACCAGAATGATTGTGCGCACTGGCGCACGAGTGGTTTGTCACGAGGGTTTTTTTTTGTTTTTTTTTTCATTTCGTGGGCACATATGTAATTAGCAGAAACACACTAATATCTAACAGACATAAAGTTCAAAACTGTCTAATCAGACGTTTTGCAAACCAATCTACAACTTTCTCCTTGAAATTTTTAGTCTATCTTCGTTTCTTCAAAAACTTAAATAAACATATCTAATCGAACAATATTTGAGAACACAAAAAGTAGTCCGACTAACTCCAGGAAACGGTGAGCATCGTGCATTTGGTTACGTCGTAATCGCGTGCGCCAGCGTATATTTAAACTCTGGCTAAAGTTACCTGGGACACACTGTATAGACAAACAAAGCTAAGGCAGGGAAGTTAACTTGATGCGAGCTACCTATAGCCACGTAAGTTTCTGCACTGACATTACGCCTCAAGAGTGGAATAAGAAGCCTCGCGAAAGTTGCAGCCATTTAGATGTAGTGCAACGAACCAAAGCAAAGAAGTTCCCAACGAAGGAAACACATTTCTTTCTGGTCGTTTCCTTTACCAGCATAAACCATCAATTTTGCTAAGTACCCGGTACAGCACTGAAAAAACAGTCACCGCGAAAAGAACAAAAAATCGAGGCAGCTTGAGCCAAAGTGGGGCCAAGCCTGAACGGAGTGCGGAACTTGGCGGCATTCTTTGTTTCTCTTCGATTTTTCTCTTCCTGTGTCTCTCTATTTTTCTCTTTCAAATTTTCCACAGTTTTTTCTCCTTACTTCTATTTATTTCCATTATCGTCAAGGCGGTCGAAGAACAAGACGAAGACTTGACATTGGCGCGAGCGCGCGCTCAGTGTGCCACAGATGGTTACGCTATCTGGGTTTTGCCTGAGTCACGCCAAGTTATAACAGCATATGACGACAACGACAGCATACGACAGAAAGAGCACCCTAAAGTGCTCTGCACTTTAAAGACACAAGAGTGGGGGGCAAACAATAACTACACAGGTAAACAATACACCCACAGACATACTCTGAAAACGGCATGCAGGCGGGGGCGGGGCAACGCAATTTCTATATTCTTATGCGGACCTCAGAGTCTGCGGCTTTTCCAGTGACAATGCAACCCCCCTCCTCCCCCCTCCACGTCCGGTGCCGGTCATTACTCCTCCTCTCGAATGAGCATGCCTCTGTACGAGGCATAGTATAGCTACAGCAGGCACACCTATTACACTTACACCCTGTTTAGGAAAGAATGAGTGAAGAAAACAAAAGGCAGCAGGCAAGGAGATTAGCCAGTAACGTGTCCGGTTGGTTACCCTACGATGGGGGAATGGAAAAGGGGACTGGGAAAGGGGAGTGGGATAAAGAGAGAGGGCAGGAAAGATGGAAATGAGTAATAAGTGAGCTTACGTGTTTTTATCGGTTGCACTATACGGTAGGGACCTCAAACTCAGTATTGAAATACCAATAACTTCTGCTCGAACACTGCGTGCACATTTCATTAATTCATACTCACATAGTAAACAATAGTAATGTCTTGCTTTCTACATTTTTTACGATGATGTGACTTCCTTTATATAGCAATTTGTATTAATTCTTTGGACAGTTTGTATCTTGAAAATGTGTTCTGCATTGTCCTTTGTTTTTCCTAAACATGCGTGCTATCGCTGCCTGCATGGTAGAGGGGGCTGCGGGCCTCTCTTAAGTTACTTGTTTGAAGCGACATTTACCCGCAGAATTCTCTATCATTGATGGAAATAAAATATGTATTATTCTATTATTTTTTATTTTATCTCAGATAGCGGGCCACAGTCACCAAATTTAGTCCAACAATGGCCGGTACAGAGCAGTAAGTTGGAGCGGGGGAGGAAGGGGACTTCTATCAACATATCACCTGACGCTGCCACTTGAAATATAACATTTTGCATATTTCATACATAGGTCATACCCGCAGGATTTCCAGCTGAAATACAGAACAGAGTACGAAGACAGAAATGCCTCACGTCTCGTGGTATTTTCCGACATGGCATGCTGGTCGCTATACTATATCGTCTGTCGCGTGAATTCGTTGACGCTATGCGGTGTTAACAGAGTTGTTTAGCGCTACAACCAAATTTTTGTACTACTCCAGGGATGGTACCGCTGAAACAACACACTTTCCTCCATATACATTACTCTAGCTCGTTGTTAGTACTTCAGCTCTCGTTGAAATTACGCACCTGTAACTTCTGTTGTCACGGAAAACAAAAAGCCGATGGTACACAGGAAATGTATCCCTGAATCAGAAATTTCAAGCAAATATATAAGAAACATGTTGCAAGAACAGCCAATTCTGTCGAATACTGTTCTGGCTAAACGTAGTTACGATATCTGCAAAAGAAACTGCTGAAAGAACTAACTGCAGTGTATAGGTTATCATCCGCAAAGGTTTCAGCGTCAAGAGCGGTGTCGTATAACCAAAGTGCATGGGACCACGCTGACGAGGTTGACGAAAATGGGAGGCCTACCAGAAAAGTAGCGCAGAGGAAAAGTAGCAGGTTCCTGTACGAGGAACTTCAAACCAAACCTGATAGACCGGAACGGAAACTCTATTTGAGATGCTCGTATGGGAACTCTATGAGGTATAGTCTGCCACAGGGCAGCTGCGATAAAATGAGCGGGGCTCTAAAAATGTGTCGTTGTGAAATCTGCGTTCGATCGGCCACGTCGGGCGTACTTTTGTTCGTTAGTTCTTGGTTTTAGTTTATTTTGTAGAATACGATAAAGATCGGTCGTTGTCCATTCTCGCCGCTTCGCGTAAATAAAAACATAAGAAAGAATGCTTCAGCCGAAAGAGTCCTTGCCGGCTGGGTCGATCGAGGCAGAGCTTATATAAAAGTCTATCCGAGGAAATCGCCACGGTTGTCGAGACAGTCGTTATAAATAAAGTTAATCGCCTTTTCTTTTGCTCTTGCTGAGCGCTTTACAGTTTCGCTGTGGAATGCTTTTTTACGGGGCGGCTGGTGGATAATATCGAAGGCTGTAATGTGCACTGATGCAAGTGGAACGGAGATTATAGAGAAACTAAGTATCGGACGAGGTGGACCTAATGGCATGCCTCCATCCTTGCCAAAGTGATGGGCCTTCAGTATAACACGCCTGCACATTGCTCTTTGTGTGTGCTCGTGTGAGTGCGTGTGCGCAAAACAACGAAATGTTCTTAGAGCTTATTTTTTTCCTGGCATATGCCTTTTCTGTCACACTGTCGTGAGGTTTACCCATACCATATACCCATCATAAAAAGAATTATAAACGGTCTATATGCGTTGTATGCGCCTTTTGCGTAGACTGCGTTTCCTCCTTGAAGCCCCCTGTTTGCCTCCAGAAATAACACATAATTTATACACACGAAAATCGTTGCCAAGCACATTTGCACCGGTCTGTAATGGTTAATAAGTATTCAAAAGAGTTTGGTATTGAAACATGCCACAGACGTACGTTATAAAAACTTCTGCCGTACTTTTTCAAGATGCGACTTGTCTCTTCTTTGACAATCATCTGAAAAACATGCAAGCCAGCCAGTTTTTTTTAGACTAGAGCTCATAGTAAAATGGTTAATTGGTGCACGAATATTGCTGTCATCATGCATGAATCCAAACCAGACAGAAGTTCAGGGCAATGAAGGCTTGAAGTGCTGAGAAAGTGTTGAACAAAGAATGCAGAACTGAAGCCAACAATTCGACAAAGAAGTCTCCTCTATATATATATATACCTTCGTCAGAGCAGCAACTACTCGTGTAATGATATTTCGTGCGCCTTGCTTATAGTATAGTATGGTACACTCATTAAAAAATATAGTAGTACTTGCTGACTTTGGGGTAGTAATGGTTTGCACATACATTATACAACCATGTTAGTAAGTGCAGCAACGGCCAGGGTTATAACAGTTTCAACCTTTGGCGTTACTAACAGCATTTAATATATTTATACCCATCCTTTACTAACCATAGATCTCAAACTTTCAAAAAAAAATTGTAATCGATACTACCGTGTTCATTTTGCCACAATATTTCTCTAGTGCTGACGCTTGCCAAGTTAACGTCTCATTACTACGCAACTTTGGGTAATCTCATAGTTTCTGTGTGATGTGTCTAGAACCGAACGAATACATACACGTAACAAGTTCACGTTTACTGTGCTCTAGTACTAAAGTACGAACTTAGCGACTCCCGGAGTATTTATAGCCCCTACTTTGAAAACGCATGTAGTACAAGCGAAAGCTTGTGTTTGGGCACGTAGCACAATACACATAATCAGCCGTATATATATATATATATATATATATATATATATATATATATATATATATATATATATATATATATATATATATATATATATATATATATTTCAAAAATCATTATGTACAGTGCCCGGAACGTGGTACCGAACACTCACTATTATCAGTCAGTGCATTGGAATGGTTCACTGTTGAAACATCGGCAGTTAAAAGTTGATAATCGTCGCTGAGTTTCCACATGCCAAAAACCACAATAATATTATGAATTTACGAGACACAGTGAGGGACATCGGATTATTTTGACCACCTGGTCAATTTTGATTCGTCTGGCATGTTAGTTTGTTGTAACTTGCCAAGCTTGTTGTAATTGTGTGCTAAAACGCGTGTATCACTTGCTTATGGTTCGTTGGCCTGTACTTCTCCATTTTCGCTAATAGCAGAATGACGCTTACATATCTCGGTTGTGTAATTTAAAACGAATGTTTTTTTTTCTTGATCCATGGATATCTTCTGTTTCAAGTTTTCAATTAAAGATGTTATGTCGAGACGACTGCAATTATAAATTAATACAATAGGTATTATATACCTACTACTTTAGATTAGACATTAGCGACCGGGTAGCAAAAATGTAGTAATGGTGCAAGAAAGTTAGTAGCGGCTGCAGTTACTGCCTATTTGATTCCAGTTATAACGTAGCCACGCAGGTAAGCGTGCCAACTGAAAGCACAAGACCGGGTTTAGTTGGCGGATCACGGGAAGAGGCATTTGCCCTGCAGCGGCGCTGGTCAGGCTGATGATGATGATGAATAACTGTGTACCAACGCACGTAAGTAAATAGGTAGCATGGGCCGTAAGCAGGTAGCGAAACGTTAGCAATGGTCCAGGAAAGGTAGTAGGTGCTGCAGTTACTACCTATTTGCTTGCAGCTGCTACAGTTTTAATAAATTTTTAAAAAGTGTATAGTATGGTATAGTACAATAAATGAACAGCTTATAGTCTACAGTACACAGTTTGACCTTGCTGTAGAGATATATTCATGGTCTATGAGGAAAGCCCCCTCACTGCATACAGGGTAAAGTCTTGGCGTCCGTTTCATGGTTCGCACGCATTAAAATGAGCTGTTCATGAGAAGTAATGAACTATCACCGAAAGAAAGTGTGAAGTAGAAAGACCACGTGTCCACGTCAAATACGAACATTCTAGAAATTTGTGCAAAAAAATATCATATGTCAGTTAACATAAGGAACAAATATTGTCACACGAATACGTTACCACGAGTAGCGTTTCGATGATTGTGATGCCTGCGCTCAAAGTTTTCGCCTACTCAGCCCTTTTAACCATATACGAGGAAAGAGTCTCACGAAGTGTCGTGAAGCTTCAACACGGCAGTTTTAATTACAGGTTCCCGTGTGCCGACGTCTTTAATTTGGGAGATCATAGCTGACACGTGATGTCGCATCACATCCTATTTTGTACTCTGTTACAGCCTAAAAAAAAATATAAGCTCCGTCCACAGAACCGCGGCGCAGTTCTGGGGGCGAAGCCCGAATTTCTCGCCTGCCGATTTCTTGTGCGTTTGTCCGTCTCTGGTGTTCATATCGCGCCAAAAGCTACCATAAGAATTAACCAACTCACCCAACAAGTCACTCTACAATTGTGCAAGATAGTTTGCTAGCAGATTTCTACTCCAGCCAAGTACTTTTTCTGGGCTAATGCAAGTCGTATACGTACGCTAAAAGCTAAAGGTTCGTCGTTACTATATTTATTTAGAAATACTGTCAACCCTCTATTGAGGGTCATTACAGGAAAGGTACGACACACTGTACAAACAAATTGGGGATAACACTATATATACATCTCCCAATGATAAACCAAGTATACATATATACAAATCCGTGAAAGCTCTTCATTTCAAACGAAAAACACACACTCTGATTCGCAATGCAACAAATAACAATCGCAATAATATTTACAATAAATCACATAAATGCAAATCAAGTAAATGCACAAATTCATTAACATCACCCGCATTGACTATGTTACTCGGTAACCCATTCCAATCTTCAATGACATCGGGGAATAAAAGTATGACGGTATGCCTTCGTTCGTGCAAATGTGAGAATTCAAGACATTTACCAGAACATACAAGTTTCCGTCCGGAAACTTGCACCACAGTCGTGTGTCTGTATGGGTAAGTTAACTCTATGAAACACTAGCTCAGTGTTTCATAAAATGAGTGCTACTGGATGAAAGTAGCTGGCATTCACAAGGGTTTGTCTCCGTATCTTCAAGCACACCGATAGAGACCCACTGGACGGCTTTACGCTCTCCCATGCATAGTTGAGTAGCAAGTGCTCTACATCGTTAACCACTTTTTATAAACACACAAGTCGCGCTTGGTGGTTTCCATTCTAACCATAAGTTCTTTTTGGTTGCTATAAGTATACTACTATCGCATATCATGAATTAAAAGTTCATCGTCCCTTAGATAAATTGCTACGTTGCGCAACAGGATAACGCGTCTGAGTACGGATCAGAAGATTTCAGGTTCGAATCCATGCAGGCATGCTAGTTGCTCCTCTCTCCTGTGTAAATTATATGTGGGAGGGACAGCGGTCGCTCAGGGTGGACCTGACATTTTACTTTTCAGGTTGAAACCGAGTATGGGACAGACTGGGAACGCAGGTCATGTGACATATGAAATTTTTTCGATACGGTGATATGGCACTACTTTCTATAGATGGTCCGAACGTTTTTGCGAACAGGTGATTCTGCAGGAAAGACAGGCACACTCGAGATCGAATACGATGTACACATTCAGACAGACCTAACCTAACGGTATACCTTCTTACACTTACATTATCCGCCTGAGCATGGCGAGCTTCCTGCTTGATCGTAGTAGATATTCATCGTATTCTTGAAGTGTTTCCTTTGAGGAGAGTTAAAAAAGTTCTGCGTTTCAGAAGCGGTCGAGCGTCACGTATCGAGCGAGGAGGAACATTTTTGTTTCCGTGATATGTTACTAGCAGGCTTTTCGCGTACAGTGATAAGAGCGCTAATTCCTCATCATTACCTTAAAACGAAGACTCTGCTTTTATGGCTCCATAGTGCGGTTACAACCGCTAAGAATAAACGTTAGCTCGATCCACAGTTGTATCTGTGCATGCAGGTAGATAAATGTCTTGCGATTGACTATTCATTTGACGTAAAGCACCTTCCGCGAGTTTCAAGTAGGTGACAGCACCATACAGGACACAAGTTCACGTCCGTCGTTAACGGTCGAAAACTTGACTTTCTGACAAACTTAAGCAAATATTACGACATAGCTGTTCAGTAAAACATAGCAATTTATCAAAGGACGACGAACTTTCAATTCATAATATGCGTAGTAGTATACTGTAGCAACCAAAAAGAACTTATATTTAGAACGCAAACCACCAAGCACGACTTCTTCACACCGACGAATGACGGGCGTGCCGCAGCACGGGGGGAGGAGCTTGTGTCAATTTTCATGTTGTCAACGAACATAGTAACGCTTACGGGCAACATGTTTTGTTTTACTACGATATGTTTATAATATGATTCGAATGCTTAAATAATATCCTTATAAACGATCAGAAACATATCATGAAATCCGACCTGTTTACCCGTTGTAGTCGATTATATCGACAGAAAGGTTGGGAGACAAACAACACTCGTTACTTCCAATTTTGGCAGCAAAAATACATATAGATGAAATCCGGAGATAATCGGGCTTACTAACAGGCAACCAGAAACGCTTCGTGAGAGGTGTCCCCTCCTCCTTCAGGCCTAAGCACAAACCGGGCAAGACCACCTGGGACGCCTATGGTTATAGAGCTTATGATTTTATAAAGTGGTTATAGGCATGTTGATGTTGCATTCACAACGCGTATATTTTTCTGTAACAACATTTTGTTGGGTAAGAATAATGAATGACTTTGACTTTGGCTTGTGAGCTCTCACAAGCGCGCACTATTGGTCATTACGATCCGCCGCCTCTTCTTGAGGAACATAGGCTCGACGGGTGTGGCCGACGCTCATCTGCCATGCACGACACGAACGCGTCGCGACGAAGGCGAGGACGTCCCTATCAGCTGACAGCGTCGCCTGATTGTCTCGCAACCCCGGCTGCGGCTAGTCCGTCTCTTTCACGGCTTGCAACCAAACTGCGAGCGGTCTCAAAAAGAAAACAAAAAGGCTAGAAAAAAACCTATTTTGCCTGCATTTCTTGCAATGGAAACCAAGTTACCCTTCATACAGCGCGACTTGGAAATACCTGGAGATTCGCTCTCTGGATTTCGTATACCTCAATGACTGAGTGCTCTTTCCGTTTTTTTTTTTTTAGGCCTTCAAGAAACCAGAAGCGAGATCTCCAAGAATGGCAGAGCTCAGGCCGAGTGCATGAAACCTTTCGAATTTGTCGTCGTCGCAGACTTTACTGCTAAACCTATTTTGTGTTTTACATATTATCGCTAGACTGCCCACTCGCGAACGCAGGCATTAATATTGCCGGCGTTGTTTTGTAGTACTTTGGCTCAAGTTTTACGGCATCTTGAGACCTTCCCTATAAGGACCTGCGGGTTGTGTATATCATGCCTGGGTACATCGGTTATCTTTAACGCCGCCATCGGCAACAATGTTCAATTTACTGCGGCTGTAACTGCTACATGGGTACTTTCGGATTGGAGGACTAAGGTCGAGACTGGCATATACGAGCAGCAATAAAAGAAGGTTAGTAAACACGGCGGAAAATAACAGTGATAGATAACAGTGCGAACTGATACACAGTTTATAGGCCATTATGCTTAAGCCGGCATGCAAATGATTTATGGAGCAACTCATCAAATGGTAAGACGCCAAGAATTCGCCTTGAACGACCGACTTTAGAAATATAAATTAGCTCAGTGACTCTCTTCTTCGAATGCTTCCCCCCACCCCTAACAATCAATACCATAGGCTACGCCAGTGCTGCTACGCCAGTGCCATAGGAATACATGAGATAGTAGCCTGGGCACTTTCGACACCCCCCCCCCCTCCATGTACATGAAGCCGACATATCGGGGACCGCGCAGGAAAGTAAGTTAAGTGGGGTGAGGGGGGAAGCATTGCTGATAAAAAGATAATAAAATCGGCTGATTAGCAATAATCGTTATCTATAATCAATATATATTAATCTATATGACTAGATGAAATCATCGTTGCCTGTAATCAACAAAATAGACAACAATCGTAAAACGTTATCTGACTAAGACATAGTACAATGTCAAATGGAAGCAATCTTTCTTCCTGTCTAACCCCCATTTGACGTCAAAACTGATATGTCAGACTTTAGCCTAGACAGGGAGTGACAAGTGGAGGAGAAGGGGGGGGGGGGTTGATATCGTGAGGAGGCCGCATAAAACTTGCGCCCGCGGGAAAGTTTCATGTCGCCCTCGGTCCGACATTGCTGGCCACACGTTTCTGACCTTGCTTTAAAATATCGTAATCGACGCCTGACTGCTGGATTGGCAGCAAAGAGTATATACGCAAGTATACACACATAAACCCGTCGATGTTTCTTTGGGCATCTGCTGCACATATCCTGTAGAGGTGTACGATAAATATCCCTGGTAAAAAATAGGCAGTACGAAAACAAAATGATTCAGGAAATGAAAAAAAAACGAAACTAAATAGGAAATAAAAGAGAGTAGAGAAAGAAACAGCAGAGAACAACAAAACTGAAGAGAAACGAATATATCAAAAAGACTATAAATGCAGCATTTCCCTAATTTCTTCAATTTCGATCCGACAACTGATCTGCCGACTAGATTTTATTTTCATCCGGAAATATGTCAACTGATGTGCTGCAGCCTTTCTGACAAAATAAAATGTACAATGAAAGGTAAACCTAATGACCGAGCATTAACAATGGTACAGGCGAGAACGTGGTCACATGGGTTCACTTTCCTCTTAGCGACAGATTGGCATAATGTAAAGCAACCGCCGATCGAGTATTACTATTCACATCCAGCCAACGTTCATTAGGCACTCGAAATTCACAACACCACAGCGCAGAGCGCTTCGATTCTCTCCGAGACGCAGAGTTCGTGGCACTCGGAAACCGGACGCCGATAGCCTATGACGGGGACAGAGAGGGTCCATTATTAAACGCTCGTTTTTTTTGGTTTTTTTTTCACCTCTGGCCCCGAGCCCAGTTTATATACGACTGTTGATGGGCCCGACGAGCTACACGGAATGCGTTGATGGGGGTGGACGAAGAAAATCGGAAACCAAGACGAAAGAGACGGAAATGATAAAACACTTCTGGGAGCATCGCCAAGGCGAGGCGGGCTATAAAAATCGCGAGAGAGCGTCTCGGAGTGGCCATACGATACGAGGCGCTGATCAGTGATGGGTTTTCCTCCTCCTCCTCCTCTTTCATTTCTGCATGTGTTTCGGCACTGCTTGCCTTCTCCCCCTCTCTTCACTGTTGCGCACTGAGACCCTATGCGCTCTTCCTGCTGGCTAGCAAACCTCTAACACATAGTCTCCTCACTGCCAACGTTATTCTTCGTCTTTCCTTTGACAAGGACTTCCTCATCGTCACGTGTCCACTTAGCTCTGGAGTGCGCAATACGGCGATCATGTGCATAAATAAACTTGCGCCTGCGCAACAGCTGCCGCATACCATAAAATTCGGAACAAGGGCCCCCGTACTTTTAGGGGATATTTGAAACATACGCAATTGAGCGAGCAAGCGCTTCCGCCCAAGATGCAAAGTGCATCCTTGACAAGGTGATGTCGCATACCACGCCAGGGTGACGGACTGTGACTGAATGCGTGTTTGTGTGTGTGCTAGTGTGTTATGTACCATCTTTCTATCTCTTTCCTCTTTCTCTTACAAGCCTCCCCATACTCATTCCAAGCGTAGGGTAGCAAACCAGTTATCCAAATGGTTATCGTCCCTTCATCTCCTTCTCAACAACTTCTACTCTCTTATAAGCTTTTTTTTTTTTCATGAGAAAGTATTCTTTCGGCAAGGCCACCCATGTGTTCGCCATAAGTTGAAACGTAATCGTGGAACAAAAACTATATTTCACAACCAGCTTCCACATTGCAGTCATTCTGCAGATCAGTACCGACGTTTCTCGAATCCTGACCTCCAAATACCACTGAGAAATGACTATAATATAAGATGGGCTTTTGACATTCCGCTTGAAACAGCCATATTCGCTTCCATCGTTTTCAAGCCCCCCTACCCCCTTCCTCTTCACCCAATCTCCGATTAAAACTTCTTCACTGCCCTGGCCCTTGCGGTTTATTGACTGCGGCTGTGCTGAGTTTGAGACCCCTGTTCTACAGACATATCCAAGTCGTCATCTTAGTGATTATCAGGCCACGTGCGCTGTTTTCCGGACTCAGCCACTCATTCAACTGACCCCAATGACCAGAGGCAGGCAGATCCGGAATCGCGCGCAGTTAACTTTTTCATTTAAGTGGCCCTTAATGTCTTCCTTATAGCATCGGTTTACCGCACGTTACGCTAAGTGCGGAAATACCATGCCGTCGTATAGTCGGGATGTCATCACTTCATTAACCTGTAAGACCTGTCTTATATATAGCCACTATACCTATGCTAGGCCATGGACAGAGCCACACGCGCAACTAATGGCTTTCCGGATCGTGGTCAATATTTGAAGCTAATGCCGTAGCGTAAACGGTACGATACATGGCTGTTAGGGCTCAAACTTTCAAATTAATGTCCACATTCCTATAGTGTGCGGCAGCAAACCGGATGTTTACGGATTACTTGACTGCCCGCCCTCGTTATAGATGACTGTAGCTCTATCACCCGGGCACGTTGCCAGAGATATATATCAGGGCCATTATTGGATTCCTATGCGTGTTCTTTCGCATGTCTGCAAATAATAATAATAATAATAATAATAATAATAATAATAATAATAATAATAATAATAATAATATAATAATAATAATAATATAATACTAATAATAATAACTGAGGTTTAACACCCGAAAAACAACGATGTCATTGTCAGAGATTTCGACCACCTGGTGTTCTTAATAGGCATACGCTGACTTCGCATACATCACGGGTCTCTAGAATTTCGCCTATAAATGCAACCGCCGCTGCCGGGATGGAGTTCGCGCCTTTCGAGTCAGCAGCTGCAGCGCCGTCACAGCTGCGCCACACGGCGGACGCATGTATCCGTACACACAAAATGCGAAAGTTTCGCGAAGTTTGCACCTTGCGCCTTGTCTCCGATGCCGCCATTCAAATAAGCACTCTCGCACGAAATATCCTTCGTTGCCAAAATAATCGTATCTGTATGCCGCTCAATCATACACACCTTTGCCGCACCCATGAGGCGGGACGTGCTTACGGAATGCGTAAACATCTACCGTAAATTTTTTTGTTCGTCCCTTCCACCATTCTTATGAAAATAAATTGAAATATTCCATGTCACCTTATAGGCAGTTTTAGAATAAGGTACGCAGGGCTTTGAATTCGCATTAATCGCCACGGCGCATGCGTCGTATACGATGTCCAGTTGGGTATACCCATGTTAAGTTGCGCGGAAACACCGTATACCCTCCGAAAGTTGTCTCTGCATGCCCTATTCTCACACTGTCTTACTTCTGTAAAACTTCTCTATGAAAATAGACTTCTCAATTACTGTGCCATTCAGTATAAAACCTGCACGCGAGCAATAAGTATTCTTTTTTTTTTTAGGGTCAAAGCTTTTATAAGGTCACAACAGCAGCCGATTTGGGCGCAGTATACGGTTGTCCCCAACGTTTCCCGCCGCCGGTTACGTAACCGCTATATCACGAAATGAGAAAACGCATTTCTAGGATTGAATAGGGCTTGAACCCGGGCTCTCTTCTTGGCAGTCGAGCATTCTAGCACACAGTCATACAGGTGTTAAAACTCCTTGACGATGATTGTATGGTCCTTAAGCTTCGTCTGTAGAAGTTGAACACGATAGCGATAGTCTGTGCCCAGTGCGTATACTTCGAACACTTTGTGCATACTCTTCATTGCGTGATATTACTCGAGAAGCTTAAATTTTGAATTACTGCAATGTAATCAATAACGATGAAAGTAGCTTGTGTCAGTGAAGCTTCCGCATATGGCTGCATTCTGTATATTAGGTAGCACGTCTTGAACTGCGGATTATTTATGCGCGTGAAATGTTTCCGAACTTGATGCACCCGCTACGTGAATACTGTTATGCCAGCGAGTCCTCGTCAAACGTCCGTGCCTCTGAAACAGGCAATCTGGGTCAAGGCCAGCCCGCAGCCCGCCGGGCGCGAACAACTCCACGGCGTGAACACGCGCGGCGCATCTGTGGCCCACGTGCATTGAGTCAGCGTCGCACGTGACAGCGAGCCGGCGTCCTCATGTCTGGTGGCCTGACGCATCGCGCGGCGAACCCCATTGGAGGAGCCTGCTCTGAAGACCAGCGGCGCTTCTGATTGGACATTTTAGTTGGGCCCGGTGTAAATAAAAGAAGCCCTGCGGCGTGTCGCGATCAGCGGTTTTAGGCGAAAGGCTGACCTATGTATTAGAGAGAGGAGCTCGGCTCTTCGAGTCTCTGCCGGCCCCAGTGCCGAAATTGTAACGCCTCTGTATATATGCTGTACATAAACCTTGTTTAACTCACCGTCGTCTCGTCCGCTCGTCTCCTCAGCTCTGCGCAGAAGCAGTCGCGAGCTGAGAAACATACGCTACCAAACGGCTGGTGACCTTCCCGGCGGGGTCGAAAGCAGTGGCGCCTCCGGGACCGCGTCGGCGTCGCCGTCTTTCGCAACAGTGGTGGCTTCGGCGGGATCGGTCCGCCGTTTCTCAACAGTGGTTGGCAGCTGCGGGATCGGCCGGCGTCAGCGACATCGATGCGGTGAGTGCCTGATGTTTTCCCCTCAGTTCACCAGACTACTCTAGCTCAGGTTGTAGTAGTTTAGAGAAGGGCTGTGTGAAGCATTAGAGTGAGCTTTGATCGTTTCAAGCAAAGTCGAAGTGCTTTGAAACCAAAGTTAATGCGGAGGGGGTAAACACGGGAGAGTGAAAAGTTGCTTGCGCGTCTTGCTAGTTGACTTATAGTGGGTACGGCAAGTAAATTGTTAACAGGGGCAAACAGCAAGAGGCTAGTGTGAACGATGGAGAACCTTAAAGTGAAGGAACTCATCGAAATTTGTGAGGAACTCGGCATTACTTTGGGCCGTGCGAAACGAAAGCAAGCGATCCTTGAGATCATGAAGGATGAGGGAGTGTCGGCTGAGGAAGTCGATGAGGCCTGGGTGGATATTAAAGCACGCCGTGAGGAGGCTGAAAGGCGAGAAGTAGAAGCTCGCGAACGTGAGGAGGCTGAAAGGCGAGAAGCTCGTGAAGAGGCTGAAAGGCGCGAAGCTCGCGAACGTGAAGAAAGGCGCGAAGCTCGCGAACGTGAAGAAAGGCGAGAAGCTCGCGAACGTGAAGAGGCTGAAAGGCGCGAACGTCGCGAGCGCGAGGAGGCCGAGAGACAGGAGCGCCTCGAGATGAAACGAATAGAATTGGCAATCCTACAGTGTTCGCAGGCGCCTAGCGCAGCTTCTCCGACGATTCAGGTCAGCGGTATTAGAATTCGGGATCAACTGCCACCGTTCGTAGTGGGCGAGGACATGGCGAAGTATCTCGTCAAGTTTGAACACGTCTGTGAGCGAAATGCTTTGGAGCAGTCTCTTTGGGCGCGGAACCTGCTAGCTCTTCTTCCCGGCGAAGTGTCCGACGCGATAACTTGCTTGTCGAGGGAAGCGTTTGAGAGCTATGACGAGGTTAAGGAAGTGCTCTTGAGACGTTATAAGTTGTCACCCGAGGCTTTCAGGCAAAGGTTCCGGTATGCTAAAAAGGGGAATGAGTCACACGTTGACTTCGCGTTTCGTCTTAAAGCCGATTTGATCGAATGGCTCAAGGGCGAAGGTGTTTATGACGACCGCGATAAAGTGGTGGAATGCGTTGCATTGGAGCAATTCTACCGCTGCATCGAGGAGGATGTTAAACTTTGGCTGCAGGACAAACTTGGTGAAGTACAGTTAAACAAGGCAGCAGAGTTAGCTGAGGAGTATTATACTCGCCGAAAGTTGCATAGCAGGGCAGTGCGCGTTGAAAAGGATGAAAGAAAAGAGGGCTTTTCAAAGAAACCTGATCAACGGAAACCCGCTCCGCACCGTAATTTCAAAAAGGACCCGTCTCTTACGAAGGACACTGTAGAGGAAGAGAAAACAGAAGCGGAAAAATCGAGTGAGGTCTCTAAACAACGCACTGATACCACACGGGCGTTTGAATCACGGAAGCCACTAATCTGCTACAACTGCAAAAAGGAAGGGCACATCGCGATAAACTGTAAGCAAAAGTTTGCTTTTGCAACAATCCGAGAATCGGAAAAGAACATGCGGTTGTTGGAGCCGTATATCCAAGAAATTAGTGTGAATGGGAAAGCGTGTCGAGCACTTAGAGACTCCGCGGCAACCATGGATGTTGTCCATCCTTCATTGGTGTCTCCGGATGACTTTACAGGAGAATGCGCGTGGATCAGGCAAGTCGCCGAGGAGCAGAGTGCTTGCTTACCTATCGCCACGGTTGTCATTGAAGGCCCGTTCGGTAAGCTTTGCACCGAAGCGGCTGTGTCTGCCGCGCTGAATGGTCGTTTTTCTTATCTTTTCTCCAACAACTCGGAGCAGCTTCTCAAAGAGCAGGGCAAATCGTTCTTCCCCAACTTAGCGTGCATGGCTCCCACGCGATCGCAAGCGCGAAAGCTTTCGCGGAAGCTTGACTTGGTTCCATGCGGTGAACTCTCAAGTGACCTTGTCGGCGGGTCGACGGCACCCCAGAAAGGAAATTTTCCGCATGAGTCATGTGAGCAGTCACGCGAGCGGCCCGTCGCGGGAGCGGCCGGCGCGGTATGCGCTGGGGGAGACGACGTGGCGCCATTGAGTCAGAGCGAGAGGGTTGCAACGCTCTCGCCTGTAGCGGAAAGTGGGAGCGAGCTGCCGAGAGTTGATCGAGAGACGCTCATTCGAGGGCAGCGTGAGGATCTCTCGATTGAAGCGCTAGTGGAAAGCCAAATTGAAGCGCGAGTGGAAAGCCAGAAAAACGCGGCAAAAGTGCTGTCGAAGGAGCACTACGAGAAATCGGGGAAGAAGCGCGCTTTTGAAGTTGATAATCAGGTAATGCGGCTGCAGCCACCCAAAAGGAACAAGCTTGAGGTTGATTGGGAAGGGCCCGCCAAAGTATTATCGAAGCCTTGCGATACAAATTATGAGGTGCAAGTAGGAGGGCGGCAGAACAAAATTTACAACTTGATGAAACCCAATGTTCAACATCAAGCGGTCGTAAATCAGCTGTTGAAGGCTTCGGAGGAAGAGGAAGCAGAAAATTTGAGTTCTAGTGAAGTAATCGAAGGGGGATCGAAAGTAATCCGGGAGCAGATAAACCTAGAGCCTAGCTTAAGTGAAGGAGGACCTGAGAAAGAGGACCTGAGAAAGATTGGTTCCGAGTTTGAAGACGTGTTTTCGGACCGCCCCGGAAACACGAGGGTGATCGAACACGATATCGAGCTAAGCGGTGAGGAGCCAATCCATAGCAAGCCGTATCGTTGTTCTCCTGTGGAACGTCGCAAGTGTGAGCCGCTCTTGGTACCGCATAGGTATCGTCGCCTAAAAGTGACCGGTTACTGAGATGGAGCGTGGTACTCCGGCAGGGCAACTTTGACGTTCGCTAAAAAAAAAAAAAAAAAGAAAGCTATACGCTAATGCAGGTGCATTGAGCAGTGCGTTCCAGCTAGTAACTTCTTAACCTTTCGGTTTCTGGCTGGCGATTCGGGGCAAAATTTTGACCTCATCACGACCTGGGCTGAGCGCTCTCGTTCAGAGTGATCTCAAGGGGCCAACTTTATGTGGTATTCTAATCCGTTACGTTGTTGTACGTGAAAAAAAAAATTGAGTTGTCATTTTAGGGGTCTTTTGTCCCACATGTGCCTCTTGATGTAGAGGGAACAAAATTCCGATAAACACGTAGATAGGTATATGTTGTACTATACTTTGTCTGGTGTTCTGTCGGGTGACCGAGGGCACTTGCTTGTGTCGTGTGTTGTCTGTTGTCGAACCGTTCTTAGCAAGTTGCAGAACCATCGACAAGTGCTGAAACCGAAAATGGTCAGAAGAGACGAGCGAAGTTGGCCAGCAAGTTGTGGCGACAAGCCAGTGGAGCGGGGATCCGTCGTCAATGATGGGATGTGTTCCCGGAACAGTCTGGAGCTGTATTCTCCCCATGGCCCTGGAGGCGAACCTGGAGGGACCTGGCGAACGAGCGCACCTGACATCCGAGCCCCGTGGAAGCAGCTCGTCTTTCCGGTGCATTGTCTGGCGGCGGGGGTGCTGTTATGCCAGCGAGTCCTCGTCAAACGTCCGTGCCTCTGAAACAGGCAATCTGGGTCAAGGCCAGCCCGCAGCCCGCCGGGCGCGAACAACTCCACGGCGTGAACACGCGCGGCGCATCTGTGGC
Organism: Rhipicephalus microplus; assembly: GCF_013339725.1. Lineage (NCBI taxonomy): Eukaryota > Metazoa > Arthropoda > Arachnida > Ixodida > Ixodidae > Rhipicephalus > Rhipicephalus microplus. The sequence continues at coordinate 50,003,512 of NC_051168.1, forward strand.
CCACGTGCATTGAGTCAGCGTCGCACGTGACAGCGAGCCGGCGTCCTCATGTCTGGTGGCCTGACGCATCGCGCGGCGAACCCCATTGGAGGAGCCTGCTCTGAAGACCAGCGGCGCTTCTGATTGGACATTTTAGTTGGGCCCGGTGTAAATAAAAGAAGCCCTGCGGCGTGTCGCGATCAGCGGTTTTAGGCGAAAGGCTGACCTATGTATTAGAGAGAGGAGCTCGGCTCTTCGAGTCTCTGCCGGCCCCAGTGCCGAAATTGTAACGCCTCTGTATATATGCTGTACATAAACCTTGTTTAACTCACCGTCGTCTCGTCCGCTCGTCTCCTCAGCTCTGCGCAGAAGCAGTCGCGAGCTGAGAAACATACGCTACCAAACGGCTGGTGACCTTCCCGGCGGGGTCGAAAGCAGTGGCGCCTCCGGGACCGCGTCGGCGTCGCCGTCTTTCGCAACAGTGGTGGCTTCGGCGGGATCGGTCCGCCGTTTCTCAACAATACGCGCAGTGGCATGTGTGACTGTTTTGTAATGTATGGCTGGCTTTAAACCACGAGTCCGTTATGATAATCACGTGTTCTAGCACCTTATGACAATGTACGCTTGTACCACGCAATATTACTGCGATATTACACGTTGTATTGTGAAACCTGGATACAAGACGCATGTGTTTGTAAATTATGGCCGTTATTTTCACAGCATTTTCAAGCAGATCAAGTTATTTTTACAGTATTTCCAAGCAGAGGCGTGGTAGTGTGGTAGGACAGCTGCTTGCCACGAATGGTTTCGATTCTCACTCGGACCTGGAAATTTTTATCCTTTGTATTGTTTGGATCTCTCTAAATTTTTTGGTCACGAACAATATGAATATTTTTCGCTTACAACCAGCGACGCCAACACCGATGCCCGCGGTCGGGTTACTTACGGAGCAAGTTCTTTAACGCTGTCGCGTTAAAATACCTTATACGGGCGCCATATCGGGCAAGGAACCGTGTTAACGTGTATACCATAGCATGGTATAGAAGAACCGAATAACTATATAGGCGTCGCACAATACAAATTGCGAAGAGACAGGGTCGTTTAAAGGTTCCCAAGTGCTCAGCCACAATTTTTCATCGTCATCAGCCACAGCACAAGATCCACGGAATTCTTCGTTGTATGTAGCGGGTACCACGCTTCTCTCAAGAATGACGAATAACGGCATAGTGGATGATACCATAGCATATAAAAAACGTGGTTGACCCCCCCCCCCCCCACCTGGAATAGGCAGAACACAAGAGCAATACGTGCCCTAGTTTTCTGTTTACTGCACATTGATATACGCGAACTTGCGCAATGTTTATGGGCGTTTGACAACTATTGTACCGCTTAACGTGGATGCATCCACGTCGACGCTTATTCATACATCGCCATCCCGACGACAACCTCCATCAATAATGATAATAAACAAAACCATTGTGGTCAAGATGCTTGTGGTAGCTGTAGTAGTTAACGGTGAGAGTGGAACGGGATAAAGCGATGTAAAAGCCAGAAAGCGTGACTTGGGTTGACGCGTAACTTGGGATAGAGTTTCCTACTCGCGGCAAGTTGAACACTATATACTGCCCGACCCCTATAGGAAACGTAAGGCGCGTCGTGTCTTTTCTTTGGCCGCCCGCGATTACACGCGGGGCGAGCATGGGGAACTTGCAAACCCGGCGGGGTCGAGAGATATTTTTCATGCGGGTGGATGCTATATATGAGCGACGGCAGGGCTTTACGACGCTTGGGGTAATGTCGCCACCTGGGGCTTTGTTAAGGCATTGACAAAATTGTACTTTTCCTATTGGACATCGAATGAGACGGACGCTTAGAAATTGTGTGTGGAGGGAACTAATCAAATAAGCCACGGCCATGATTTATTACACTTTAACAAATGACGCTGTGAGAGGACAGTGGATATAAAGGGCGCATTTTAAAAGCCCATAGAGCAAGTGGCTGTGACGCAGTGATTAGCTTGTCCGACATGTCTTGTGGTGGACCCAGAGGTCAAGGATTCTGATCATGCATAATATCGACGTCATTTCCGTGACGGAAATTCGTCACTGAAGTCTTGGTGCACCCCAGCATAAAAGACTGTCGTGTTGAAAACTAATGGCGTAGTGTGTACTTCGTATGTGTACTTGTATTAGCTGTCTTAAGAGAGTCTTCGACGGACTCTAGAAAGGCCGCTCCTCGAGCTTCCGCTGTGACTGTGCTGCATCTTCCACAGCGGACTGGCGATATTAACGGCGAAGGTGTTTTTGGTCGAGCCTTTTATGCCAGGTGTCCATAGTAGGTAGGGATTTACCTATAAAAAGTGGGTAAATTCCACAACACCCACCCCGCCCACTACTGACTACTCCCACAGCTAACTACAGCGCCTACTACTGCTCCTGCTGCTCCTTTCACATCAATCCCACTTCCCGCCACCAGCATCGTTCTTTTATCAGTGCCAGCCAAACGGAGCTGGCTGAACCTTTCTTAAGAGTGCAAACGTGAACTTTTATTTCTTTTTTAGCACTTCAACGGCTCACGAAGCCGACTTGTCAATTCGAAAATTGAAAGTATACAGCTTGTCGAGATGTGGTCCCAGGCTCGAAATTTTTTGTCCTAACGGCGCTCTTCACTCAAAACACATGACAACTCCCTCAACGAGCTGAGAACGACACGTTAAGGCATCAAAGAACACACACACACACATATGCTTCCTCGCTCATGTGACAACAGCGCCGATCCACGGCGGTGAGACCCGCAAGAACTATTCAGGAACGCATGAGCGAGCGATCGTATGTACGGTCAACACACATTCGAGAGGGAATCGGGGTGATAGCTCAGTGCGATACCAACCGTTGGTGCTGTAAGTTCGCCATATGGTCGCAAGCAAACAGAGCGATCGAGGACGTCTTTTCGCGGAGGAAAAAGAACGACTGCTTTTCCCATGGCGGCTTCACTTGTTCTTTTTGTTCTCATTGTTTCGGAACAGCGGCGCAGGTTACAAACCCGTCTGGGCGCCGGGGACGTTCAAGATTAACGCGCGGTCGTTATGGCACCGAGCGCTTTCCCACAGCAGTCTCCTTAGACAGATAATGGCCGCTCCTGTCGCCGCCGCAGTGGTCGCGACCAACAACATGGCGGTCGCAGCCGTACCTGTGGAAGATGCGATACCATGCATTACTTAGTATAGCAGCGACGATCGAGTCCTCTCTGCGGCGACCTCTTTCCTCTGCTCACTGCGCGATATCCGCCGCGAGCACTGCGGACCTGCTTTCGTTGGAGGCCTAATCTGGAGGATCCCGTCCCTGTGAGCGGAGCTCCTCCCCCAACTCCGCTTACAGCTCCACCTGGAAAGGAACAGCGTGCAGCGCTGCCGAAGTCACGAGGTTCCTCTTCCGTCATTGCTCGTCGAACTAATGATTTCATTTTTGGTTTGTGGGCAACGCCCATCTTAGATTGTCTTATAAACAACCACAGACATGCACGTAAGAAGGGGTGGAGGGGAAGGGGAAAAGGCTGGGAAAGGGTCACCTCCGGTCATGTAAGAGGGGGCAAGGTTTGCCTCAAACTTTTACTCTGCCGGGCCTGTTCCATCATCAATTAAAGAGTAGGGTTATGGCCAAGCGGGCTTTCGACAATGGCATTCGGAGGCGCCTGATGATGATTCCAGGAACTGTTTACATCCCGGTTTTACTTGCGGAAAGCCAAGGACCGAGAGGATGAGCAGTTCATTGTGAGAAGAATGTCATCGCTTTACTCATTTTTTTTTTTTTTTCACTTATCGTGAAGGGCGTTATATTCTGGACTCGACAAGAAGCAAGTAACGCAAATGAGTTCTGCGGAGTCCATCAAGGTGGCGGAATGGTAAAGAACGGTAAAATAAACGTGCACTCATTTGTGACACGAAGCCACCAGGAAATAAGTACGAATTTCACATAAATAAAAGCTTCTTAGTTGCCAAAAATTCGTCCCGGTCCGGGAATTGTCCAGCGCCACTTTTGCCATCTGCGCATGCTTTTTTTTTTGTTTGCAACCTTTCGAATTTTGAGCGCAATACAGCTGTTACGACCTCGTAATCTTAGCAATGTGAAGCACCTTTACAACCATCTCCATGCTAATACATAAGTTGAATATCACATATCGTGCTTTGGGTGTAACAATAGTGCTTAATTGCCCGAGATCTCACGTTGCCTATGTAATCGGTAACCCATATCAAGTGCTCCTCCAAGAAAGCCATCTCCTTCCTGGTCAAACATTGAGAGGTCATGCTATGGTCACGCCTGCACAATCACTATCCTCGCGTTGCATTTGAGCTGCCCCGACAATCTCCCGCATGCGCTGACAGGTATCATGCCGAACTGACCAGTTTGCCCAATGTAAGGTCTGTTTTAGCCTTACCAGCTGACTTTCCGACCTTTGTTACCTCACCAATAAGTATTGATTGATTTATTGATTGATTGATTGGTTGACAAATTGATTGATTGGTTGATTGATTGATTAACGAGCTTTCCCATTCATTACCCACTTCCATTACGTGTAAAATTTATAAATGTTCAATCATGTCTTTGCGGAGTCCCTGTAGTCAAGAATTGAGCTCGTACTCGCATGGATTCGTTTGCCGTCCTTGTTTCCCAAAACGCTTATGTATAGTGAACTGAGGGAAGCAAGCTAACTAACTAGAACATTAAGTAAGCATGTGTCTATACTGACCAATGACGTCTGCTAGGGTTAAAGCATTTAACTGCGTGGGCGAGTTGCTATGAGCGAATGCTTCCATATTACTCGCAAACACCACGAGGACACCAAAGAAGCAGACTGGACAAACGCTATAGTGTTTGTCCGGTCTCTTTCTCTGGCGTACTTGTGCGTGCTCGTAAGGAAGCACTCAGTCTCTCAGAGAACCGAGGTGCACACTTACACTTACAAAAGCATTTGAATGTGACACCGTTCATAAAAAAAAAGCAAATCCGCACACGCAGCTCTCTCACGAGTGCCCCGAAGCGAGCTGTTCAGTCTCAACTGCACTGCACGGCACTGGCGAGACAGGCCGCCGGCGAATAATCCCGCGTCGAGGGGAGACCATTTCCGATCCGTCCCGCCCCTGATTAGGCTTCGAGAATAGCAGCAGTAGTGAGCGAGCCCTCAAACGGTCGCCCACGGCCACGAACGACCGATAAAGACACGGCGAGAGGCCGGGTGTATGTGTATATATACTTATGCGTGTGTGGCGTGTGTAAGGTCGCATCTGCCACAGCGAGAAAAGGACGTGGCGGCTGTTCAGAAAAGTAAACAAATTAAACAAGCACTTCGTGTCTTTCGCTCTTATCTCTAAATTTTTTGTCTTCTATTTCAATGGCGCGAAGAAGCGTATGGCCGGAACAAAATTATGTAGTCTCGTCGTGGTAAGATGGATACAGAGTGACCAACTATAAGAGACTGACAGGACCCGTCTCGGAGTGGATTTGAGAAGGCCGGTCCACCGAGGTGGTCGTAAAAAATGATTTAGGTGATGACCAGGCAGACGGACAGTACTCTGACCAGACGACCGGCTTCAAGTCCACGGTCCGTCGGCACACGTATATTTATGCATCGAGACTCGGGAAAGAGGTTTTGCTTTTCAGAGGAATCGAGATGAACCGATAGCTGGTCGCACAGCTGTTTCGTCGACTTTCGGTGTTAGAGGTCGAAATACAAACACTGTGTGTGTGTGTGTGTGTGTGTGTGTGTGTGTGTGTGTGTGTGTGTGTGTGTGTGTGTGTGTGTGTGTGTGTGTGTGTGTGTGTGTGTGTGTGTGTGTGTGTGTGTGTGTGTGTGTGTGTGTGTGTGGTGTGTGTGTGTGTGTGTGTGTGTGTGTGTGTGTGTGTGGTGTGTGTGTGTGTGTGTGTGTGTGTGTGTGTGTGTGTGTGTGTGTGTGTGTGTGTGTGTGTGTGTGTGTGTGTGTGTGTGTGTGTGGTGTGTGTGTGTGTGTGTGTGTGTGTGTGTGTGTGTTGTGTGTGCGCGCGCGCGCGCGCGCGCGCGCGCTGAACTTCGTCTCGGACGATGCCGGACAAAGAACTGACGGTGGGCGCCGAGGGTACTGACATCTTCTGCAGTTCTTCACGGATTACAGACCGTATGAGCTCTCGGAAGAAGTCTACGTGGCCTCCAAGACTGCCCATGTAGTCCGTAGCGGAGGCAAAGTTGACTTGTAGTTCGGTACGTCTGGTTCCACTGCCAAAGCGTATTTTGAATTATGACGGCTTCAGCAAGAAATTCTGACGTAGTCTTGGGTGGGCTGCGTACAAGATCACCGAACAACTGCTCCTTCACTCCACGCATCAGGTATTGCACCTTATTTTCTTCCGGCATATAAGGGTCGGCTCGTCGAAAAAAACGCGTCATGTCCGCAACATACATTGCTACGCCTTCATTTGGCATTTGCATACGACACTGGAGTTCACGCTCAATTCGCTTTCGGCGATCGGGACTTGCACACGTTTTGAGAAGCCGGCGTTTGAAGTCCACCCATGACGTGAACACACCTGCCCGGTTTTCGTACCAGACACGCGCCCCGTCATTAAAACTGAAGTAGACATGTCTGAGCTTGTCTGTGTCATCCCACATGTTATGAGCGGAACGAAGTCATAGCGGACTAGCCAATAATCAACATCCTCATGGGAGGCACCGTAAAAGGGATTCGGTGTTTGTGGTTTGAACAGTGCATTTGGCGTTGAGCCTTAATTCCGTACCGGCTGGGTTGGAGCCGTTTGGGACGGTGCTGCCTGGCATAGTTGGAGCCATCATCCCTTCTGGGAGAAGTCCGAACTCAGCGTCCAGTCCACGGATCCTTCGGCTGGCAAGGTAAGCAGGCGTAACCACCGGTATGGGGCTGGAGCTTCTTGTACTGGGAGGGGTCGGGTACATAGGGTACCCAGCATCTCCACGAGTTGTGACGCGCAAAACTGTGACCATCGGGTAGGATACGCCAACAGACATCAATGATAAGTATGGCAAAGCTGCCGATTTTCCGGACATGACTGAAAATTGAAAATTCGGGCGCTTTCACGGGGCTGCCACAAGCCCTATAGAGCAATTTATGACTGTGTTCTGAAGCTTCGGACGCCGCAAGTCTTGAAAGCTTGAACTGTCCACTCAAATTTTATGCCCTGAAAGGTAAGACCAGAAACCACCACTCCTCCCACGTCGTAGCGGATCTTAAATGTCAACTTCGAGGCGCTGCGCCGTGCTCCCGACCGGGCTGCAGAAATTAGGCGCCTTCTTCCTTTTCTACCATTGCCACCAGCTTTGCCGCAATGCCACTACGCTATGTGGTGGAAGGGGCGCTGAGGGACGTTGGGGTTGTGGGCGGGTGGTCATTAGCTCGAATTTATTGGTTTCTTCTTTCTTTTCAAGAATTTTCCGTTCCGCTACCTTTCGGCACTGACACCCAATAGCCATAATTCATTGTTGTAATCGATTATGCGGCATGCGAGCATCACTGTAAGCGGAATGTTGCGCCATAGAAAAAATACAAATGCTGATGGTGCAGCAGCTTCTCATTGCTATACTCTATACATTGTTGAAACTGGCATTGTTGTAAGTAGGCTCGACTCTCTATATCTTCTTTTGTTCTTTTTGGCGCCTTTTAACGCTTAAACGAGGCATCTTCTCGATGCAGTAATGGTGACATTGGTATTTAGCATAGTTTGGCCAAAATTTTGGAGCTCACTCAGACTCACTCATTAAATATGTTTTGAGCTTAGGACTCACTCATAATCAGACTCACAAAAATTTTCTTGAGCCGGACTCACTCTGACTCACGCTCACAATTTCTTTTTTTTTTTCCAACCACACTCTCCTGGACTCAAACCCACCGAAAAATTACCCACCCAGACTCACTCAGACTGACGACTTGATCTGAGTCTTAGTGAATCGACTCGCGAGTGAGTTCGCCGACCGTATGGTGATGAGCAGCGATGGCGTAGTGGTTAGAGCATCCGCCTCGCATGCAAGAGGTCCGTGGTTCAAATCCCGGTACCGCGCAGTTCCCAACCGGATTAAAAAAAAAAATCCGCGTGTTGATGGAACCGCATTAAGAGGCCTGGGGTGCGGCCTCACCGGCAAACACCGCCGAGAACGCACTCCCTCACCAGAGAAGGATTGGCCACCCTGGTGCAGTATCTGGCCACTACCTTCCACATGCTTACGTCAAATAACTCACGGCCCTCAGTCCCCAGCAGCTACGAAGCAACTGACCACGGCGGCGGTCAGATCTGCAACGCAGCAGAGGGTGCTAAGAATTTCTGGATCCAGACAGGCCGCCATTGGAACCTGAACTTGGCAACGTTTAATGCTAGAACCTTATCTAGTGAGGGAAGTCTAGCTGTACTATTCGAGGAGCTAGAGGGTGTTAAATGGGATATAATAGGGCTCAGTGAGGTTAGGAGGATAGATGAGGCCTATACGGTGCTACAGAATGGGCACGTCCTTTGCTACAGGGGCTTGGCAGACAGAAGAGAACTTGGAGTGGGGTTCCTAATTCACAATAAACATAGCTGGCAACATAGAGGAATACTATAGCATTAATGAAAGGGTGGTAGGTATCGTAATTAAACTGAATAAAAGATACAAGATGAAGGTAGTACAGGCTTACGCGCCTACATCCAGCCATGATGACGCTTCAGTTGAAAGCTTCTATGAAGACGTGGAATCGGCAATGAGTAAGGTAAAAACACAGTATACTATAGTGATGGGCGACTTTAATGCAAAGGTAGGGAAGAAGCAGGCTGGACACCAGGCAGTAGGAGATTATGGCAACGGTATTAGAAACGCCAGAGGAGAGCTACTAGTAGAATTCGCAGAACGCAATAATTTACGGATTTTGAATACCTTCTACCGAGAACGAGAAAACCGCAAGTGGACATGGAGGAGCCCTAATGGCGAAAATAAGAACGAAATAGACTTTATAATGAGTGCACACCCAGGAATCGTGCAGGATGTGGAAGTGATTGGCAAGGTACGATGCAGTGACCATAGAATGGTACGGTCTCGAATTCGCCTAGACTTGAAGAAGGAACGACATAAACTGATACGCAAGAAGCCAATCAATGAGCTATCACTGAGAGGGAAAGTACAGGAATTCAGAGTGTCGCTGAAGAAGAGGTACTCGGCTCTTAGTGAGGAAACCAACGTTAGCGTAGATACAATGAATGATAATCTGACGAGTATCATTACGGAGTGTGCAGTGGATTTTGGAGGCAGGGTAGTTAGACAGGACACTGGAAAGCTTTCCCAGGAAACGAAGAACCTAATTAAGAAGCGTGAAATCATGAAAGTGTCAAGTACAACAGACAAAATAGAACTGGCAGAGCTTTCGAAGTTGATTAATAGACGTAAGGTATGCGATGTAAGAAGGTATAACATGGAGAGAATTGAACACGCTCTGAAAAACGGAGGAAGTGTCAAAGCATTGAAGAGGAAACTTGGGATAGGCAAAAGTCGGATGTATGCACTAAAGGACAAAGAAGGCAAAATAACTACCAATATGGATAGGATAGTTAAAATAGCGGAGGAGTTTTACAGAGATCTGTACAGCAGCCGAGACAACCACGACATTAATACTATAAGAACTAGCAGTAACCCAGATTACACCCCACCAGTAATGATAGAAGAAGTCAGAAAAGCTTTGGAGACCATGCAAAGGGGCAAAGCTGCTGGTGAGGATCAGGTAACATCAGATCTGCTGAAAGATGGAGGACAGATTGTGTTAGAAAAACTAGCCACCCTGTTTACGAGGTGTCTCCTGACGGGAAGAGTACCAGAGTCTTGGAAGAACGCTAACATCATCTTAATACATAAGAAAGGAGATGACAAGGACTTGAAGAATTACAGGCCGATCAGCTTGCTCTCTGTAGTGTACAAGATATTTACAAAGGTAATTGCTAACAGAGTAAAGAAAACATTAGAATTCAATCAACCAAAGGAACAAGCAGGATTTCGAACAGGCTACTCAACAATTGACCACATTCATACTATCAATCAGGTAATAGAGAAATGCTCAGAGTATAACCAACCCCTATACATAGCCTTCATAGATTACGAGAAGGCGTTTGATTTAGTAGAAATATCAGCCGTCATGCAAACACTGCGGAATCAGGGCGTATGAAGTATATATAAACATTCTGGAAGAAATACACAGGGGATCAACTGCTACTATAGTGCTTCATAAAGAAAGCAACAGAATACCAATCAAGAAGGGTGTAAGGCAGGGGGACACAATTTCCCCAATGCTATTTACCGCGTGCTTACAGGAGGTTTTCAGAAGCCTAGAATGGGAACAGTTAGGGATAAGAGTCAATGAAGAATACCTTAGTAACCTGCGCTTTGCCGATGAGATTGCATTGCTGAGTAACTCGGGGGACGAATTGCAACTCATGATTACGGAGTTAGACAAGGAGAGCAGAAAGGTGGGTCTTAAAATTATACTGCAGAAAACGAAAGTAATGTACAACAACCTCGGCAAGGAGCAGCGCTTCCAGATAGGTAATAGTGCACTTGAAGTTGTAAAAGACTATGTCTACTTAGGGCAGGTAATAACCGTGGTGCCGAACCACGAGATTGAAGTAACTAGAAGAATAAGAATGGGGTAAAGCACCTTTGGCAAGCATTCTCAAACCTTGACAGGTAGATTGCCACTATCCCTCAAGAGGAAGGTATATAACAGCTGTATCTTGCCGGTACTTAGCTACGGAGCAGAAACCTGGAGACTTACAGAAAGGGTACAGCTTAAATTGAGGACGACGCAGCGAGCAATGGAAAGAAAAATGGTAGGTGCAACCTTAAGAGACAAGAAGAGAGCAGAATGGATTAGGGAACAAACGGGGGTTAAGGATATCATAGCTGAAATCAAGAAGAAGAAATGGACATGGGCAGGGCATGTAGCGCGTAGACAGGATAACCGCTGGTCATTAAGGGTAACTAACTGGATTCCCAGAGAAGGGAAGCGGGTTAGGGGGAGACAGAAGGTTAGGTGGGCAGATGAGACTAAGAAGTTTGCGGGTATAAATTGGCAGCAGCAAGCACAGGACCGGGTTGACTGGCGGAACATGGGAGAGGCCTTTGTCCTGCAGTGGACGTAGTCAGGCTGATGATGATGATGATGGTATTCAACAACAATAATACAGAAATACTACCTAGTAAATACAAAAATTGTTTTTAAACTTGGCACGTACCGGCGGCACCACTCTGTCATCCACCTTCTCACCAGCATCTTTAAGAAATGCCTTCCGTAAACACCTTTGGCAGGCCAGAGGCACATCACTCTGTAAGGACTACCTTGACCTTGGCGTATATGTGGCGTGCAGGGTAATCTCGTGCGTTTCATGTTGGACACATCAATGATCCTATCCATCTTAGTTCACTTAAAGGGACCCTGAAATTGTTTTTTCTTTTTAAGTTCTGTCAGCGTTTAGGCTAGAGCATCATCAAACCATTCGCACCCCAAATTTAGAGACTATACGCCTTAAGCCCGCTATGGACAATTATATCATACCCTCCTCGCCTCAGCCTGGCCTCTTCAACTTATGCGGCACGCTGGCGATCGCAGAGCTCTCATGAGCGCGTTCGACGAATTGAGCTTTTACCAGTCTAGACCTCCGAAATCGCACGCCGACCGGTTGCGTGCAGTCTCGGAGGCCACCACACAGGGAGCCCGGCAGCACGCACGTCATCTGGCAACAGAGACGAAGATCATAGGTTGGTTCATATCCGCTTCGACGGGTGCTGCCACGCTTATAGCCAATGTTATTTCCGCGCATTCTGCAGCCCATCACAGCCAATCAGATCAGCAGCCACGATGACGTGGCTGCTGACGTGCTATGGCCAAGAGCATGTCGCTCTGTGAATGGGAGGGTAAAAATTCGTTTGGCCGAGTCACTACGATCTGCAGCGATTCGCTGCTTTAAAGCGTTAAAATAAATTAGACAGTTTACACAGAGAGCTCAAATCAGCTTCTAAATATCCCTCGGAACTTGGTCCACCAGCCCAATGTGTTTGTACAAGGAGGAGGAGGAGGAGGAATAAATGAGGAAGGACAGGGAGGTTAGCCAGTCCTCAGACCGGCTGGCTACCTTTGTACAAAATCGCCAAAACCGTTTCAGGGTCTCCTTAATTAACTATACCTTCGCAGAAGAATCTCCAAACTGAACATAACAAGCCTCCTCAAAAGCTAACATTTATTCGATCCACCACGCTTTAACGCTACAACCACTTATTTCTACCAAGGCGCTACAGCTTCTTCCTATATATATAGCCTATCGACACTGGTGTTGTATAACCACATGATACAACTTTTTCCGCTATAGAGCACAGATCTTTTAAATCAGTTCCTTTTCTAATCTTTACTTCTGAACTATTATATGCATAGTGGAACACCATGCAGGGTCGAGCCATCGGCGTCCGTCGGCGTGACGCGCTATGAATATCCATATGAACACACATATGGATGTCTATATGGTATCCATAAGGATATGGACACCCGTATGGTATGGATATTCATAAGGGTATCCGTATCCATGCAGATATCCATATAGACATCTAAACACTATATGCGCATTGTGAATAATAAACAACTTTGTACATACTGTACTACACACGTGTTGTTGCATGCTCTTGCATGATAGAGTGGGCAATGTGCGGGGGTTAATGAACCCGCGGAGCTTCGCCCACTCATTCACTTCGTGGACATGCTGTGAAATTTTGGACTAGCCCGAGCTGAGCTAACGCCGTGTGACGCGCAGCGCATATTGGCACGTCCGTTTCTATATGCAGAGGAAATCGCGCTGCTTTCCTGACACCGTGGCCACCAATGTTCAACGGCGCCACAGAAGCTGAGCCATGCACTTGACTCTTTGTCACCAATATTCCAAGAGTTACCCGACGCACGACCTGTCGACCACGACATCCGTCAAGTCTTTTCACAGGCTTAGAACAGCCATCTTACGGTACGTGCGCCGCCCGCTGAGTGGTGCGCATTGTGCCACGTGTACATACCGCATCGGCGGCCTGCATTTTCGAACGAGGCGAGAAAGCGCGGTGATGCTACTATTTTCCGTCCACATTATTAAAATTGTCACACGCAATTACATACGCACTACACCACTTGTAACAGCGGAAGGGCGGGAAAGGCGTGTTCACTATTTAAAACAATAACCTTCTCGTGAAAGAAAGACAAAATGATGACTGACGATTTCGGCCACCGAGAAAAAAAAATAAATCTCACCACTTCCGCTGCTCTCACGGTTGTCCTGAACAAACGAGCGGACGAGATGACGTCGCAAGCGATGCAGAGAACGAGTCAGAGGCGCTAACAAGAGCCGAGCCTCCCACCGCCTCCCTTAACCTTTTCCTCAACGCGGCCAAGGCGCGGGCCAATCCATAATGCATCTGTCCGCGGCCGGCCCGGCATTCTCGGTCAGCGCCCCGGCAGCATGGCGCTTCGCGCGCCGTGGTCAGCTCCCGCAGTGCAGCGTCCGCCCAAGCCCGACGTCGTCGTAGCATAACCACATGCGCACATTAAATTTGAAACAGAAAGGCGCGCGCGGCATTACTCAGCGGCGCGCAGATGTTCAAGCGGCATCTCCATCGCCACGGCTTGGCGACAAGGAGCCACCCAGAAGTAAGCGAGACCCCCCATCAAGTCTCAAGCCACTCCATCACGCACCTCCGGCGATTCGGCTCGCTGTCTTGAAGAGCCTCTCAGTCCACTTTCGTCGCATCCTCGCCGCAACAGGTGTTCCGTCACTTTCACGTGCCGACGATCCCCGACCATCATGGCGGCCCCTATGGCGACCTGTCATTGGGCCGGACGCGGCTGAAGATAACGCTAGTGGCTACATCATTGGATGAAGGGCGTCACGTGACAGTGCGGACGCCGTGTTCTCGGCACATTTCCGGCGTCTTGGTGGATGCCGCGACGCTGGGAAATAATTCCACTATTTATTTTTTTCTTAGAGCGCGCTTCCCACTCCATCATGAGCCGAGAGTTGTGTGGCGACAGCATCGTTGATTGTTTCTGCCCAACCACCCTGATCACGCCCCCGATCTCAAGTTGGTGCTGCCGGTACGCTGTGCCACCGTCATTAAACGCTTTCTCTGGGCGAGGCGGGCCACTGGGCAAGCCTTTTTAAGCCCGATCGGTATGCACCTTGAATGGTTGACTCTGCTCGCACACGCAGCCCACGTGTGAATCAAACGCTCACCACGCGTTCGATGCGCGTAAATGACACGTACGGACTTCTTCATGTGTAAAGACTACGAACGTGCTTTGAGTGACGCCAATCCTGCGAGGTCAGCTGTGTTTACCGAAGTGTGTGCACGCATACAGGAGAGAGAGTGAGGACACCGTCTTTGAATCCACAAGTATGATTCCGTATGACTTGTACGAAAAAAAAAAGGGGGGGGGGGGGGATTTGTTTCTGAAAGGCTCATTTCTTTGTTAAACGTCTGTCATGAACGCCTTCTTTCTGTTCATTCAGGTTAATTAACAGTGTAACAAATGTTGTATGTATATAGGAAGTAAATCTGTAACTAAGAGATTCACTGCCGTACCTGTGGCATAGAATAAGGAACAATAAAAAAAATAAAGGAAATTCCGCTCCACTACACCCGAGGCAGGGAAGTGCGTAGCACGGTAGACGTATATATTTTAGGCAAGCCCGCGGGGTTTCCGGGACCTCAGTAGAATCTTTTTCGGGAAATTTAGAAAATCGGCGTTCAACATGCGCACAACCTCTTGGCGCGCTTTATCGACTTCCTCCTTGTTGCGTGTCGTCTGCAGCGATTTCCGGCAGGCTGTTTACCCCTTCAGGTGAAGCGACCAGACACCGGCGAAATGCAGGTGGAAGAAGCAATCGTGCACTCAGAAAGGCGGCGCCCTGTCTTGTGCGAGGAGGAGTCAACGGCATGAGTCCGAAGCATTTAAGCGATTTTAAGTCGATTATCGCGACTACTTCTTGATTATCGCTGTTGTCTTATTTTACCTTGTTCGTTTGTTTCAACCCAGTTTCGAGCATTGCTAGCCATGTTTTAGGCTTGTATTGACAGCTTCATCGAGAGTGTGACCACGCCACACCAGGTGGACGACAAGCTAGGCCCCTTAAGTGCTATATATACGGACTTAAAGCTGTATTCCCACGACGGACGTTGTCAGGGACGGATCAGTCCCGTAACACATGAACGTGATTCGGATCCTTTCGCAACCGGCATTCGCACGACAAGTGAGAATTCACGCTACAGGCGAGGGTCAAGGCATTGCTCCCCGAGGATCCCAATTAACCGTGATTTTGACTTCCGTCGTTTCACGAATCGCTCCGCGCGGACCGAAGGGGGACGCGGGAACGGGTGACGTATGGTGACGTAGTACGCGATCCCCCACGTCGAATCGCGGTTTCGTCCGTCGTGTGAATAATGGTTAAAAGACAAGGAAAATATTCGGCAGATCCCACGTACCTGGGAATGGACGTTATGCGAAGCATGCGGAGGGAAGGTGACCGTATTGCAATTTTTTTTATTGAACGACACGTCATAAAAGGATGCTAAATATATGTACAAATGTTGCACGCTCAGACATATGCTGAAGAGTTGGAGATGTTTATATAACCAGTTGTTTGCACTTGCGCAACGATGTCAGCTGGAACATGCGTATTAGCAACACCAGAAGCTGATATGAAGCGCTGATGCTCGCGAAGGTACTGGCCCATGGACACCGCTACGTAAATCATTTTCAGCGCGTGGCACCTAACCCCAATAGACGTTAACCCGACGTGACGGCTGCATCAAAGGAGTACATATTTAATGTTCATAAAATTGGGTAGGCAACACTGCAACCACTATTGACGTTTCACGAAGATTAGCGTCAATTTGAAGAGTAGTTCCGAGAGCTGCGACCATGGCTTCTTCCGCTTGAAAAGGGTGGCCTCGCCCTTTTGCATTTGTTCGTGCGACAGTTCGCGTTGCGATTTCTTTGCCTCAAGGATGCGTGCCATCTATTTAATTGTTTTTTTAACAAGCGTTGCTAAGGAATTGCCGTTGCGCCAATTTTTTTGAAAGCCAGGTTTACCTTAGAGTATTTGTATACTATTGACAGAACAAATTTAATCGCTGCACTTGTGAATAACCTTTTCCCCGAACCCCTTTATCGAAACACATATTCGCTTTTGTCTGGTCACGATGTATTATTTCGTTTACGTAGAATGTGTATATCTCCTTCAGCAAAAACATTTTTCTTTAAACTGCACACTTCCACGCTGCCAGTGAAAACGTGGCTGAATGAAAAATCAATATATGTACCCTGGACAGTGAATCGTAGACTCTGCAACCAACCTGAGACTATAGAGCATTGTTTTATTCATTGTCGTGACGCCTTTTATTTTTGGGACATTCTAAAAAGAACATTAAGAAAAGAACTTCCAATCACAGCTCATGGTATTGGGTGCCTTCCATTCAAAAAGAGTCTGACTGATAATACTCCTTACGACCTGTTTATGTTGTTGGGACTTTATACACTGTGGAAAAATCGTATGATTGATAGACACGCCCAGCCACCACGGTCGACGAGATCCGTCTTCCGAGAAGCAGCTGCTGAAGTGCGCAGTGTTGTTCAGACTTTTGACCCTGTTCCGGAGTGGCTTGTGTGTGTTTGCCTGCCTTCTGATGGGGTATGTTGTGCGTATTCCACTGGTTCACTGGTGATGATTTCATGCATCAAAGAAAAAAAAAACTGGCGTATCTTTGTGGTAGAATGCTCGACTGCCACTCAGAATGCTTAGGTTCGATTCCTGCTGGGACCCTGAATTTTTTTTTTTTTTTGTATTAGTCTGCGGGTCAACGCTGCCTATGTCAGGTTTTTTTTTTTTTTAACACTCACATTTATTCTATACGCCTTCGTTGGGTCTACGCTATCGATGTCGGGTATTGCTTAACTCTCACGCGTTAAAATTACCCATGTGTGTTCTCGTCGTTCCTGAGTATATAGATACCAAGTGTCAATCACCTGTGGCACATACCCGCATACCAGCGGCACATACTCACCCGTGGTATCTGCCACTGTCTGGCGGGAACTGTTTGACGACGTACACGACGGGATTCTGACATTATTCATGTCTTTACCAGTGCGTCATCTTCGTCAAACCATTTTACCCTCCCATGCTAATTTTCGTTCACGCCAATATAAGGGGGTGACCACGAGAGCACCCGAACGTAAGCGACTAGATAGATAGATACGCTCAAAGTCGCCGAAGTTCACTGAGAAATGCTTCCCATTTAAAAGAAAGATGTAAAAAGAGCAGATGTAGGCAATCACTGTTGTTCGCACCACAGCGTAATATTTTCCAGCACTGTTAGCGAAGGTTTGTAGGTCGTAAGGAATTCAGCATAGCCCTTTGGTGCGACGGCTTGGGTGTGTCATCAGTACGCGGTAGCGCAGTGGCGGGTGCTTGTCTCCACGCACTATACCGTGAACACTCGCTTAAACACACGTTCCGTAACACAATCATTGCAGGCAGTGTTGTCAGACGTGCGAAAGCATATTGGTGCGAAATAATGTTTATAGTTTAGAGAGTAGACTCCCAGCCAACCGACCAAAAAAAAAAAAGTCGCATCGTTTCGGCAGAGCCATGGTATTATGCATGAGTGGGCCGAATTGGGTCTGTCCTTTAAAAATGCGGGAGGCATGCACTATCTGTGACAAATTTCATGCATTGTTAAATGCACGAACAGGCATTAAAATTAAGGGAAGCATACAGTCGCAGCATTCTTGATATCAATATTAGGTTCCACGAGGTGTCATCGTTAAACAATAGTTTCCGCGGGCTTTCGTGGTAATCCAACACTCACACCCTTATACTATTTTTGTCTGGATGCATGCGTATACAAGCGTGCTTGCGTGCGCACACGCATGTGCACATGCATGTGAGCGTGCGCACTTCTATGCGGGAGACGATCGGGGATATAGGGTGAGTGAGGGCAATGCTATATAGCCTCTAAGTGCCCATTTCTGGGCACTCCAAATCTGCCATGCATAGTATACGTTTACGTACGCAAAGTAATATCATTCTGAAGAACGCGCACGGCAAATGTTGCAGCATCTTGCCAAGAACCACCAACTGGGCATGCACGTACGAGCAATTCGACGCCGCCAGACAGAGCCTTTTGTATGCGGCTATACACGTTCAGCCGATAGTCATGAGAGACGATCGAGCGCGGAGAATACAGAGCTGCTGCTTTCGCGCGTGTGTTGCTGCGGTAAACTGCGCCGATAGCGCGGGGCAATCGTGTGCATAGATACGTGCCACGCAGTCGTAAGGCTATTACCATGGCGGGGAAAGCGGCGGCCCGTGCCACCGAAATGGCGCCATAAAATTTGCATGAGATCGCGAGCGCTTTCTGGGAACGGCACCTATATATGCACACAAGTGGACTGCAGCAGCAGCATTGGATCGATTCGTTCTGCGCATCGGGGCAATTCTGGGACAGAAAGTCTTTTTCTGTGTGATTTTTTTATATTTCATTTCAGTGAAGTTTCCCGTGGATGGCATACACTGCGCACGTCGCAGAAGAGCCGAACGAAGGCGTGGTTCCTGCGAAATGTCACGTGACTCGTCCAACGCAAAGGCAGGCGTGTGAACGCTGATCGGAAACTTGCGCAGTGAAAACCGAAGTGACGGGCCGCTGTTTGTTCTAATCGATTCGCTCACGACGACTTCATTCTCCCCGGTGAGCACACAATCATTCAGTGTGTGTTCATTCTCGTCAACTGTCAGCCTTCTCTAAGCGCGGAGTATATAGTTTCGTTTATGGGTCATTCCCCGCCAACTGTCCCAACCTTGACGCTCGATCGTCCGCGATTCACTTGAAAAAAAATCAGAAGTGTCTGCCTAGATCCATAAGTGTTCCACCAAAAGAATTTTGCAAAAAAAAAAAATCCAGTACAAGAAGCCTCATGTGATTTTTTTTCGGAATTCTCGAAACCACATGCTCTTAAAATACGTTGTCGAAAAATCAGTTCTTCCTAAATGAATTTAAGACAAATTTTTACCTTTAGAACAATGGTTGCCATTTTACTTAAAATAAGTTTTATGAGCTTTTACGCTTTCGAGTACTTTTTTATGTGGCCTCGAATATGGAGAGTATGGTCCATTTTGGGGATTTTTCATGTTGGGGGGCATATTTTCAGAATTTTTTACTGTAGACCAAAGTAATTTTAGGTGTATACAGCGCTAAATAAAGTTTACAAGTGTCGACAAAGTCAAAAATGTTCATTTTTGCACATGTTGTGAATTCAACGGCGGTCTTATAAAAATATGCTCAATGGCAGATTTCGTTGCAACCTTCATTGGCTACTCACTCAGAAAGTTTATCAAATTATTTTTGTTTTGAACAAGAAATTTTTTTTTAATTTTTGTGTTACCACTCTCGGGGTTTGCACGTGTTTTTTTTTTCGCTGTAACAATTCATCCTAGCGGTAAGTATAAGCTGCACGGACGTGATGATCACCTGGACAACATAATCAACTTTGTATGTGCTAATTTAAATCATTTCCAAGCTAATGTTACCTTTAGTGAACGAGAGACGCGAGACCTACTGACTGCATTTAACAACATGCAGCTGTCTGCTGGCAGCCTGCGTAGTATGCTTACGCAGCACCGAGAAGTGGTACCGATGTGTGCAACATATTGCTTCCTAGTATGCTAACATTTAGAAGCAGGAAGAGCACGATGAAGGAAAAAATCAATCAAAGTGAAAACAAGAAAAGACAGTTTCGCCAAAAGGGCGAAGCAATGAATGCGATGTCAACACATTCGAATGCTTTACGAAGCAAGACTAGCATTTTTGGGAGCAACATTAATTGTAGTAAACATGCGCTTGCTAAGTAACGAAGTTACCTGTGGCGCGGCCACAGTAGATGACCACACGAGGCTCGTGCGTAGAGACGGCGTTGATGAGAAAAGCCTCCCATGGACAGCGCATGCTGGTACTAAGGGCTATACGTCGTATGTCGCCACTGGTGACAGTTTGTTATGTGTAGAGCGCATCTACATGTAGATGGTCGCTCCAGGTACACTTCTGGAACCGTTTTTTCGTGTTTATAGTGCAGCCCATAGAATCTCCCGCCTGCTGTGGTGGCAAGAGCCGCGCGGGGATCGTTGTTGCGATAGCGCGGAAACCATAAACCCCCCCCCCTCCCCCTTTCGCTCACGAGATTAGGCGCGCGCGCAGACGACCACGGCCGGAACGGCGATGTTTGCTTCGCAGGAAGAGGAGGATATAGCACATTCTTTCCCCCCGTATATATACATATACATAGCCATATACGTGAATGACGATGGCGGAGCCGGCGACGGTAAAGCCAGCCGAGATTGTGCATATATTTGCTATCGCAATAAAAAAGAATCTGTTGTACTGAGCAGCTAAGTTGCAGTTATGCACCAACATATTCGTTCCTTGTGCCGTAATTGTCAATTATATACGAATATGTTGGTCCTAACTGTGACTTTTCCGCGACGCAAAACATTTTTATTTTATTTCTGTAGATTGTTTTTTTAACAGTAGTGCTCTTCCTACTTCTAAATGTTAGCGTATGTGAAGCGGTGTGTTGCACACATCGGTAGCCACTTCACGGTGCTGCGTAAGCATACTTGCCAGCAGGCAGCTGCATGTTGTAAAATGCAGTCAGTAGGTCTCGCGTTTCTCGCTCACTAAAGGTAATGCTAGCTTGTAAATAATTTAAATAAGCACAGACAAAGTTGATTATGTTGTCCAAGTCCAAATGATCCTCACGTCCGTGCAGCTTGTACTTACCGCTAGGACGAATTGTTACAGCGTAAAAACAAGTGCAAACTCCGAGCGTGGTAACACACAAATTCAAAAAAATATATTTTTTTTCTCGTTTAAACCAAAAATTAATTTGATAAAACTTTCTAAGTGAGTAGCCAATGAAGGTTGCTACTAAACCTGCTATTGAGCATATTTTTAGTAGGACTGCCTCAATGTTGAATTCACAGACAAACATGTGCAAAAATGAACATTTTTGTAACTTTGTCGCCACCTGTAAACCTTGTTTAGTGCTGTATACGCCTGAAATTATTTTGGTCTACAGTAAAACATTCTGGCATTATGCTAATGTCAACTATCAAATTTTCCGTAATGTTGTATTTCTATCAAAAAATCGCCAATATGGACTATATTCTCCACATTCGAGGCCACATAAAAAAATCACGAAAGTGTAAAAGCTCGTAAAACTCATTTTAAGTAAAAGGACTACATAAAGCTATGGTTTCGAGCTTTCCAGAAAAAAAAATCACATGAGGCTTGCGGTAGAGGAAAATTTTTTTCGTAAAAAATGCTTTGGAGTAACACTTTTGGCTTTACGTAGATATTTCTGATTTTTTTAATGAAATCGCAGATGGTCCAGAGCCAAGGTTGGGACAGTTGGCGTGGAATGACCCTTATAAGACCACGACCTTATAAAGTAAGCGCTTTAGGAAATTGGTTGCGTAATGTGCGCGAGTGTATTTTTAGCCTATGCTTGTTTTCTGCTGAAATCGTAGAGCTACCTGTTCTCCAATTAAGATGCTGTTCCCGAAAATGTTCCATTTCGCACATGTGCATATACACGGGCACAAACGCATGCGCGATTATGGGTGTACCTCCCGGAAAAAATGTCTCGTTACGAGCATGTCACTTACGTGCGTTTCTTCCACGTGAACTGTGGTAGTGAGACCTGAAATTAATATTACGGACAAACGTACAGTGTTTATGCCTGCGTTTGTTCTGTGTTGTCTAAAGACCGTGTTGTGCTCATTCATTAAACGCGGCGCGCTAGCTGTCATGTTCATCAGCTGGCAATAAGTTTAAGAGGAACTGCAAGAAGCATTCGTTCCCGCTTTTGGAGTGTTAAAATCGAAGGCGCGTCGCTAATTGGTTCCTTTCCGACATAGCGCAGCGCAACTTAATTATGTTGGCCGGAACCGGCTTGTTTCCGAGTGATGCACTTATCACCATTCCACTCAATCACCCATTGCTTTATTTTTTTTTCGGAAAGCTAGAGTGGTCATTTCAGAATTAATTTACTTTGAATATATAGTTATAGGCTTCTTAAATGCGCTAATACTTTCACTATAGGGTCGTACGGCTGACATTATTTGAGCTGCGGGCTGGGGTTCATTCGCCCTGTACTGCGTGTGTATATCTGCTTCGAACATCAAACACTGCCAACAGGAACAAGCGAGTGTTCGGGAGCACACTGCAATCCATAAGAAACCTAATAACATAGATCGGCGAACTAAAAGAAAGGTGCACTGCATACGTTACAAGCGAATTCAAACTACCATCTGACTTATCTCAAGACGCAAGCCTGACCCAGGCATAGCTCCGCTCTGTAATCAAGTGCACGGCATACGTATTCAACTGTCGACGGGACGATGTACTCAATGGGATACAATCGGCTACACGAGTAACAGTGCAGAGTTTCCCCGAAAACGGTGACGGCCTTACCTGTATAGCAGTGCAACCAAGCAGCGCTTGCGGGTGCTTGCATCTGGCCCGCTAAACATGAGCAGTTGCCTTGTTCAACTTCGGACTCCCTGAACGGATGTTTGCACGCGCAGAGCAACTAGTTCCGCTGTTCAGCCAGTGAAATACTTTATGCCGATGAGAAGTGGATGGTCAGTAGCGAGCACACCTTCGCCTTCGATCAAACAACACGTTCCGGTGCCACAATTAAGAGAACTTCAGCCCAGCGCCAAGCGAAAGTGCCGCGGAAAGCGGAAGTGCCATTTTTGCATGCACCTTTGTTTTTGTTTTTTGGCCAATGTTGCCAGCACACAACTTTCGCGGTTCAAGGGGAAAATTTAGAAATGGATGAATGAATGGGTAAAAAAATAGATTAATGTGGCTGTACCCCTTAGATTGGGCGGTGGCTAACGCCACCTAGCCGTAATACTTAGTGCACCAACAACTAGATTTATCTTTTTTTTTTACTTTAAATAGTGAAGTTGAGAACTGGTGCTTTGCAGTGAAGGTTTTAATTTTCACTCGTGCCTTGACTTTAGCCACCAATCAAATAACCTCCTTGTAGTTAATTCTACCCGCTTAAAGTCTATTTTGCCCTCCCTGTCCCTAAAACCCAGAGCTTCGAAAAACTCCGCGCCATCATCCTGGACTATAGGGTGAAGCCCTTAACAGAACATTATCAAGTGTTCGGCAGTTTCCTCCTTTTCTCCGCATGCACTGCATACCGTGTATTTGCACTGCATACCGTGCATACTTCGTGTATGCATGCACTGCATACCGTGCATACTTCGTATTTGGCCCGATATGTCTTGGTTCGCAATACTCCCGTCCTGGCCTCAAACAGTAGAGAACTATCCCGAGTATTATCATAAATCATTTCCTTGGCAATTTCCTGCTTAAAAGTTTGATAGATCTCTAGTGGGGACGTCTTAATATCATGCCAATTCTCCGCATGTCAGTCTCCGTTTCCTTCGCCTTCTTCTTAACCGATAGTTCTTTTTGGACTTTAGCGTAACCGAGCCCCACCGGCGACTAGACGCGGGATCGAATCCAGGCTATGGCTAGAGAGTACTAGTACTATGGCAGTCAAAATGCTTGGGGCTCGTCCGGGCTCGTGTACTTGGATTTAGGTGCACGTTCAAGAACGCCAAGGCCCGTACTCACAAACCATTCTAATTCTTTGCTGGCGTTTTCCTCATTGGCTTTAAACCTTTGTTTCGCATGATGAACAAGGTAGACCAGTATTCATGAACCAGTCTTGCCCTAATATTTCACGCTGTATATCTCGATTTCCCTGTATGTATCCTCAAAGTGAAAGGGTTTATTTTTTAAAGCCATTATAGCCTTTTAATAAAAAGGTCGACTTCGTTTTCGCAGCGAACTCTACATTGAGGTGTAAATATACCTTGCCGTTGATAGTTACTTTGGAAAGCGTATACTTAAATAGAACTGAAATGTTAAGAGTTGCCACATTTTTATGTTCACTTCAGAGGCTCCGGAAGTAGATGTGAAGAGTTGGGGCGAGGTTTGCGGGCAGATATATATATATATATATATATATATATATATATATATATATATATATATATATATATATATATATATATCTTTTCGATAAAGCGAGAAAAGTATGAGGAGGGGGTCGTAAGAGCTGTTAGTGGGGGGTATGCCCCCACCCCGGTTTCTAACCTTTGGAAGCGACGGCCCCCACTGCCCTCCCCTGTTCACTTAGGTTCACATAAGAAATGGTATACCCACTTTTAGTGAGACGGTGAGAGCACTCCCCAGCAATTTTTCTGGTTTACCGAATATTAAATTCGTTTAAAGGTACAATTCGTTACTGGTACAATATGAATGGCTCCAATTTATTAGGATCGATATATGACATTCCAACATAAGGTATTAACTTCCCGATAATTAATGAGTATTAATTGAATGAGCTTATTGCAAGAGCAAACGATTTTCTTGTCTGCAGCAAATACACAGTTTATCCAAAATTTGTAAGTATGCTGGAGCCGATTTCTTAATTCTGTGAAGCTGAAACTACTTATTCGAAGGTTGCAGCCCTTGCATAAGACAATTCCGGATGTCAAAACGTCAGCCCTAGCCCCCAGCTCTCTGTGTCCCGAGTTAGCATGTTCCCCTGATTCCTGCATTCGGGGGAGAGGGCTAGGGGTCACCCACCGAAATTTGGATGAAGCGAGGTGTTTTGCAAAGAATGAATGATGAAGATAGGAGTTTTTCAAAATCTTCAAAAGTGCCCCCCATCCAGGAAAAATATTCCTAGCTACGGGCCTGTTCGCGATGCTTGCTACTTTTTCTCTTCTTTCTTAGCGCCCATGTTAAGCTGCCATGGGACACTATGCGCAGGGTCTCCATCGCAGAGAGCGGCTTTGCATGACGTCACACCAGCTGTGCTCTTTATTTATTTATTTTTATTCATGATACCTTACAGGGCCCGATAGGGCATTGAGTAACGGGAGCAAGTACGAAACATGGCTTCAAACTGACAGTTTCCATTGAAGGGCGCCTGCTGTGCTCGGCGAAGGGGGGAAAGGGCTATTTGGATATCTGATACTTGGGGCCGGTCATCCCAACAGAGCTCAAATTGTGCGAGTCCGAATAAAGAAAAAAAAAAACAGGTGAGACACACATTGCTTAGAATAACATAGCCCAGCTAGTTGGTAGGAACAGGCATGTGCAGTGTTTCCCTCCCAGGAGTGGGTGGGGGTGGGGGGGGGGGGAGGTTCGTGGCGGCGCCCTACTCTCTATTGTGTCAATGTATGGGGCTGACTATGCGCCCCCCTCCCACCCCCGTGTGCACGCCCATGTTGGTAGGTGTTCATGTTGAAAGGTTGCACGTGCAAACAGGCACACAAGAAAGAAGTCAAGATGTTCATGTTGCCTTGACTTTTCTCTCGTGTGCTTGTTAGTGAGCCCGTCTTTTAACATGGACAGCCTCATAAAAGGCAAGGCACACAAACACGAACACAAGAGAATTGAAGAGTAATTGCTGTTCATGAATCCTTACAGCTTCGTCATTGCCAAACGAACTTTCACCAAACGAGAAAAGTTCGAAAGAATGAAAAGTACGAACACCACCAGTCGGGTGGGTATCTCTTGATTGTTTTATTACATTGGTCATCAATAAAGTGCTGCTAAACCACACTAAAACCAGAAAACACACAACAATCAACGAACAATTCCCTAGAGAATTTCAACTTGAAATGGCTGCCCAGAAGGCAGGGCAGACCACAAAACAAGAAACAGGCAGGTTAATAAAATAAAAATTAAAAAAAAAAACGGGCACAGCGACATGAAAGTTCGGTGCACTCAATGTACTTGAACTGTCTCAAAAATCTAACTTCTCAATCTTAAGGCATGAATAAAAGTTGGTGCTAGTCCTTTACAGCAGCACACTGTAACCAATTTTAGCTACCTTAGCTAGGTTTTTAATTAATCATAATGAATGATTGTGCTAATGGCAACACATAGTGCTGCATGTATATATCAAGGTTTTGACCAGCTCCCCAGCTACTGATTCACTTCAAGTAACATGGGTGCCAGAATAATCTTACACTGTGAATCCATTTTTAAACTTATGAAAGGACAAAACAAACAGCATCACTTGCATGAAATATGCTTGTACCTCACAATAAATCTGTATTTCATAAATATGATGTGACAAGATACTTAAACATATCCATCAAAATTTGTCTGCTATTGCATGAATGCATTGCAACAAGACAAATGATAAGAATGAGGATTCTCCTTCATAAGAGTCAATAGAAAAAGTTTCTGACACGAACTTCAAATTCCTGCGTTCACATTACCAGAAAAACAGAGGCAGCAAACTTAGCCAATGCTGCATATTAAAAAGATATCAACTGAAAGACATCACTTATTAAACAAAGTACACCTGTGCCTCAATTTAATTCAGTCGTGTTTCCAACTGAAAACATTGTAATAAAATATTTCATTACATGAACGTTTCTGCAATTCAATACCTATAATATCGCCAAAAATTTTTCAATAACTTCTTGCGGCCGAAACTTTGCCACTAAAAATTCAATAATCAAAACCATAAAGAGAAATATGGCAATAATGCAAGGCTATGCAAATGAAAGAAAAATTTGAGATAAGTTGTGAATTTCGTTAAGTTTAGGCATTTAGTGCTCAACACAACAGAAGAACAGTTTGGAATACAATGACTGCTGCTATTGCATGTTGCATTTTATCGTATTTCACCTTGGCCAGGTCTTGTGTTCTAGACTACTGGTATGAAACACCAGCATGTGCAAACTTGCATTATCTCGTCAATTGAGGTTAGTTATGATGAAATTCAACAGCGTAATGCTAAGACGACAAATAAACGTCGTAGATCTTGTGAGAAAAGCAGACAACAATGTTTCGCGTGCATCCAAATCTGTGCACACAGACATCGCAATCGACACATTCAGCACAGGTAAAAGACATGCGCACAGAAAGAATGCAAGGCTTTCAGCTTGGCCGGAAATGGTTGCCTCAGCAAGATGACGACTAGTGGCGAGTTGTTCCAAAGCAGCACCTAGCACCATTCACATACAGCTACAAAAATCGGCCCTCACAAATAAGCCACTGTACAGTCGTAATTTTCCATACACAATACAGGCAGCAGCGACACTTCGCAGAAGCTACGCATTGGCAGAGAGTGAGAGTTTTTTAAACCCTTATATTTTGCAGAAAGCCTGCTTGCATTGAGGCAAAGACCCGGAAGAGATGTTGGAAGTTTCTGGAGTTGGCAGCTTGTTGGCTCGTAATGTGTCGGTTGCATCCAGAATGTTACGCATACATCGTGTTCTCCAGCCACTGTGAAAGGGCATTGGTTATAGCATTATGTATTAAAGATGAACAATGCTAAAACAGTATTCACATAAACGTTACTGGATGAGATAAAGGAAAAAAAGGAGAATTCGATGTGCATGTAATGTAAGATGCTGAATGAACAAAGAAAACAATGAACTGTTTTATCTTGCTTATTTGTGATTGCACAGGCACATTTTATGAATAAAATTTTTCAGGAATTAAATCATCCCAATTTACACAAAGGACACCTGAATATGCTAATGCCATCAGTATGCAATAAGGTACCCTGCCTGGAAACACATCTAAAATGAACAGAAAAGAAAGTATGCATCATGTTCATTTGGCTTGCAAGACTGTGTGGTAGTGACTTACATACCACTGCCATCATATCTTGCAGAAAAAATTCCCCGAATTGAACTAAGCTTTTATCATGAACAAAAAGTACTAGTATTAGGTGCTTTTAAATGTGACTAGTAGCTGATATGAAACCCCAATACCTAAGGTAAACATCTTAACATTTCCTGCCATGTTATGGCTTTATTTGCTTGTTTAAGCTGATAAAATCATTTTCACAACAAGAATAACAAAATGTTTACTTTATCTGCTTACAAATGAGGATGCTCTCTTCAGAATATTTAAGTTCTCATGGTTAACAAATCAGCTCGTAATAATGATAAATCAATAAAGAAGTTACACTTTGCAGCTGTCCCCAGTACACGCAAACTTAATATAATAATGTGCACTCATTTTAATAGCTTGCTTTTGAAGATTATGTAAAGAAGAGGAAGTACTCCGGCGCAGTGGCAGCAGCATCGAGTGGGCAGCAGCGGCTCGAGCTCGGGAATTGCGGCTGGTGCATCGCCTTCCAAGCCTTCCAAGCATCAACCTTTCTGCTTAATAAATCTCCTTTATAATTGGTGGAGCCGTGCCGGGTACCGTCCCTTACACCTTCCCGCTACCATCCTGGAACTCCGTTCTCGACGGCTACCTTCTGCTATGCCGGACGCCGATGAGCAGATGCTTCCATCTCTTCCGGCCACTTGTCCAGGCAGTGTTCCTCAGCGGGAGCCTCCAATCTTAAGTGGAACAGATGACAACGACGTTGAAGATTGGCTCTCGACTTTCGAACGGGTGAGCGCTTTAAACAGATGGACGGACGCGGACAAGTTGACACGCGTGTCGTTCTACCTCGCGGGTGTAGCCAGCCTTTGGCTTAGAAACTACGAGGCAGACGTCCGAACGTGGCCGCAATTTAAAACGTCGATTGTATCAGTCTTCGATCAACCTGCCGTCCGAAAACTTCGAGCCGAGCAACGTTTACGCACACGCGCACAAGAAACGGGTGAAACCTTCACAAGTTACATAGAAGACGTCGACGATTTGTGCAGACGCGTGAACGCCGAAATGACTGAAGCTGAAAAATGTAAGCACATCCTCAAAGGGATTGACGACGACGCTTTTCAAATGCTCTTGGCGAAAAGCCCGACCACTGTTAACGACGTAATTAGCCTCTGCCAAAGCTACGATGAATTGCGGAAGCAGCGAGCTCTGACAAGACGTCCTTCAGCGCACGATTTGGCATCGCTGTCTAGTGTGATCAGTGGTCATGACCAAGCGTCACTAATAGCCGAAGTAAAAGCATTTGTCTGCGAAGAAGTTGCACGACAGCTTTCCTTGGTGCCTTTCACACCAGAAGCTACCACAACTTTACCATCATCTTTACGTGACGTCATTCAAGGAGAGGTCGCCGAGGCCTTACCAGCTGCTCTCGAGCCTAATCTTGTGGCTGCTCCTCTCACCTATGCCGCGGCTGCAGCCATGCCAACTCGCAAGGCGCCTGCGCCTCCGTTCCAGCCTCGCGCGAGCTATCCCCCAACTCCAGTTCACTGGACCAGCACTAACACTGCCAACCCGTGGCGCACCCTCGACAATCGCCCGATATGTTACGCTTGTCGATACCCCGGACACGTCGCAAGGTATTGCTGCCGCCGGACGCATATCACCAATGAAAACCACCGTGAGCCTTTCTTCCCGCTTGACCCCAACGCGCGATACGGTTCCTCCACTCCAATGCCACCCCGCTACCAGGACGACCACCGCCCTCGTTCGGGACGTCTTCGCTCGCCCTCTCCTATGCGTCGACGGCCCCCGCCTAACGAGGAGGAAAACTAGACGACGCAGTTCCTGAGGCAAGAACTGCGCAAGTTTCGGTTTGCCCAAGTCCTCATTTGTCACCTACCAATGTTATTGATGTGTTCAACGAAAATATCCCTACTGTCGCTCTTGCAGATACCGGTGCAGCTGTTTCTGTTATAGATGCTGGATTTTGCCGCTCAATTCGTAAGGTTACGACGCCTTTCTCCGGATTATCGCTTCGCACAGCCAGTGCTCAACCTGTTCAACCGACCGCAGTATGTACAGCCCGCGTGACAATTCAGGACGTTCTGTATACGATAGAGTTCGTGGTTCTTTCATCATGCTCCCATAATATTATTTTGGGATGGGACTTTTTGTCGCGTCATAACGCCGTAATCGACTGTTCTAGGGCTGAGGTTGAATTTTGCTCACTGGATGACAAAGCGTTCGTCGACACCCAGTTTGCCGCTAAACTTGTCGTTAGCGATAACACCTACATCCCTCCATGCTCTTTTGCGTTCGTGCCAGTTTCATGCAGCGCCATATCCGACGGCACGGTCTTCTTCACACCATCTCCAATATTCGTCGCACGAAGAGCCCTCCCCCTGCCTTTTGCTGCTCACGATCTTGTAGAAGGCTCAACCACAATGCCAATTTATAATCATGAGTCGTCGTTACTTTGTCACGAGTGCCTTGGCCACGTCGAGACAATCAGTTATTCCAGAATTATATCCGTCCCCGATGAGGTGCCTTCTACCTCCGTCTGTGAACTGGCTGTCGTCTCAGCGCCTGACTCAACGTCGGCAAAGATATTTCAACCATTCATCGCTGCAGATTTGACATCTTCGCAGCGTTCACAACTCCTCACCATTCTTGAGAGCTACCGACATTCTTTCGACGTTGAACAAACATCTCTCGGCCGTGCCTTAGCAGTAGAACACCACATCGACACTGGGTCCCACTCACCGCTGCGACAACGACCATATCGCGTGTCCGCTACAGAACGCCGCGTCATTGCTGACCAAGTAGACGAGATGCTTCGCAGAGGCGTCATTCGACCTTCACAGAGCCCATGGGCGTCTTCGGTGGTTCTCATCAAAAAGAAAGATGGTTTTATTCGTTTCTGTGTCGATTTCCGGCGATTGAACAAGATCACGCTGAAGGATGTCTATCCACTACCTCCCATTGACGATGCTTTAGACAGTTTGCAGGGTGCCGAGTTCTTTTCCTCGTTAGACTTGCGGTCAGGCTACTGGCAGGTGCCTATAGCGGAGGCCGATCGCCCCAAAACCGCTTTTGTCACGCCAGATGGCTTATATGAATTCACCCTCGTGCCCTTCGGACTTTGCAATGCACCAGCAACGTTCGAACGAATGATGGACAACATCCTGCGTGGGCTAAAATGGAAGATATGCTTGTGTTACCTCGATGATATCGTGGTCTTCGCCCCTAACTTTGACACACACTTACGTCGCCTTCAGCACGTCCTTACTTGCTTAACTAACGCCGGTTTGCAATTAAACCTCAAAAAATGTCGATTTGCCATGCGTCAACTGAACATTTTGGGCCACGTTCTTTCCAAGGAAGGCATCCTCCCGGATCCCGAGAAATTGCGAGCTGTTCCGGCGTTTCCTAAACCTGCCACCATCAAAGAACTTCGAAGTTTCATCGGCTTGTGTTCGTATTTCCGGCGATTCGTCCGAAACTTTGCGTCTATTATATCACCTCTCACGCAACTTCTCAGCAGCTGTAAAGACCTCTTATCGTGGTCCCCTGCCTGCGACGAGGCTTTCACCACCTTGCGACGGCTTCTCACGACGCCACCCATTCTACGCCATTTCGATCCTAAAGTTCCAACTGAAATCCACACCGACGCCAGTGGTGTAGGCCTGGGTGCTGTACAGCGTAAACCGGAACATCAGGAATACGTCGTGGCATACGCTAGTCGCACACTTACCAAGGCTGAGAGCAACTACAGCGTCACAGAAAAGGAGTGCTTGGCCATTGTGTGGGCCCTTGGAAAGTTTCGCCCATATCTATATGGTCGTTCTTTTGACGTCGTGACCGACCACCACGCGTTGTGCTGGCTTTCGACGTTAAAAGACCCATCTGGCCGCCTCGCTCGCTGGGCGTTGAAAATTCAAGATTACGACAAGATCGGTCAGGACGGAAGCATGCTGACGCCGACGCCCTTACCCGTTCCCCCCTGTCCCAGAATGCCACAGCTGACTCCGCTTGCGATTCCACATTGTCATCGCTTGACTTTGACACCACTGCTATTGAACAACGCAATGACCCGTAGACTGCGTCTCTCCTCAATCATCTCTCCGACACTTCTGAACTCCCAAAGACGCGAACGCTTCGGCACCAAGTTCCACACTTCTCGATACGTGACACGCTTCTCTATCGACGCAACTACGCACCAGAGGGACGCAAGTGGCTGCTCGTCGTTCCACGAACCATGAGGTCGCAGATTTGTTCCTCTTTTCACGCTGACCCACAATGTGGCCACGCAGGAGTCTTCAAGACCTACGAAAGGCTTCGACATCGCTACTGCTGGCGTGGTATGTATACCTTCGTCCGCAACTTCGTCCGCTCTTGTGCCGAATGTCAGCGCCGAAAATCTCCACCACACGCCTCCACCGGTGAACTGCAGCCTTTACCATGCCCTTCCCGACCCTTCGAACGGGTTGGAATAGATATTTATGGGCCACTTCCATTGACTCCGACTGGCAACAGGTGGATAATAGTTGCTATCGACCACCTAACGCGCTATGACGAGACCGCTGCTCTTAACACGGCTACGGCACAGGAGGTTGCCACTTTCCTACTGCGTCACTTTGTGTTGCGTCATGGAGGCCCTCAAGAACTCCTCAGTGACCGCGGCCGCGTGTTCTTTTCCGAGGTCATTGAAAAATTGCTCGCTGAGTGTGCTATTGTACATCGCACATGTACCGCTTACCACCCTCAAACCAATAGGGCTACCGAGCGCTTTAATCGTACTCTCGGTGACATGCTATCTATGTATGTGACGCCTGACCACTCTAACTGGGACTTAGTCCTCCCATTCATTACATACGCCTATAATACGGCAACGCAAGCGACAACAGACTTCTCCCCTTTTTACCTCCTCTACGGCCGTCACCCCTCCCACACCATTGACACCATCTTGCCCTATCGACCGGACGCATCCGAGTGCCTACCGATCTTGGACGCCGCCAGACACGCAGAAGAATGCCGCCAGTTAGCTCGTCGCTTTACCTGCGATGACCAAAACAGGCAAAAAGCAATTCATGATGCCCAGACCTCAACTCCCGTTTTTCTTCCGGGTGCTCTTGTATGGCTGTCAGTGCCGCATCGCACACCTAGGCTCTCTTCCAAACTTCTGCCAAAGTACGATGGGCCATATCGTATTCTCGAACAAACTTCGCCAGTAAACTACCTCATTGAGCCTCTTAAGCCACCATCAGACTTGCGACGTCGCAACCGCAAGGTTGTACATGTCCAGAGGCTCAAGCAGTACCATGGTTCAACGCCGCCTGCACAGGACTAAGTCGCCAGGATGGCTCCTTTTTTCCTCCGTGGGGCCATTGTAAAGAAGAGGAAGTACTCCGGCGCAGTGGCAGCAGCATCGAGTGGGCAGCAGCGGCTCGAGCTCGGGAATTGCGGCTGGTGCATCGCCTTCCAAGCCTTCCAAGCATCAACCTTTCTGCTTAATAAATCTTCTTTATAATTATAATGATTTAGGCATTAAAATGACACTATCCTCATGCATATTGTACCCTTAAAAAAACTAGACAGTACAAAATGTTCTGCTCTAATAACTTCACAGCACGTATAAATAATAACTGTTAATAAAGTGCAACAACTACTTCAAGCGTATAGTGAGCCACTTTTAAACTAGTCTTATACTTATTTCCATTGAATGTGGTAACTTGACGATTTTTCTCAGTCTTTCACATCGCGAGACAAATTTCACTAATCATCATCAGACTGCTGACTCTAAGTTGATGAGTCTAATTTCCAAATGCTTCAACTCTTAGCAGAAAAAGCTGACCGAAAGCCTCATATTGCCACAGCCTAGTCTTCAAGAAAGTCTGCTTACATTAGGGTAGTTAGTTGCCATTAGACATACCACAATAATAGTTTCACCCTGAGTGATGAATTCTAAGCTAAACTGAAGTACTAAGCTATTGCTTTCAAGTAAAAAAATAATGCATCAAAACAACGAAGGGTACAAAATTACACAAACACACATACCTCATCAATTGTAAACACCGCACTTCCAATATTTCTTGTGTCTTTCTCCTTGAACACCTCTGAAAATTTTTAATTTAATTTTGATTAGAACAAGCAAAATGCACCCCAATATAGTTTGCTGGCAGGTATTAGCATTCACATTCTTATACAGGGTTTATTTCTATCTATACACCACGACTAATGAAATAGCCGCACTAGCCCACTCACCAAGTTATTTTGTTCCCATTGCACAGGGCTCCACCATTATAATTATGCATAGCACAAGAAAGCAAGTTCTAAGCCTCACGAATTGTGAAAGTTTTTCCATAAAAGGACTTTTTCACGCACCAAAAATACGTGCCACAGCATAGAGCATTGCAACCAATAGAAAATGTTGGCTAGTCATATCACTCGCAGACGATATGGGGAGCCTGAACATGGATTGCTGACAGATGCAACAGCCCATTCTATCAGTATGGATGTACGAGCTATTATTTTTCTATTATTCCCTGCCATGTGTTCCTTCTATTTTGATGCCAATTCCACCATGCATTTCAATTGATCGTCTACTCTATATGAATTAGGTTGTTCATCACTTCTTCTATTCAACTGCAACTATAGCACCAGTTATGTGCAATTTATTCCTAGTCTGCTTAGCTAGAAACAAGATTGATTCAATTGGTCACCCATGATATTCTTCATCTCTCATATAAATTTTTTGAACGAGAGACAAGGAATGAAATGAAAAATGCTAGCACGCAATTGTTGCCTTCTTCGTCTTTCATTCAAAAATTTTTTGCATAACAATATATTGTATTCTAATTAACAATACCATATTTCCTATTGTTAGACTTGTAATTTTATTTTGTATAGCTTGCACCAATGTTCCCAATTTCTTCCATAGTTTATTCCATGTCATCCTATTTTTCAAAATTGTTGGATTTCTTTGTTGTTGTTTAATTTAGATGTTTAAGACTTCGATTGTGGCATTGTGCGGCATCAGGCGATAGAACAGCTTTTTATAAGCGAAAGCAAATATTAGCTTGTCCAAAACAAAATTAATACAGTTATGCAGAGAAGTTCTACACAATACCTTTTTGTCCTTTTGTTTACTACATGAGCATTTGTTTTGTTCCATACATGCTTGGGTGCATGCTGTCAACCTCAAAAATATGGTGAAATAACCACAGTGGTTACAGACCTGTATATGGGAATGTGTTTTGGCAGTAATGCAAAATGGAAATATTTTATTCTCCCAACCCTTATTTTGTGGGATAGCAGACAAAATATGGCTTAATATCTTTTATAAAGATGTCACTAGGAGAGTGACTTACTGGGAGACACTGTGCATGTAAAGAAATAATTCATAAAAGAATATGCATTGACAAAAAGTGCCAACACTTTACAAAGGTTTCACAAATCAGTCAAAAGTTTCATGTGCATTGGAAAGACATTACCCAAAGGAAAGTGAATCAAAGAAACCAAAGGCATCTTGCATTACATGTCATGAAATATATGTGTGCATATATGTGTGTTATGAATGCATACATTAGCCAATACAAACGGAAAACAATTACCATACTAGCTTCACAACTATGCACTTTTGAAAATAGTAGAAGACAATGCTAACATTCAGCAACCAGATATTTTTAAAAGATACGGTCCCTTAACTATACAACCATGCATGTTTCAGCGAGAATTGCCGACTTCAGAAAAAACGCAGTATTTCACTAGGAGACCACGTCGGTCAACAACTCGCTGCAGCTCTTATGTTCTTAATTAGAAAAAAGTTACCACACCTCTGAAGATAAGAGAAGCAAACTGCACCAGTATACCTGGTGCTGTAACTTACTCTTCTCATAAAAAATATCTGAAAATATACCAGGAGCAAGAAACATGGTTCACAAGCAGCACGGAAAACCTCAAGCACACACTGTAGGTGCTAGTACTGATCTGAACACTAAACTAGAAACACGGAAAATGCACAGACCTGCAACTGCTAGCTACTTGCCATCTTAATGTACGTGCAATCACAGAAAGCATACTTACACATCTCTGTCGCAAGATATGTGTGCATACCAGAAGGCTAAAGCTAGCACGAAACATATGGTGTGGCTTTTATACAAATTCAGTGAAAATACAAGAGTTGCTTAGCCATTCTGTATGTCACGAGCTATTGTAACCTTTCAATACGTAGCGACTAGCCCGACTTCTACACTTCCAGGCCCACTGATGCTACAGAAAAAGTGCCAGATTGCCATTACTTCACTTGAAAAGCTATTACTATTAGTACATTGCTTTCCTCACAACTTTTGTTCTACTTCACACAAATACAGTAAAAAGTGGAGTCGACCAACTTTTTCAACCTGTCCACTACAGCCCCTCACATGTTGTTCATCTTTACCACAACTGATTTCCAAAATGTTTTTGTTTGTCATCTTCTCTTGTTTCCTTGTGCGGATATCAGAGACGATCCGGAAAGCTCCCACTACGTGTGTTGGAGGGAAGAGCCCTGTTTAAATGTGCAAATACTGCAGGATGGTGAAATCGACAAACTAAGATTGAGAACTATCCAATGAAAATATGAAGACTATGGGACTACCAACATGCACCAACTTCCAACTTACGCTGCCTGGACAAGCACAAACATCATGAGATATAGAAAGTAAAACAGACAATACAGTTTCTGTGCCTGAGTATAAGGAAAAAAATACTGAGAGTCAGGTTTACCCATGTGAATGTGCACGAGACTGTTGTGTGGCATAAGAGCAGGTTTTATGCAATAGATTGCCTTCAAGTGCTTAAGATCTGTTACAGCTTGTCTAATAACAGCGTGTCTAGCAGTATTTGTCCACATCTAATTGGTTACTAAATGTAGTGGCTGAACTACACAGTGTAACTGAGTAAGAAGGTGCAATCAATCAATAAAAATCTTGTGGGAAATGTAACTGATTACAAGTGATTATTATGTGCAATTCATTACATAAAACTCTACACACATTTATGGTCTTTAGCGAAATGATACATACCTTACAGAAACACACCCATGTGCAGAAAATAATTCTGTATATACATACAGGCATAGGAAAATATTTTTATTTAGCTAATTACAAGGCCTTACTCAGGGTTCTGTATTTTAGCCACATCATTGCCCATAAAATGCACTTTGAAGACAAGAATTAAGTGAAATCCAGGTGGTATGTTTCAGTGAGGTCATGATAACAAGGCCAATTCGATCAAGTCACAGGCCTTGCAGTGAGCTTTCTTAAAAGCTGTTGCCCACATAACTAATTCCAAGGTTCAGTGAAAGATAACGGCAGTGTGGTTCGACATATCTCACCTATCATGGTCCTCAGCTTTACCGCACAACCAATGAAGTCCTCAAAAGCAATATTGCCATCGTCATTGCCGTACCGAAGGACCAGAGCTTTGAGAATATGCTGGTTCACTTGGTATCCTAGGAAACAAAAAAATATTGGACAATTGAAAATTTGATTGGTATGTGCATATATTTACATGCCATATGCGTTTATGAACACTGAAATTTTGCAGTAGAATTAGATGCAATTACGTGTAAATTTGTTTCAGATGTGGAACTAGATGCCAAGTTTTTTTTCTTTTAAGCGGTGTAGCAGCTGTGCACAGAGTGGAAAATACATAAAACATCATTGAAAAGCAAAGCCACTGTTGAAAGGAATAACATTTCAAGTAAGCTGTGTTTATCTAGGAAGCATTTATGTTTAGACTATGTCTGCAAGTTCTAAGATCAGTACGAGTGTAACAGTTTCCAGTTTTCATTGCACTTTATGTCAGAAATATTTCCCACATGTGATATACATAAAATGGCACGCTCTTAAATTGGACATTTATTTATGTAGCACTCTTGCACAGAGTCTGCATCATGTAAACACTACAAAACTGTATAAATGAAAACTATAACTCGTTCATCCACCAGACAGTTCTCACAATTCTGAATGTGTGAGACATGGTAAAACCATATTTTCAATACACAGAATTATCTCGCACCTAAATAAGTAAACAGAAAACCATGAAAAAACAACAATTCAGTGAAAAGACAGACAATACATTGAAGGCCACTGAAAATATTTACTCTAAACTTGACAAAAATATCTGGAAGCAACCCAGGAAATAACAATCTTGATCATGAAGATAACTGAATTGCCTAGGAAGTAAGTAAGCAATGCTCATGTTTCTCATGTATGCTACGAAGCTAATGCATTATAATAAACTGTTTTGGTTCAACCGATAAGCACTAAAAACCATGCTCATCCTACATCATTCATGCAAAATTAATGTCACTTTCTATAAATTAATACATCTGAAATAATACACTATTAGGCTATAAGTTTAAAAATAATGAGGTTTACAAAGCCTTGGTACATAGCGAACAAGGCATTATGAAAAACAATTGTAATTGCCCCTGTAATTAAGTTACAGTAGAGTACAACTGAAAATTTCGTACTTCCCCTCCTTCCTACAACCTCTATAGAATTTTTTTTTTGCTGGACCAGAACGCAGCAGAGGTAACAAAGTGTGCAAAATGTATACACGTATAATGCTTGAGCATGGCAGTACTACAAACACTGTTTAATAATAAAAAAATTACAGATGTAACAAAGTGCATCTAACAAATGTTGTTTTTGCTATAAACATTGCAAGTCTAACAAATATGAATGGGAAACCGTCCATGAATTCGGTACAGTCATGGTTTAACAACAGTATAGTTATGCAAATGTTTGGCATAAGTAGGCTTTAGAGATGTAGGCCTCACCGGCGGAATTCAAGGCAGCCCTCAGCTCGAACGTGTTCAAATAGCCTGATCCGTCTTTGTCAAATGCTGTGAAGACATTCTGAAAAGAAAAAAGAGAGCATACAAATTACTCACACAGTGAATAAGTGCGCACCAGTGAACATTACTTTCCAAAATATTCCAAAAATGCCAGGCTCGTGCATTGCTCTTTATGTCACTACAAGAACAACGATTAAAGATTGATTTATAGCAATTTATCAATGATTGCCTTCGTGTTGTTGTGATGATTCGTGTTGTTGTGAACTACCTCATGTGCCAAAGCTAATTATTTGCTACAACTTGTGCATTATGTAAAAAAACTGATTGTTTGGTATGTGGAGTTTAACGTGTTAAAAGCACCATATGATTATGAGAAACGCCATAGTGGAGGGCTCTGAAAATTGAGACCACCTGGGGTTCTTAAACATGCACCCTAATCTGAGCACAAGGGCCTACAGCATTTTCTCCTCCATCGAAAATGAAGCCGCCGCAGCTGGGATTCGACCCCACGTCCTGCAAGATAGCAGCAGAGTACCTCAGCCATTAGACCACCGTGGCGGGGCATATAACAGTCTGTTTATATATGACACGAGCCTCTTACATATGGCAAAGTGAGGGAGGTTTGACGACAAAGCCAGGTTTTTAGGAAACTAAAAATTCTCCCGCAAAATTTAAATCATTACGACAGTAAACAGGGGTTTCCATTGAATATGACAGCTTCTTCTGCAAGCCTCTGTTATCATGTATGTGTATTATGTCAATAAATTATCACTAACAGAGGGTTATACAGTACATATTTATTAAGCCTGTTTCCCTAAATTTCATCAAACCATGGCTGCTGTCAGGTTAAAAAGCAACTATGGCAAGATTGGTTTTTATTTCTTTTGACGAAACCACTCAACCAACAAAATTAGAACTTAAAGAGATGTGAATAGAATTGGTTCTACAATAGGAAATGGGCAAAAGAAATACTGTCACCGAACTGCCAACAAGGCAGTCACATATTTGATGAAGTAAACCTATTATGGTCACAACAAAGCTGGGCTCTTTTTTTAAAGCAGTTGCATGAAAAATAACTACTTAATTTGTGATACAAACATGCATGAGCAAATGACACATAAAACCATTAGTATAAGAGCTTTCTGCGCAAAACACACCTTCCAGGTCCTAACTAGGATCCAGAGAGCTCTGAACTCATCCAGCCCAAGTTTTCCTGAATGGTCGTCCTAAGAGTAGCAAGCATAGAGTCAAGAAAAAATGGGCAAATTGCTGCCAAAGTAAGCACACCGAACATTTGCTGAAAAAGAAATTGTGGAGGAGTTTTTTCAACTTGGCACCTATGCCCATGTGATTATGAAGCAAAAAATACAAAGAATTTTCGGTTTTGGTCAGAAATCCCAAAGCGTTGAATTTAACATTAATGAATGTGTCTTATATAGATAGGGTTCAGCACTAATTACATCTGCGCATGCAATGTTCTTAGCAAATATGCCCCATAGTTTATTCATGTGGCATATATACTCAAAAGATGGCGATATGGCACTCTCTTTTTTGGGGGGGGGGTCTGTGTATCCCCACATGCACCCTAGACAATTTATTATAGGTGCATTGTACAGTAAAATGTAGTGGATACCGAAGGTATGGGAGTTTCACTTGCCTGTCACTATACTACAGGCTTAATCAGTTGCCATCATTAGAGGGCACACTCCTAGGTCCTATGTCACTAACTTTTGCCCATTAATTTCACTTTGTACATTTGTCATTGCTTTGACAGAATCATCTAGCTTATCTTCTTGAGCTGATTCATACAGAAATGTTGACCTTCATGTCAACTTTTCGTCGTGGCTCTTGAAGTAGCCCTGGGCCAAATTCACAATGCACAGCGTAATGTAGAAATTTGTTTGGTAGCACATGTGGTGGAAGCCAATTACATGGTTCATCTAGTAATAAACAAGGTTTTCTGAATAGCCTGTGCTTATGTCAAAACGAAAACTTCAAGTATTTTGCATATGACAGTTATTGACAAGAGTTTCATTGAGATGTCATAACAAAATGATAAAATTATGTTACAATTCTTTTACGTCTTCTGTGGCTAAACTTGTTTTTTCAGTTAGTACACAAAGAAAGATTAAAATCGTTCTCTAGGCATGAGACTTGCAGATCTCAAGTTTGAAGAAGACAAAGATAAATTTTGTAAGGCATGAAGATAAGGCGTGTACGCATGAAGATAAATTTTGTAAGGTAGCCTATCATTAGATGTATCAAGAGCAACAAAAACGGACTGAGTGGCTGAGAGAAATGTAGCCATGTGCTTTATGGAATAAACTTCTAAATGTTTATTTTAAGCCAAGAATGAGTAATACAATATACTTCACAATACATAAATGCACAGTTGCAAAAAGGATACGTCCATGAGCGCCACCATGCTTCGGCACACATCCAAAGAAAACTGCTCAGACCGAATCTCTGTGAATAAAAAGTATAAAAAGTAAGCGAAGCAAAAAAACACATGCGCACTTTTTGCAGAATCACCCATCAGGCAAAAATCTCATCAAAATAATTTCTTATACTTTTCAGTGAAACACTCTGCAGTAATATAAACTTGAAATGGGGTGCAGTGAATGACTATGCGATGAGTAATAGTTGCATTGTCAGTTTCAATCCTAAAGGTAGTTTCAACACATTAGCCACTTCCAAGGCAATGCACACTCAGACATATGCACAAGGTCAGAATGAGAACCAGGGCAACCACGAGGCAATGCTACGAGTGTTTGTTAAAAAAATTATGCACAATTTCTACCATTGTTAGGTGTCACAAGGCGTAGTAACTATGTACTCGTCGCTTATAACTATATCATGACAAAACACTTTTAGCAAAATGTCATATTATCGTAATACCATGCTATGACATTGTGTGCAGAACACATGCCAGATTAAAAGGTACAAACAAATGAAGTCAGAAATAAAATAAAAATACTTTTGGCAGATTCACAAATCCCAGTAGAAGCAACTGACGAACATAGCTTAAGTAACAGCTAGTAGTATATTTTTGATGAGTGAAAAGACAATACCACTTGTTACAGTCTGAAAGTTAATTACTTGAATACTAGGCAATCTATCAATCGCAGCCTATTTAAGACCTTTAAATGCATGCAAAATTTACGCAGAACACTACTATGATTCCTTTACTTGTTTGGAAGCCGAACATTCTGGAAGACCACATTACATATTTCACTGCCCACAGTGATAGTGCTTTAACTGATGTTTGGAAACAAAAAATGCTTGAAACAAATGTAACAGAAGGTGAATTTTAGATTCAGACACAGGCAGCTGTGCCACGACGCTATTATGACATTGTGGTTCAATAGATTGCGGCTAAAGCACACACGCACACACAGACAACACTACTTGAAGCCAACATCAAGAGGGCAGTGAGATGAACAGGAGATTCAAGTGGACTGGAAAACTTGGAAAACTTATTTGGCTAAAACACAACCAAAGGACGACAGCTCATGCACAGCGACACACTGGAGAAGGTTTGCCCGCTTACCGTCGTCGTCACCGTTCTCCCGGGGAGCTGATTGGACGAAATGGGCGTTCGTGAGAGTGCCCAAAACAAGCGTGGGAAGACGATGGAGAAGGGAAGGTTTTTGCAACAAAACAGCGAGAAAAACAACACAGTTTCATTCTTCACTCACACTTGCATATGACGATCTTTGAAATACTTGACTCTTTGAAATAAAACTGAGAAAAGCCTAGACATAGGCATGATTTCACACATGGCCATTGTGAAATAAGCAATAAATGAGACATGCCAGACCAAATATGCCTTCTACTCTCTATCTCTATAGACTAGTTCTACTCTCAACTCTAACAGACTACCGTATGCTTTTCACATTAATTATAGCCCAGCTGCATGCCTTGCTCTTAATTGAGATTGCCCAGAATACATCATAAAGATGTTATCGATAAATGGCCAGTGTGAGGTATAGTGAACAAAGCAAGGCACCATGAATTTTATGGTGGTACAAGTCAGTAGTTTCTAAATGAATAGGCCACAAATTAAGGTATAAACCGAGGCAACTACAGCACTGTCTGCAGGTGCAATTATAAAAAATTAAGCTAACCACTGTCAACGTGATTTTACCTCTTGCAAGGACACAACATGTGACAAAAAGCACTTATTTTTAAAGCTCAGTACAATACGCAATCATTGGCATAAAACCTTTATAGGTACTATTAAAATGAAGCACAGCTGCACCATGTGTCAGCTCTTTTACCAATTTTCAAAGTAACGGCCAGAACAGCCAGTCCAACATTTCAGATGCCGGTTGAAGATTAGCTTTGCTACTAAATGCCTCGAGTTATGCAAAGCCAAAGAAGAGAGAAAGACGAAGAAAAAGAGCCCAGAGAAGCGTACGAGTGGAGGTGCTACAATGGAAGCTATGCTCCCAAGAAAAAGCATGTCACTTGCCCAAGGAAAGCAACAAGCGTGCGTTGCGTTCTCCAATGTCCCAGTCAACGAGCCTAACGGTCACACATATACTCGACGTGTGTGTGTGCACGTGCAAAGAACCATACGAGGACTTACATTGTGAGCTAAAGCAGTCAAGACACTTAAGCAACTTGCGCCAATCACAATCTTGCTCGGGTGGTGGCGGCTTTGACACCGTGCGACGCACTGCTACAACAAAAAACCAAGGAGGATAGGCGCACAGGAAAGAGTATACGTGCACTGCGCCAAACATCTTTGAAAAATTTGATCTGACAAATTAAGAACTCAAAATGAAAGAAAAAAATGTGTCTGCACATGAAATCGTGGAAGTGAAAAACATGCTTGCGTCATGCATGCCACAAGAGCATGCTGTTTGGAGAAGAGATTAACGCTCAGTTGTGTTTATCTTAACTCATGACATGTCTGAGATAGGTTTTCAGTAATCATTAGTCGGCAAAAATATATAGAGCTCACTCTGACTCATTCAATTACTGTAATATTTTGCCCTTAAGGCTAAGACCTTTTTGAACCGGACTCCCTCAGATTCACAGTTTCATCTGAGTCTGAGCAAGTTTGCCAACCTATGAAAGTAATTATAACATTGAAAAGCTACTGTGTTTGAAAGCCTGCATTTTTGTGGTAATG
Source organism: Rhipicephalus microplus (assembly GCF_013339725.1). Classification (NCBI taxonomy): domain Eukaryota; kingdom Metazoa; phylum Arthropoda; class Arachnida; order Ixodida; family Ixodidae; genus Rhipicephalus; species Rhipicephalus microplus. Next base: position 50,047,245 of record NC_051168.1, read on the forward strand.
CCTAACATGTTTCTCAAAAGTGTTTCAAAGCTATTCAAATATGAACAGCCTTGAAAAATATTCAAATATGTTTCATACGTGAAGAAAAGCCACCCATTATGAATAGATGTTCACATCCCTGTCACTACATCTCATTCATTATGAGTTGAGAATTCATATTAATGAAATGTGGGTGGTTATTCTTACTGCTTGCGCAGATGCAATTTTCCTGCTTGCAAACTCTGAGATGGCAAGGACAGTCGTTGAAAATATATGAAAAAAAAGAGGGGGGGAGAGTAAGCAGGTTGTTAGGATGCAGGCCAATATGAGTGCATAGCATTCGTGCTGTTATGTTTAGTGCAGATCTGAGTGTGCAATCCTTGGCAAGCAGGGTCACAAAGGGTTTAAAATATGAGATGCGATTTCAAAGTGTCATAATATAATGAGCTACTGATAAACTAAAAAATAAAAGAAAAATCAGTACAGTATATAAATGTGCAATCGAATCAATCGTGCATATTACTAATATTGAAAGGAGTACTGACTTCACATTTTTGACATGCGCCAAGTCTTAAGAATGCATTTAAGAAATTTTTCATAATACCATATGCTTACTTTGATGAACAAAATTAAGTTTAGATATCAAGGTGGTATATGCATCAGGATATTATAATTATTCAGATGTCAGCAAATGTTTCCCTGTGTCATGATATTAAGATAAAATTGATAACACAGTGCCTGGCCTTCTTAAACCAACCTAAGTGCTAGATATAATAATTTCTTGATTCCAAATTGTCATACTTGCCAAGTTTCAGCCTTTAATATATGAAAACCTCTTATGAGCTCCATAACAACGAGCATACAAGTGTGTCAGTACTCCTTTAACTTAGCAGGCTCCGAAAATTCCAGTCACATTCGTGCGAAGTGATCAAGTGTGGCACTGCAGGGTTCAAGCTATTAGTAGTCACATAATGCACATTCATGTTGTCAGTCGCACTTCCTGGAATGCACAGATTATGTTTGAAAATCTTCAATATGTAACTGATACTGAAAGATACTAGTCAGAAGGCTTACTGTGAAAATGGCAAGGTTCTTCTCCTATATTTACCATTAGGACAGATGCATAGACCTTTGCGGCTAGCAATTTCCAGTAGTACCATTGTCAAGTACCATTGCTTCAGAACTGTGAATGGCGGCTCCGACTCTGTCATTTCGTTTATAGTTTTGAGTGTCGAAAACTAGTGCTATGGGAGATCATCTTACATAGTTTTATTAGGCCAGGAAAAATCACTGAGATGCCAATGCTTTCTCTTATTTACAAACCAGCAAGATCTCTCTGGCATAAACTTCAGGTGGCCCCTGAATAAAGATTCAAGAGAAGCTCTTGAAAAAATAAAGCTTGACTAATATTTTAAAGCACTCTCTGAAATATTTTGAAAGCAGCATCTGTAAACATCTTCCTCTCATTACTGGCGAATGAAAATGGTAACAAAAACTGCTTTTTCGCATACTTGATTTATAAGCTCATTGTATTAAAATTCGTTTGAGACTCTCATGATCAGAAGCTACTTTCAAGAATATTAAACAGCATATTGTTTACCATTATATTGTTAAAAGCCTTAGCACTAATGCCTGCTCTTTAAAATTTCTGGCCACAGCATTTGTCAACCTATTTCATATCACAAAAGGTTAAGCACAAATTGAAGCACATTGGTTTAACATATTGAATCTTGATGATGGCAGCAACAGTTGCAATAGGACTCAAGAACCATATCATTAAGAAATTACTGTATCACTTTTTTTGTCAATGCAAAAAGCATCAACAAATATAATTTTCCATGTAGCTTTGCAATTGAATGTGCTAAAATATGCACATTCTAGAAAAGTGCGACTATCACCACATGAAAAAAATTTGTAACGATGCGGGGAATGAATTGTAACAAACTCTTACGCGCATTGCAGCTACCAGTGAGCCGTGAAGAAAGGAAAACTCTTGGTTAGTGCAAACGTTTGGCCAAGCAAACTTTGAATCACAAATAAAATGCCACTTTAAGGTAACAAAACTTTTCATCACACAAGCAAACCTGGCTGGCAAAATGTAAGAATTGGTTTTCCTCTGATTATATTCATTCCTTAAATTTTTTAGTATCAAGCATTCTTGATGATAACATGGCTACTATCACTATCAAAGTAGGAACAGAAATAGCACAAAACAGAATCGTTTATTATGCAAATGCTAATATCCAGTCGACTTGCAGTAATTCAAACTGAAATATATTTTATAATGCTTCATCATTTAAGTAAATTTTGAATGTGATGTTTTAAGGAACTATTACATCAACATTAGGCTTTTCAAAATTATTATTTCCTCGCGCATAGCACCGATATAATCACTCTTGCTTCTACATCCAAAATACGGCTGAAAAGTAACCCTTATTTTTTTTAAGTGACCAAAAAAGCCATATTTGAATATGGCTGGTTAAAGAAACAAATAAACTTTAGTTTGCATTCATGTACTTCCTGCAGGATAATTAAACTATTAAACTATGGCTGTCAAATAAAACTTTATATTGAAACCTAACATGTGTGTCACAACTTCTGATGACCACCGAAAGATGTTTTCGAGAAATACTTTTCTGGCATTGCAGGTATAATAAAGTTGTTTTAGTTTATATTATGTAAAAAAAAGTGTGCTTTTACACATTTATGTAACATATGTAGCAGATACATATGTATGAATTTGCTGATTGATTAAAGTGAACATTTTGCATAGGGCCATATTTTATTACATTTTCCTTAACTCCAATGTACTTTGACCTGCTATTGTGCTGCTGCAAGTTTGAATGAAGGCAAGTCGACTGAACATAATGACTGCACATAGCTTAATGAAAAGAAAATGTTAAAACTATGCGTGCAGTGTTATCATTTAAGTGATGAAACAACTTTCCATACACTGAGTAAAACTGTGCCAACTCAAACTTGTACCATGTAGTTACGATTCTATAATAATTTTTGTGGGCCAACTCCTTTAAACATATGTTCTACTTGGTCTGATAGCGTGAACATATTCAGGCAAGTTTGTAAGCCTTGAACTTGACTCACTACTATGCAGCAATGGCCATTAGGTTCTCCTGATGTTAAGAACAGTTGAGTCATAAATGCAAAAATTAACACTCAGTGTGCTCAACATTTAAAGAAGCAGAGAAAAGTGACACCAACTTTCTCCTGCTTATGGCTTTTTCTTATAATCTTGCCTGTATTCTTTCAAGCACTCAAACATGCTACACATTCATCGCTCAGCCTAAATGTAAGACAACGCAAAGTATAACACTTCTGTATAGAGCTGGCCATCAAAAAATAATATAAAATGACTATTGCATGAACATAATTTGTGTTGGAAGAGTTCTGCTAACATAACTGCTTACAGCCACCTCAAGTCATAGCTTAGATGATATTGCACGTTCCTCTCTGACGTTTTGCTATAGATGATCAGCTTAGCCATCTTTATCACAGTCAAACTTGAATTAGATGATAATTAGAAAGCGAGGTTAAATAAATTTTCAAGATAAATGACTCCCAGAATGGTGTAAAGTTCAACAACACTGCACAATGCAAATTCAAAGCCACTGTAAGAGTAGAAAACTGGAAGCAGCGTAGGGAAACCTTTGCGGAAGACCATGTTGAGGATCTTCTGGAGTTCATAGCTGTTCACTTCCATGTCATCACCAGCAATTTTGGCAAATAGGGCTCGCAACTGCTGAGCACGATCAGAACTGGGGTCCTCTTCTTTCGCACGAACCTGAGACACATTTCAATTAAGAGTCACCCTGCTCTCTTCACAAAAAACATAAATACAGCAATAAAGTTATCTTATGACCATTAGGTAATCTTTCAAGCCTCTCTTCTCACTAATTCAGAAGGAAAGGATATGATTACCAATGAGTAAAATGAGACAAAGTTTTTCAAATAAGACAAACTTTTTCGATTTCGTGCAGAAAAAATTTCAGTGCTGGTACAACAGTGTTAACATCACCAACTTGATATTTGGTTCCTGATAGAAGTTATTAAAACTTATGATCAATAAATTCAGATAGCCTTATTTTGGAAGCTATAATTAGATGCACCTATGTGCAATCATTCACTCAATCCTTACTGTGGGTGCCTGTGTTTGCGTTGCGAAGCCGAAGCGATGCTGTAACAAAAATGACAAGCACTGGTAATTTAGGCAAAAGCAAAAATATTGGTAGGCAACAGTAGCTACATCACTTTTTGAACATGCTAAGTAAACCAAGCTATTCAACTATTATACAACTCTGTAGTGACAAAATAAGCCAGTCACTCTTATTTTACCAGCAGTGAAACCTCACAGTTATCTCCCTTTCAGACCCAGCAGATATTGTACGGATATTCTACTTTAAGTAGACCTGCAACACTTCTTGAGCATGGTCATAAAACGCTGCCGATCAATAGTAGAAGCTCCTAAGAGCACGCAAGCCAAATATTATAGTGCAGCATGTGGCCTGGAATTCACAATGAATTCTCCACGACAGCTGAAAATTGCTTTCTCTTCTCTCGACAAATGACGGAAGATGCACAAAAATCACCCGTCACAGCTGTTCTATGAGCCATTGGCTGGTATGAACATGGCGTACTTGAGGCTGTCACTTGTCCATGTTTGCGCATGCGATCGCACTGAAAAATCCGCGTATTTGAAGAAGAAGAAAAAGGGCTCATGGTCACAAGGCGCGTGTGACATATTTTCTTTCTTCGGGCCTTTCCCTCCCAGCTTAGCTTCCAGTGCTTTCGTTGAGACGAGAAAAGAGAAAATAAATTTGCAGGGTGCGAGAAATCTTTGTAACTTCGCTCGTACAGGACGGATTCTAAACATTTTTGCAGCACTAAATTTGTTAGGCAATAAGCTGTTTTAGTAAATCCATTTTATGGCTACTTGAAAAAGTATTGCAAGGCCCCATTTATTGCAAGGACATTCCTTAAGTTTTGGTGAATGTGTTGTTAAGTGCTTTTAATTACATCATTAGTTTATTGTGAGACACTAACAAGACCTAACAATAAAACTATATTAGACTTACGTTATCGGCAGGAGGAATAATGGCAGGAGGTACATCATGTTCACTGGAAGCAAGAAATGGAAAAAAATATATATATTACACACTTGTTCAAGCTTGTACAGCATAGCCCGCACACAGAGCAAATGCCACGCTAACACTACGTACTGGGAGATGTTCCTTTTCTCGGTGAATATCCGCAAGAGGAACTCTCCCGTCTGGTTGGGCTCGAAAGTGGAGGGCACCACACAGTAGGTGCCGGGCGGAAGGTTGAAGCGAGTGGTCACTTCCCTCGAGTTGATGAACGTGTGCGATCGTGCCGCCGACGGATGGAACTTGAAGAACGTCAGGTCTAGTGGCGTCGGGCAGTTGTCAGGGTCATCGATCTAAAATGGGGAGCACATGACAAAATGCCGCTTGCTCGCACGAAAAACTTTGCTAATCAAAGCTGTGTGGCATAAGACTGCCTTTCTATTTACTATACTTATACATCCATTCATTCATACATACCTACCGTCAAGCTTTACCTGACCTAATATAAAGAAAGATTACAATGCAGCAACAATAACATAATAATAACAACAATAATAATAATAATAATAATAGTTTGTTTGGTTCAATGCAACGAAGCTGTGCATGAAGCTACAGCTGGGTGAAGTCTACGTGCTTTGGTATGCACGTCAATTTTCTAGCCTTCAAGTTAGCCTCAGGAGATAGAGCACCCACTTCATAAATGTCTTGGTATGAAGTTTGAGTCCCAAACCACAACAAATTCTTCATCAACTGGAAGGATTTTTCTCGGTGAAATCATTAAATTTTTTCGTAACTTTGTGCCACAAGCTGGTGAACGGTGAAACAGCTGCCTTCACTTTGTAAGCTTATGCAGAGCTTATTAGTGACGAGCATGCTTACCCTGTAGAGGGCAAAACCAATGGTAAGGAAACAGTCCTGCCCCCAGAGTTCGGGCTGCCCGTCTGTTCTTCTGCATGAGCGCCACTATCAAGGTGCAGTTATGCTCGGCATCGTCATCGTCGGGATCCTCCAGGGTGATGAAATACTGCGGGTTCACCCAGAAGGTATCTGCATGGACCATGTTGATGTCGCAAAAGCTTATGCCTGTCATGTACAGTTGGGTAACGCCTTAAGTGTACAAATTATTTTCAATGACCTCATCAGTTCATCCAGCCTAAGCAATCAAGACATTTCAGCATAGATACATAAATAGACAGATGCATGAGTGTACTCAGGAGTCAAAATATTTTTAATTGAATCAGCTTGATATTGACAAGCATCTGATGACGTCACTGCTAATGCACTCACAGTTGAATTCTTTAAAAGTGGTACGTTTTTACAATGAAATGAGCAGCATTAAACGAAAGTAACAAAAGATTTCTTGCATCACAGCCATATAACAAGTGCTAAGGTGAGGCACTTTCTCAACAATGTGACTTGACATTGAGGTGTCTTAAAGGCACACTTCGGTATGCAGTAGTTAAACTGTGATATTTAAAAAAAGTGGCCAAACAATTGTTTAAAGGTGTGGCACCATCGAAGTTGTGGCTAGCACGTTCTTTGTTGCAAACATTTCTGATTTCCAGCTAGCTCCACCCTTATCCAGTCTCATGTATATCGCTATGATAAGCTGGTGTGTTCAAGCAAACAATTAGTGTGCAAACGAACTGAAATTCTGAAAGAGAAAGAAGACAACAGCCGATTGCAGCACGAAGCCACAAGAAAATCCATACGGATTTCTCAGAAAGAAAAGCGTCCTTGTGGCTTCGTGCTACAAACAGGTCTTTCCCTTTCTTAACCCTCCTGCCACCTTGTGGGCTTCCCCAGAACTCATTGTGAACTTAAATTCTGTAAAGTTGTTTTCACAGGTCCCCGTGAGGATGTAGAGCACTTTGAAAAATGCAAGCATGTTCGGCTGCTTTGGCAACATGCTGAGAAAAAATGAGTGCAGGTTCGCAACTGATGCTCTCTTAACTGTAGGTCAACACTCATCGCACATCACTCTAATATGATTTGAAATCACTGAAACTTCCCTTATGTTTCCGACACAGTGACACCGATGTCAGTCGCGACAGCAATGGCTCCTGATCGTGAGAATGAGCATTTAGGCACACTGTGCAAGCAAATAAAAATATATTATAAGTGTTAGCCAAGTCCAACACGTTGTACTGAGTGTCTTTGCATAGAGAGGAAGTCTACAGCAGGCTTTTACAGCCTCAAAGTTTGGTGGCACCAAACTTTTGTCTAAGACGTAAGGAAGAGAGAAGGTATACTTATATTTGAGTGATTCGAATATGTGAACAAATATTACAGTATTTGTATTTGCTTTGGCATGAATTCAAATTATTCAAAATTTAGAAGTAGTCAGAATGAATAAATATTTATGTATAGTTGAGCGCATCTAACCCCCCACCCCTTCTTCTTGTAAAGGTAGTTTCACTGCAATGTGAAAATGCTATGACCTGAAGCCACCTACAAAAACATAATAAAAAAACATTGCCACAAAGCCACACTTTAAGGTTAAATGCAGGTATTATTCTCATCTTGATTAATTATTAGGTTAACTTTAAAGGCATGTTATATGAGCTTATATGTGCTATGTATCGTAAACTTTAAAACAAAATTTTAAAACTTCATTATTCAAGGTTGCTTCCACTTCACTTCGAACCAAAAAACGCACATGCCTAGTTATAAAAAATATTGTGCAAGTTAACCTGGTTCATGACGAAAATGCTCTTTTTTATGCATAATCTTACTGTTCAAACTATTCGATTTGAAATTCCTTGACCAATTAAATCACCATTCATTTCATACTTCAAATTTTTATTCAATCATCCTTACAATATTTATTGTTACTATAAACAGTATTATGCACTGTAAAAATTCATTAATAGATTGTCAATTAGAAAGGAACCTGTCTGTACAAACCGAGATAGTTTCGGCAACCTCCAGCGGTGGCTCCTCGGACCCAGGATCCTTCAAAGACCGACACCTCCCACTTCTTTTTTGACGTGTCTGAAAGTACCTCCTGGTCCAGCGAGTCGGGGCCCAAGTTGCAGATTTCCAGGAAGTGGAATTCCCGCATGAAGTCCCTTTCTGACATCCTAAAAATAAGGGGCAGAGAAGAAGCAGCATTGAGAACTCCAACCAAGCCACGAACTAAGTATACCTAATAAAACTTATTGTCTATTAGTCCTCATTAATATTGCCTCTAACAAAGAAAACGAGCCCTTAAATTTGCAATCGCATTATCACAAGTATTGCTACAAAGTTAGACTAAGCGAGAAAGGTTCCATAAAATGAAGACTGTCTAATCTGCATGCCAGATTTTTCCTATATTAAAAAAAATTTAATACAATATTTTTTTATTAAGTTCAACAGGGGCAACAAAAAAAATTTCTGCACAAGTAACTGGTGACTGATACATAGATGTGATAGATGGTGCTACATTATATGACATTATGATAACAAGATGGTATTTAAAAGAGGCATAACACTTAGTTTTTTTATTTCTTGATCAATTTTTATAAAACATCCTAAGTTTATGTAGATTTACAAGTTGATCTCAAAAATGATATTCTTTTTCTAATACATAAGGTATTTTGCAAAAGTATAAAATACTTTACGTGATACTTGGGAAGCAAGATCATTGCCAAGCTTAAAAAGAGTCACAAAGTAAGTCGGGAAATCCCAATAATCTGGAATCATAACAGTACACATTATAATAAACTTTAGTCTTCAAAACCCACTTGAACACTAGTGAACTTACAGTGGACTCTCAGTGAAACGAATATTTGTTGGATTTGTTGAAGTGTGTTGCAGTGAATGGAAAACTGCTGCTTAAATGAAACAAATGCCTCTAATATGATTGGTTTCACACTTGAATATAGTTACCCAGTTCGCCTCTGAGTAAACAGAACTCCTGTTAAGTGGAACACATTTTCCCGGTCCCTTCAGGTTTCGTTAAATGAGAGTCTACTGTAATTTTAACATTCACAGATGAGTCAATGTCAAGCTTAGATTTTACTCAAGAATATTTGACACACATACAATAATGTACAAATTTCATTATAAACTATATGCATCCTTTCTGTTTTGATTCTTAATGAGCTACTTTTATGGCATGCCACATTATGCTTTCATAAACAGACCATGAATTCGCAAGCATGCAAGTGAAAAATGATATACGTAATGAATATGGATGAATATGATTGCATACAGTACTGATTTGTCAAGAATAACAATACGAAAGGTGTACAGGAAGGGCACTTGCCAAAATTCACCATCAGCATCGAATGTGAGGCCAATAGCTTCTCGCTCCTCGGGTGACACAAGGGACCATTCACGCGACCTGTGAACAACACAAAAACAGAAATAGCTGAACACCAAATGTGATTTCAAAAGATACATTACCCTTAGTTGTCATAAGTGATCGACACTCTTTAACTTAGAAGAAGTGTTGAAATATCATCTGAGAAATTTCATAAGCACACACTTGATGCATATTTAGTCAGTTGATTAGGAAAAGCTTAAGAATGCTTGTACAATATAAAATAATTAAAAGCAGTGGTTATAGAAACAAACCAATGTCACAAGAAAAAAACGAAGGCAGATATTGGATAGCAGAAGCAAAGAATAATTTTTAAAAACTACTAAACTCAATGATTCTAAGGGCAACTTATGATGACGAAACTGTGCGATACCCTACGGTGAAAAAAAAAAAGACGTAAAAGTTATGTTCACATAGGCCACCATGTATTGCTCACTGCCTTCATTGAAGTCGATCAAATATTACATAGTACACCTTTACAGATGCCTTACAACAACCTGTTTGCTCACATGCTCCTTCGCATTCTAAAAATTCCAGTTTGAATTTTAAAAGTAGCAGATTGACATGACGAAGTATAACAGGGTTCTTCACTCTTAGGTTAGGTAGACATTTCATTAGTACCCAAATTCTTATAGCAGCTAAAATTTGGCATGAAGTCTAACATACTAGTATTTTCATGAGGTATTAATCAAAAATTATCCGGCATGTAAATGCACTTTGTTAACATTTTACATTAGAGACTTTTAGTTACCGTGATATTTTTAATAAGTTTGAGATGTAAAATTTTGCTACAGCAAGGTGTGAAAAATATATTTCCATATTGGGCCTCTCACTGACATAGAAACGACAGACGACGTCCAACCTCGTAGCCTAGGCAATAGTTTTCCCTGAGCCTCAGTCACATTATAAAAATCTGAGCAAGTGCTAAATTCAATGTTTAGAGGCTGAAACACATCATTGGCCGCCTTGTTTTCGACATCACTTGCATTACCTTCAATAGTGTATGTGTCCCACAACAATAATTGTCCCCTACCATGTTTTAACACTATCTGTGTCGTACTTTCAGGTCACGAATTGCGTGTATGCTATCTGCATAAAATGGCATCCTATATAGAAACTAGCAAGCGCCAAGCTTTCAAAAAAGAAAACGTAAGCATGCCAGATAGTGATTATTGTTGTGAGGCGAAAACACTCCATTAAGAATGCAAAGCTGCCTTTAATATAATAGTATTTAATTAGGATTGTTAATTTGCAAATTTTCAGGTAATTCTTTTAAACTTGCAGAATAAACACCTGGTGCGATTTTTCAAGCTGATAATCGGGGACGAAGCGGGTTTTTCATGGAACAATATACTACGAAATTTGGGGTTTCTTTTGGGTTACACATAGTAGTGTTCTAAATACTAAGACTGTGGTAATAATGATTAAGTAATTAGTAAGTGGCAGAAAAAAGTTAGTGGCATGCTCCTAGTACACCAAGCAGCACCAGACAACCGTAGGATGGTTGGTTAAGATTCTTGTATTGTATGAGGCACGAAGTCCAGGGTTCAGCGAAAACATGCCTGGTCGGGAAAGTTGATGGTGAAAAAATTAAGTGCCGACCAATCAATAGTGGCCATCTTGTTTCGACAGACTGCCTTAGTTTTAAGGAGGCCCGGCAACACTTTTTGAGCACAGTCAGAATTCTAACGCTGCCCATCAATAGGCAAGGCTCTCGAGAACATACGAGCCAAAATTATTGTGCAGCACATGACCCAGAACTCACAATAAATTTTCAAAGCTAGAAATTGCTTTCTCTTCTACAAACAAGTAATGCTACAAGCTGAAAAATCACTCCTCACAGCTATTGTATCAGCTGTTGGCTGATTTGAACATAAGACGCTCAGTCGTCACTGGGACTGCCGGGTCTTTAACGTGCACCCAAATCTGAGCACACAGGCCTACAGCATTTTCACTTCCATTAAAAATGCAGCCGCTGCAGTAGGGATTTGATCCCGTGACCTGTGGGTCAGCAGCCGAGTACCTTATCCACTAGACCACTGCAGCGGGGTGTCCAACAGCATTTCAAAATAAACAGGAGTTGCATCGGCATTGCCGATTTTTGAGAAATTGTAATCATGCTGGTTTCTCAGGCCAATTACATATCTCTGGTACTTGAAAAGCTTCTTCTCTTAAGAAGCCGGCAAGCGTTGACATACTGTAGTTGGCCGTCTGATTGAGAGCTCTTGTCACTTCATAAAGCGGTGCGACCATTTGCGGCTCACACACAATCCGTGAGGTAAGCCTATACGTCCTGATTGAAAGCTCTTGCCGCTTCATAAAGCGGTGCGGCCACTCGCAGCTTGCACACGATTCGTGAGGTATGCCTAGGCCCTCACGACAGTCGCTGTGCTCTTACTTGGGCCATCTCAGTCAATATAGCATGACTCCTGCTTCTCATATCTTCGATTAACTTTACTAGCTGCGCCTCCAGCTAAGGGTAGGTGCCGGTTTTGGGGCCGTGAAAGGACCTATGTCTGTGGTACATGGCTTGTAGGCTGTCTTTCTTCTTTCTCCACAGTGGGATGCAGGACTTGTCCACATCGTGCCCTTTTCCCGCTTCGCGATTCCAGAATTTCTAGGTGATGGTGATGATCTTAAGCTTTTGCTGTGCGGTGAAGGACTGCCACCAGATGCTAGTCATGGTTACAGAACAGATTAAGTTAGGCTTGGCGGTCAGGTCAAGATGTGGAGAACTAACGATATCAGCGAGGTAAACAGAGCTCACACTCGGTGACAACTTTTTTTGACAGCACCATGGAAGCAACAGGATCGAAATGCATGCCTGCTACCCTGCCAAAAGTAGTATTTTAATTTACAGATACAGTCGAACCCCTTCATGAGACACTAATAAAAGAGACAAATGGGTATAAGAGACACTAGTGTGCTTACAATAAAATACAGGTTGAGAAGAAAATGCCTATGTGGTGCCCTGCTAATAAGAGACACCTCATATAAGAGCTAAGAATTTCTGCCCAAAGTGTGCCTTTTACAAAAGAGTTTAACTGTAATATTTCATTTGCCTAGCTGAAATAAATACTGCCTAATTTATTCTCGTTTGCGGAAAGTCACAGGTAACGTAGAGGTATTGTTCATTTTGTGAAAATGCCTTTTTTTTTCTTTCAATTTTTCTTAGACAGCACCACCTTTTTGGCAAAGCCCTTTTACAAAACAAACTGTGTACGTGATGTAGGGGCATGTAGAGGAAGTGGAAGGGCCACCGTGCGGCGCAAACGTCCAAAAAAAAAAACATACTTGTAATATGACCAACAGCGAGGTTTACACTAGACACTCGAATTATCTCTCCCCAATTGTTTCTCTAAATGCTTCAATGATGCCAGCAAGCAATACCAAAATTGGCCGCAAGCTGCAGTACTACTTGCAGAGCAACACGAATTTGCGGAAACTGCATCCGTAGCCTTCGCTACACTGTTTCATGGCAGAAGACTCCTTGCTTTGAAGCAGCACTATAGAAAAACCCCTCATAGTATCTGCACCCCTACTAGGCCGCTGAAATTTTCGGGTTTTTAGTGTGGGTTATACGCGTAAAAATATTTGCGGAAACTGCCTCCGTAGCCTTCGCTACACTGTTAAGAGGCTTCATGGCACAAGACTCCTTGCTTCGAAGCAGCACTATAGAAAAACCCCGCATATTATCTGCACCCCTACTTGGCATGCTGAAATTTTTGAGTTTTTAGTGTGGGTTATACGTGCGAAAATAGGGTAATAAGACGTTCAGAAGTAAATGATCTTGTCAGTAACAAATGAAACAGTAATAATGAAAGACATGCTCACTGGTCACTCCACGCCCCTCTCCACTCGGTGTCATCTCCCCAGGGATTCCTCAGCCGAATCAGGGGCATGCGGCCTCTCAGCCGCTCAATGTACACCTGCACATTGCATGGAAATTCGGGAATGTACACATGGCAACAGTCAACTTTCGAGTAGCACCATATTTTTCGGCCTTAGCAACAAACATGTCCTTAAACAAGGACTGATTACAAGGTGATCAGTATGAACTAGTGATCATGCTGGTACCTTCACATTTTCACTTAAGCACATACACCTAAAATAGAAAAAAGAATCATGCTAACACAGTGCTATGTTGTGTCATCCTTTTCCGTCTCTGTTTCAGTGTGCTACGAAAAAGGAACATGGATTACAAATATGCCTAAGTGTGCACACTTAAATGTTAAACTGCAAAGTGCATAATACATAAAAAAGTGTTGTGCTACGAACTATAATATAAATAAAGGTTCGTTATGAAGCAAAAAAAATGTTTTAAAGATGACGTATATATACAGATAAGATGTGTCAAACAGTTTGAGTATAGTGGCCTAAACCATTGTGGTATTCCCAAATAAATAGCAGTCGATGTCAGCATACATTTAAGAGACCCACACATTGGGTCCATCTTTTCAGGTGATTTAGCAAGTATACGAAAACTTGCCCCAGAACTTTTGCATTTAGAGACATAGTGGCACACATGACTCTTGTCTAGGAACCAAATTGGCTTGATTTCTGATTAAAATATGATGCCTTAAAAACTCCTGTGTAGGCAATCCCTTTCTCAAAACTCATTCACAAAAAAAAAAAAAAAGATTTCTCATGCACAAAAAAAAAAGGCGAGCTGATTTTGGACGCGAAACTTTTGTGCGGATTAGTAAAACTTTTGAACTGATTAAGAGCAAAAGCGAAACTTTTGTACTGATTAAGAGCAAACGTGCTGCAATACTCGCTTGTATAGCGCCTGTGTGCCATTTTCAGATTCATTACGGTTCATATTGTGCATCCACAAGAAACTTTCAGCTTCGCACTTCATGTTTAATTCCGCTGAAGGAAGAGAGCAATGACGCAAATCAGCCAGATAATCACCCCAGACAGCCTCTCTTTTCTTAGGCAGAGATGATAAGTTCGGGGTACAGAACATAATGCAACAGTGAAGTGTTATTTGGTCTAGCTATTTAGCCAAATGAAGTGCCTGTGAACCCGTGTGTGTCATGATACGAGTATCGTTTATGGGTCGGCCGACTGCGACCATATAAAAAAACTTGGCCAAAAATGAGATCGTCATGCACGAAACGTAAACAGGATGCAATATTTCAAACAAGAAATCGCCTTACTGTAGTGTCGGCACGTCTGTAATTCTTGACCCGGCAAGCTTTTGTGCGCACACTGGGCTACGTACTGCTTTTCAATGTTTGTGACCGACATATACGGGAACAGCTTACCGGCGCCTCTCGCACCAAGAGATGTAGGCGATGCCGTTCTTGTCTAGAATTCTAGCCTTGCATTGCTGCACGCAACAGCATAGTGCCGAAGAAAAGCAGCAAAGGTGTGGCGCCAACCATTTTCAGAGAAGTGGTCGCGTGATTTGAAAACCACAGCTTTCGACTGCAAGCGATACGAACTAAACTCACAACTATAAAGACCAACGCTCACTGTAGGCGTCTAATACATTGCACCATCTTTGAAGTGCAACAGCTGCATAAAAATGCGCTTTCAGAGCTCCAGCTGGCTCTCGGCAACAAGGTCATATGAGTAGTGATGCAGATGACACGAGATTATGACGGCGGGATCACACTGTAGAAGCATGTGGCTTCTGCCACACTTTTCGCTCTGCAGCTCTGATTGCAAGCTTTCCTTTCTCCATGCAGCCTGCTTTTCTAGCTGCTACATCGCAACAAATGCAAGACAAACAGTAGGCGCAAAACCTTATTTAAAAGATCAGCACTAGTATCTCCAGTGTGACCCAAATACAGCACATGCAAAGCATTTTGAGGCCCCAACTAATTGCCATTCCTATTACTAAAATCTTCTACTATATCTAGCACTACAATGCTTTTGAGTATCTTTTAAATAATCATTCTTTGATCTTTCATTTGAAAATGTTGCACTAATTTTGAATGCAGCACCAATTGTGTAATCAGTAGAGGTGTGCGAATATTCGAAAGCTTTGAATATTCGGCGAATATTGCATTTGTAATATTTGTATTTGATTCAATAACCAGATATTCGAAAATTTCAAATATTCAAACTAACTTGAATGTTCCTCGAATATTCTATGTTCACGAATATTTGTTCATAAGCTTGTGCGATTATTCAAATGCTTCGATTATTCAAACGAATATTAGGGTATCCAAATTCGCTTCGGTTCAAATTTAAATTGTTGAAAATTTTGAAGTATTCGCAAGGAACGAATAAATGCATATTAATCCGTATGTAATGCTTGTAAAGGTGGTTTCACTGCAGTGTAGAAGTGCTGAACCATGAAAGCACCCATGAAAAAAATATATATATATTCGTTTTGCCGCGATGTCATCCTTCAAATTTAAAGAGGGCCTGCAACACTTTTTGAGCATTATCAGAAAACGATGCCGCTCAGAAGTCGAGGCTACTGAGGACACGCCAGTCAAATATTATAGCACAGCACGCGGCGTGCGATTCACAATAAATTCTCAGTCAGCTAAAAATTGCTCTCTTCTCTCGGTAAATGACTCCACAGGCTCAGAAAGCACGTGTGACATATTTTCTTTTCTTGTGCCATCCCTCTCTGTTTGATTTCATCAAGGCAGGTATCAAGGCAGGAATCAAAGCTTTTCTTTCTTTTTTTTTGTAATAAAGTACAACCACATTAAAAAAAATACAAAAGATTTGTTAATCATGTGAATTGACCCCAACATCACAGTCACAAGCTCACCTATTACTCTTATGCTTTCTGGAAAGTACAGATAGTGACACTTTTTTTTAAATTTTTGTGTGCAATCACTGACTATAATAATTATTGTACTGTTTCAAACCTAAATATATGATTGAGTAAAAGGTTACTGGAGGAAAAAAATTTCACCTTTTCATTATTTGATATTCGATTCGTATTCGAAAATCTTGATATTCACACACCCCTAGTAATCAGGCTTACCAGCCGCACAGCAGTGATACTGTAGGCATGGCCAGCGACCAGGCCACTGGGCAGTTTCTCTTCGGGAATTGAGCCCACCTGGTAGATAGAACAGAACATTTTTGAACGATGCCTCAGTCCTCACACAGCTAATTGAAGTAATTAACACACGAATGGTTATGCATGCAATAGTAACCAGTTTGAAGGAAGGCAAGCTGTGAAAACAGAGACAGATTGTATATATAGTAGTTGAATTAGCAAAGTGTCATCACAGAAATGTGGCTATTGCATTTTGTGGCACGCATGAAGGCCTCACTAGCTATTGGTGGAGTTTGGGGAAATGTCAAGGAAAAGTAAACTTGTGATAACTCAAACTAGCATAGTTAAAGAGAGAATTTTTTAATCTCTAGTTCAAGCACTTCTTTCATCCAATTCAAACATCTATCACCACCAAATAAATTATTTGGCATCCTAGTGAGAAGCAGCACGATGAATAGAGGCCAAGGAGAGGGCACTTGTTAGATGAAGAAGGCTAGCCTAAGATGTCCAGTACACACGAATTGAAACAGGACAATTTTGGCAAAGTAATGCACATACTTTTGTTTTCAATGCATTCAGCTCCAGTCATATTGGTAATTTTTATTCAAACGCATAGATCACAGCCAATCGCCAGTAAAATTATTTCAATAAATTAAAGCTATTTCATACTGTTAAAGTTATTTCAATTACAAAGTTATTTAGATCAGTCAATCAGAGTCAACATTATCTTTAGAGACCCCATTCATTGTGGTTATCATGAGCAATTGAATGCAGAAGCTTCTAATGAGACATGCTTCCTTGCAATGTACTGAAAATGTGAACCAGTGTGCCATTGTACTGCCCTAGCGTCTACCTTTTATAATCATAAAAGCTTCCTTATATAAGTGTGCATCACGATATATTATAAAAAATACTATGTGCCAGTGAAATTTTAACCAAGTTCGCTACAACTTGAGTATGCCATCTGCGCTATCAACATGCAAATGAGGAGGACATAGAGAGAAGTTGTTAGGAGTGCATATCTTTTATGAAAAAGGGCAAGAAAAGGCAGTCAAGGTGCTCCCACATCATAATTCTTCAGTTATACCAGTTGCAAAACTCCTGTTCAGAAACCCTTACATGCCCCTATACCTAGATGTAAACAGAAGCAAACTGATGTACAACCTGGGTACGATAACAAAAAAAAACCATATGCTGGAGCCTACACTTGCATTGTGCGAGTCATCAAGACGAGTGTTACGTGAAATGCAAACTACGAAATTTGAATTACATGTAAGCTACATGTAATGTAGACTACAATATATTTATGTTAACAATTTTAAATAATTAGTTAATTTTGTCACCTACAGATGGCTTCACAATCAGCAGACCTCCAGTGTTTAGGCCAATAGTTGGTTTGTGAATTTTGGCACATGGAGCACCGCATATGGAGTTTTGAAACGTGTATGATTGAAGAACCCTGGCTGTACCTTACATTATATAGCTAGCTGTGAAGCAGGAGAGTTAGAAAGTAGACTGACTTCGCTACTATCGTTTTTTGCTTTGCACAATAAAGTTACAGCACAGAGGATGGTAATGACAACAACAGTAAGAAAATGCTGCGCATCTTTTGAGTACATTGTATGCAAAAGAGTGATCTTATGAGTACAAATGCAATGAGTGACACTCACCCTGTTGTTGCACAGATGACATGCTTTAAAATGGGCTAGCAACGTTACTATGATCTCCAACAAGCCGCGTTTTACCTGTGCATGTAACACCAACAGCAAGTGGAACAAATGTACTATGTAGTCTCATATTGCTGTGCTGAGTAAAATATAAAAAATAAATAAATGCAAGCCTGTGAACGGCAGCTTGCGCAGTGCGGATGAAGCCTTCAAGCCAAACGCAGGCAACACAAGTGAGTGTGCACAGAGATGGGCAGCATTTTCTGTTGTTTTCAACAAACAAACAAAAAAATACAGGAAAGAAAACACAATGTGTGAAAGAAGAAAGGCACAATGAAATGTGAGGTTTTGAGCAAACTGAATTTCAGGGATGGGAAGACAAATCGACATGTTATAGTATTGTACTCAAAGAACTGCTCAGGCTTTCTAAGTACTAACCTCTGCCATTAGCACAAAGTACTATACACCTAAACAACAGTTACTGCCGATGTTGACTTTAGCATGAGTTGTGTGTTAAGTAAATTTATTATAGATAGTTTAGAAGGGGCAACATTTCGGCTTACACTATTCCACTACGACTTGGTCATTGAGCTATCTTCCATTTTTCAACAACAGATTAGTGGGCACACAATGGCAGTTAGTGTAGCATCATTTGTTCTTTAAAAGAGACTTGTTCCAATTTAAGCTCACCACCTCAGACTGACACAGGTGCTCCTAATGTTAGGCCATCGCAGAGGATGGCAATGATTGACGCACATATTGACAGTAACTTGCATGCAGCGACTGACAAATTAAGTAACTTCAAAAGTGCAGCTGTTTAAAGGTGAACTGTGCCATAATTAACCATAATAAATTAGCAATAATATATATATATATATATATATATATATATATATATATATATATATATATATATATATATATATATATATATATATATATATATATATACATACATACATTCATATACACCTACTGAAGAAAACCTTGCAATGTATTGGTTGTAGAATTTTTTAACAGTCTTTAAATAGCACTTAAACTATGTACGCGAGATTGTTGTGAACAGGTATAATACTAGATTTCAGAACACTGGCTACAAAATTTTCAGAGGATTCTGGGTGCCACCAAATCTTAGCTATCATGCCAAGGAAGCAAACTTCATTTTCTAATATTTGTTGGTTTTTAACATCCCAAAACCATCATATAATTATGAGAGACGCCGTAGTGGAGGGCTCTGGAAATTTCGACCGGAGCCCTTTTTTTAACGTGCACCGAAGTCTGAGCACACGGGCCTACAGCATTTTCGCCTCCGTCGAAAATGCAGCCTATGCGGCCGGGATTCGATTCCGCAACCTGAGGGTCAGCAGCCCGAGTGCCTTAGCCACTAGACCACAGTGGCGAGTAACCTCCATGTTCTGTCATCTGCGTCACTTATGCGACCAATGCTAATGGCAGCATTTTTTTTTTTCAGACTTAGGTGTCAATAACGTCTCTTCTTGCTAGTTTTTGCGACTCCTAAACTCTCGTTTTTGGAGCACGAGTATTCGCACAAAGGCTGTTCTTTCTCTATCTGAAAGCAGCCTCTTTACGCAGAGCAAAACTTTCATTGCAGTTGGCATTTCAGAGGCAGTAATCGTCCATGGCCCTGCTGTTAACTTGAAAAAAAAAAAAAATGGCACAGGCTTTACGGACAGTGCAAAGTAACCACAAGCAAAGAAGCCATTCTCTCATTGACAGAAAAAAGCCAAACAAGGATGAATTCATGGCGGTAGATGCACAAAAATTTACAAAGGCAGTATGCGCAATATACAGCAACATCACGAAGCAATGGCAATAGTATTAAATGAAAGCCACACCTTGCTACAGGTCAATGAAAGGAAAGCTTAAATAGAAAGTGAAATGAATATCAAAGCCTTTTTTTTCTTAATAACTGCAACAGCTGTCCAAATCGACATGCCAAGATTAGCTGCAAGTATGCTATTTTACAGGTTTTCAATTGCAATTACTGTTGGCCAGCTTCAGCACGCAATACACTTATTGTAGAAAACTATCCTACCTACTTCGTTTGCTGTTAATAAAGAAATTTCTCACTAATCCAGTTCATCAATTATTGCAGTAAGGATACTAGGAATAGAAAGACAGGCAAAAGGAGCTAGCCCTTGCATGTGCCTACAGACCTGCTCACGCCTAGTGCAGGCATAACAATAAATGCTTTTCATCTCAGCATCTGAACTCCAATCCACACACAAGAAAAAATTGCATCTTCATGAGTAGCTTTACTGTATAAATATTTGTCTATTTTATATCGAAACAACACCTAATGCTCAGCCAATGCCAAGGCTGGCAGGCATTTCACAATGCATGGCTTAAGAAATTCCTGATATCTTCTATTATATCCCCTACAATGTCCTTATCTTCATATCCTGAGAACTGTATCAAATACTGATACTATTAGCATTCTTTTTGTGATTAAAAATGAACATAGTGTAGTGAGATCAAATGCTAAAGGCTTATGCCTACTGAAACATGGTCTTGTAATGTAAGCATGGTATTATTCAACATACCGGAATTGAACAGCTCATGAGTGAAGAGCGCTCGTATGCTTTCAGCATGAGCACGAACAACTGCTTGGGTGGGTTTTTGAGGTCGATGGATTCTGTGAGGCCCCCTGTGAAATCCTCCATGGCTTCACAGGCAGAGCCTCCGCTGAGTGCCTCATAGCTGCCATGGAGCCTGTGCACGAGAATGAAGCACTGAGAATCGATTACTACCATGAGTACTATAAACTTTAATGTGGCAAGGATGCTCCTTTTTGAACACTGTCAGAAAATGTTCATATATCTGTAGGAAATACTGCCATCAATATGAGGGCCCAGACATATCATCAATGCAACAATAAGGATAGCAGCTGCAGCTGTGAAGAAGACAACATTTGCTACAGGTCAGATTAAATAGAAAGTCAGATTAAATGGAAAGTGAAATGAATATCAAAGCCTTTTTTCTTTATTATGGTACATCTTAAGCCAAAAAGTACATCTTAAGCCAAATATAACAGAGGAGTTAAAGACAGTACTCTGCTATTGAACCTGCCTTAGCTGAGAGGAAGTATGCATTGTGCTTAGGAGGAATGTAAGGTTTGTACACTTTATGTATCCTTTCATGTTAGTAGTATTCTTATATTTTAACTTAAAATCATATCACTTTTTTAAACCTATAAATTTAGTATTCACATTGAGAAAGTACCCCACTCCTGTCTCAGGTATGAAAACCAGACTGGCAGTATTGCAATAAATAACATACAGTAAAAGCTCATTAGTTCAGATTTCACAGAACAGGGAAAAAATGTCAGAATAGAATGGACTCTGAATTATTGAAACTTTAGAAAAAAAACATACACAGACTGTATGCTACATCAATACACTTTAATTTTATTGAAGAATATATAAATCATGTACTTATTTTGTATAAACAACACTGTAAAAGCAGTGATTTTCATCATCTTGCAACTTCACTTCTCAATGTGATCATGATGCCAGATTCCCACATTTGATTGAGCCAAAACAATTTCTCCACTTTTCCCTTATTATGTACCATTACCACTACCACCAAAATGCTAGTGACAATGGTTCTTTCCTAGGTTAGAAGGACCGGTAACTGAGCACTTGTACATCGCGATATAGAAATCGAGTTTAACGCCAGTATGCCAACCATGGCTGAAAGCTCTTCATCTGCGACAGCTTCTGCCATGTTTGAGTTATGTGACATTGCACGGGCATTGCATCAAGTTAAAGCAAAGCTGATGAGTGCTGGGTTCACAAGTGGAGAAAACCATGCTCACTAACTGACAAAGATATACAGCCATGCGGACAGCACTGCCTAATTTCGGCTGCCTGTAACGCTGCTTTCACTCTTTTGCGCTACACACTTGCCACCCTTTGCACTCGGCAAGCTCAACAGATCAGTCTATGAACCAGGTGCTGTCTGGGAGCATGGGAAGACATCTACATTTTTATCTACTTTTTTCAATTCACAGTGGGCCACAATGCAAGCTTTTACTGTAAACAACGATTCTTAAACATGTCCTTTAGAAAGCATTGCACTCATTGTACTATATTGTTACGTGAAGGTACACACGAAACTAGGCGTTTGAAGATATATTTACACAGAGCCAACACGCAAGCCAAGATAGAGAACAAGAGCTGTGCCCTATACCAAAATCACGTTGCCTTTCTCCGCACCTACTTAACCGCTTTTGTGGGACATTGCCTCATAACATAACCCCCGGGTGCTGAAGCACCGTCTCAATGCTTTCTATGATGTCGCCGAGTGGTAAAGCTTAAGGCGAGATACATGAACAATGTCTGTAGACAGTGAAGGGGAGGAGGAGCAAGACTCGAGCGGGGCTATACTGTAGGTCACATCTGTCACCTGGTGCAATACCCAGTAGGGTCCCGAGTAGCGGGAAAGGTGTTTCTCAGAAAGTCCAACGCGCCTAGTCAGAGTCCACAATAGTACAAGAGAACCCAGGAGTAAAGGAAACTTGGCGATGATGGGAGTTGTAATGCTGCCGCTGCTGATCTTGCGATGCTAAGAGGCGCTGATGGGCAACTTCTCGTGCTTTTCGAGCTCTGGTGATAGCATGGCGGGCGTATTCGGTCGTCGAGTCGACGGCTGTCGGAAAGATGGTATCAAACGGTAAAGTTGCATCACGGCCAAACACATGATAGAAAAGTGAAAAACCAGCTGTATCGTGGTGTGAGGAATTATAGGCGAACGTAACGAAGGGCAATGCAACGTCCCAGTCCTGGTGGTCGGACGATACGTACATGGCGAGCATATCGGTCAAAGCCCGGATGAATCGCTCAATCAGTCCATTAGTTTGCGAGTGGTTGGCTGTCGTAAATTTATGTTTTGTCTCGCAGGAGCGAAAAGGTCGTCGATAACTCGGGAAAGGAAATAGCGCCCCCAATCTGTGAGGAGTTGGCGTGGTGCGCCATGATGAAGTATGACGTCGTGCAGGAGAAAATCGGCAATGTCTGTGGCACATCTGGTTGGTAGAGCCCGTGCAATGACGTACCAGGTTGTGTGATCCGTTACAACAGTTATCCGCTTATTCTCAGAAGTGGACGCAGGGAAAGGGCCTAGGAGGTCATGACCAAGTCGAAAGAACGGATCAAAGGGAATGTAAAACAGTTGGAGGAACACAGTAGGGCTCACCGAAGGTTTTTTTCGGCTTTGACACTGGTCGCATGAGGCAACGTAGCTGCGAACTGAGCGATAAAGACTGGACCAGTAAAATCGACGCTGTACACGGTCATACGTCCAAGGTGACCGGCAGTGGGAGTGTCGTGAAGCTGGCTGATCACGCTCGCACGTAAGTGGGAAGGTACCACAAGGAGCAGTTCGTGTCCATCAGGGCGGACGTTGTAATGGTACAATGTGCCATCCTTGAGCACGAACAATTGAGTAGACGGATCGGGTGCCACAGAACGAAACTTCTTGATGATGTTACATAAGACAGGATCTCGGCGCTGTTCCTCACAAATGTTGCTTAAAGCGGAGAGAGAAAGGACACATGGCGCTTCATTGAACGCCTCAAGTGGGTCCACTGGATTCCGAGATAAGCAGTCAGCATCATGGTGTAAGCGGCCAGATTTGTAGGACACCAAGTAGTTATACCCTTGGAGTCGTAATGCCCATCGACCAAGCCGCCCAGTGAGGTCCTTAAAGGATGCAAGCCAGCAAAGGGCATGATGATCGGTTGTGACGGTGAAATGTCGACAGTGTAAATAGATAGGGCCGAAATTTCGCTACTGCCCAAACGAGAGCAAGGCATTCCCTTTCGGTGATTGAGTAGTTCCTTTCTGCCTGCGAGAGGAGACGGCTAGCATAAGCGATAACGCGGGCACAGCCGCTTTGATGCTGGACCAAAACAGCACCAATTTCGTGGCCACCGGCATCGGTGCGGACTTCTGTAGGGGCGGCATTGTCAAAATGGGCCAGAACAGGTGGTTCTGTTAGCAATGCAATAAGTGTAAAGAACGCTGCAGCCTGCGCAGCACCCCATGTGAATGAGACATCTTTTCTCAGTAAGTTTGTGAGAGGACGGGCTACTTCCGCATAGTTGCTCACAAAACTTCGAAAGGACGAGCACAGACCGAGAAAGCTGAGGACTTCCTTGGTGCAGGTCGGAATGGGGAAGTTCCGCGCGGCTCGCACTTTATCGGAATCAGGGCATACACCAGAGGAATCGACAAGGTGGCCCAACATGGTTAGTTGCTGGCGTACGAAGTGGCACTTTGACGAGTTCAGTTGGAGACCGGCATTGCGAAAAACAGCCAGTATTGAGGATAGGCAGTCGAGGTGGGTCTCAAAGGTCGGAGAAAAGACGATAACGTCGTCAAGGTAACATAGACAAATTGACCATTTGAACACACACAAAAGAAAGTCTATCATCCGCTCGAAGGTGGCGGGAGCGTTGCATAACCCGAAGGGCATGACCTTAAACTGGTAAAGACCATCGGGCGTGACAAAAGCGGTCTTTTCGTGGTCCATGTCATCGACAGATATTTGCCAGTACTTTGATCTTAGATCAATGGATGAAAAATAGTTAGCGACGTGAAGACAATCCAGGGCGTCGTCTATGCGCGGTAGCGGGTAGGCGTTTTTTTCTTTAGTAATCTTCTTCAGATGTTGGTAGTCAACACAGAATCGCCAAGTGTTGTCCTTCTTTTTGACAAGAACTACAGGGGAAGCCCATGGACTACATGATGGCTCAATTATGCCTCTGGTGAGCATTTTGTCGACTTCTGCTTGAACTATGTGACGCTCAGTTGGAGATACGCGGCATGGCCGTCGACGGACAGGGGAGGTATCGCCGGTGTCAATGCGGTGCTTTACAGCAGTGGTTTGACCTAGCGGAACAAAAATCAAATACGTCCCAGTATGACTCAAAGACGTGAAGGAGTGTGTCAGCTCGATGTGGCAAAAAGTCTGACGCAATCATTTTTTTAATGTCAGCAGACGGGCTTGCTTGCGAAGATCGAGCATGCGTGTAGCTACAGTGTTCAGCATCATTTGAAGACAGAGCTGAGATAACGCATTCGTCAGAGGGAGTCAGCATGGCGAGGGCAATTCCACGCGGGAGCACTTGTGGACACAGAGCAAAGTTGAGCACAGGAATGAAGGCGCAGTTTGCCTGTAACTGAATAACAGCGTGTAGTAAGGTAACACTGTGAGTCAAAAGAATGGATGTAATGGGCGCGAGCACATAGTCGCCATCGGATACAGGTGGTGAGGGCATTACGGTGATGCAGGTCACAGTTTGCGGGGACAAACGGACATGCTCAGCAGAGCACATACGAGCTTGGGAGGACTGGACAGATCAATCGGACACGGTAGGTCAAGTTGCACAGTACCAGCTGAACAGTCGATGAGCGCGAAATGAGTGGACAAAAAGTCACGACCGAGGATCACATCATTGGTGCAGTGAGAGACAACAGTGAAGAGAACTGAAGTTTGTTGGCCGGCTATAGTGACGAGTGCAGTACAGACGCCAATAACGGAAACCGTACCTCCATTAGCAACACGAACACTGCATGAAGGGGCTGGAGTAAGGACTTTCTTTAAGTGGTCACGAATGTGCAAGCTCATCACAGAAATATGGGCGCCAGTGTCTACCAAGGCTTTAACAAATAAACCGCCCACTTCAACGTCGATCAGGTTCTGATTGGTCGGCAGCGTCAACAGAGGAATCGGAGAGCAAGTCGTATCAGCAGCGTCACCTCCAGGAGCTGCAGCCGTTAGTTTTCCGAAGAAAACCGCCGGGCAGAGAATGGGGACGGGAAACGGGGCGACGGCGAAGAATGCGAAAATCTATGTCGAGGTGAAGGTGAGCGACTGTACTCGGCAGTGGTCGTAGTGGTCACGTGGTAATTAGCTGAGCTATCATGCCGTGGTAGTTCCTGGCCATAGAGATGGGATGGTGAGTGGAGGTTGGAGAAGCTTGAGTTTGCCCGGTACGGTGAGGTCCACGTGCTTCGGCAATGGCGGGAAATGTGTCCCACTCGTTCACATAGAAAGCAAATCGGCCTGTCGTCAGGACTCCTCCGCGCATTTGGGTCATGATTACGAGGAGCAGGCCGGCAATAATGCTGTGGGTGGCTGGAGGTAGATAAACTGACAGCATTGGGACGGTGCACAGAACAGACCGTGTGAATACCCACGTTGGCTAGTTCTTGGCGAACAACAGTTTGTATTAGCGATATGGTCGGCTGAGGATCACTCGGTGCTAGTGCTCTCAAGGGTGCAGGTGATATGGCCTCGATTTTGCGGCGTACGATTCTCGTGATGTCACCAGAGTGTGAATTGAGCTGGGTCGCTATACGAAGATCCTCGTAAGTTGACGTCGCAGCAGTGTTGAGAAGGCGAGTAAAATTGTGGACAATGCGACGGCTTTCAGCCTCTTGAAAGCGTTGGCACTCTAAGATAACATCTTGCCAATGGCACAGCCTTTGCACACAAGGAAATTAAATGCATCGTCTGCGATGCCCTTGAGGACGTGCGCTATCTTGTCTGCTTCAGCCATGGTTCGGTCAATTTTACGGCAAAGGGTCAGCACATCTTGTATATATGCCAGGTAAGATTCTGTGAACGTCTGAACACGTGTGCCAAGTTCTTTCCTAGCGGCCTGCTTGCAGCCAGCAGATTGACCAAACAACTCGCGTAACTTGGTCTTGCATACGTTCCAGCTCGTGATCACGTCCACAATATTATTAAACCATGCCTTGGCCGTTCCTTGCAAATAAAAGATGATATTTGCCAGCATCAAGGTTTGGTCCCACCTGTGGTTTTCGCTGACGAGCTCGTAGAGTTTAAGCCACTCATTCATGTCCTCGCCTTCCGTTCCCGAAAGTTGCCGGGATCGCAGGGTGGAGCGGCCCCAAGAAAAACAGGGGAGGTCGGCGCCGTTGATGCATTGGGCGCGGCAGTTGACAAAGCGTCACTGCCGGTGCACATGTCGAAAGCAGCAACTAGGCGTCCACTGCGTAACTCCGTCGTGCGTTGTAACCCAGCACCTTCCACCAAAATGTTACTGAAGGTACACGCGAAACTAGGCATTTGAAGATATATTTACACAGCGCCAACGCGCAAGCCAAGATGAAGAACAAGAGCTGTGCCCTACACCAAAACCACGTCGTATTTCTCCGTGACTATCTAACGCTTTTGTGGGACATTGTCTCATAACAATATTGATACGCCACAGTGTACTAGCACTTTTTGCACGAGAACGAGTAAAAATGAAAATTGTAAATTGTGAAAGGCACAGCTCACTTGGCATAGGCCTTCTCCAAGAGGGCGCTCCAAAATTCATTGCCCGAGCGCGACTTCATGAAAATGAGGCTTCCATCGAGTGTGGGCAGCCGGTCGTCGATTACGACGTCAATCCATCGGTTGGCCTTCCAAATTCGGAAGTGGAAGATGCCCGCATAATCTTCATGAAATGACTGGTCATCAGGAACCACACGGTAGAACAGCTCGTCATTCAATGTCAGGTTGGCTGCAGACGCCACCATCCAGCAGTTCCCTACAAAAAAAAAAAGTATTTAATTCAAGTTCTAGAAGATCAAACGTTCTAGAGCATCAAACGAGGATCAAACGTCAAAAGGCCCTTGCTATGAATGAATGAAAAAAAGGAAACCTAAAGGGCTCGTGTTTTTTTGTTATACATGTTATAGACCCCTTCAAAGGGACACTAAAGGCAACTGTTAAGTCGCCGTTGATTATTTAAATAGTGGTCCATAAACCTCATAGTGTTACTTTTGTGCCAAAAAAGGGCCTATTTTCAAACAAAGTCACGTTTTAGTGGTCTGCATCAGGTTAGCGCACTTCAAATTACCCACTTCGAGAAGCAGACCAATCAGATTGACTCACATCACTGTTGCCGTGAACAACGTTGCCCGGCTTTACTGCGCTAGTAGCAGCAAACCGAAAGCAGCGGGAGTCACAGTAGCAATAACGACATTGACCCATTTCCCGCCATTAACTCAGAGATTGCAGATGTTTTTTTTTTAGTTCAACTGCGCCACGCTAAATGGCACCACATGTCCAATGTAACTATGCGAAAATTGAATTTTTGAACCACTCGCGCCATTTCCCATTGTAATGGCTGGCGGTTCTTTTTTCCCTAAATCAAACATAAATGAACAAGCAGCATTTTATTGTGTCTCTTGATTCATGGAAGGTTCTTTATTTAGTGCAGCTATATAGATTACTCGTGATTAATTGTAGGCGGTCCGTCTGATGTCATCGCGATCATTTTGAGAATGTCCTATTGCGGCGCATGTGTTCTTGTGCATTTACCTTATTTCTTGGTAAGTAGGGCACTGTTGTTGATAATATTGTGGTTTTAGACTGTTGTCATACATTGAGCTTTCACTCCGACATAAATTGTTATTTGGCTTTAGTGTCTCTTTAATGAGAACTAACAGACAGCCGAGCCTAAGAGAAGTATAGGGAATACTATGTGTAGCGATTGTGACATAAGTAAGATTAATTTATAATGGACGAAATGGTAACTAGTCACCAGAAAGGACTGAACTTACAACCTTTTAAGAACACGTCTGATGTTATTATTTGAGCTACAGAAGCACTCACCCTCCCATCTACTTTATCGACTATATACGTGCATTTAAACTGGTAGTGTTGATCAGTGTCGCTTGTATCCATGACTACAAGCGTGGAGCACTCTTTCTTTTTACCTAGTGGCTTCATGCAGCATGTGGCACCAGTAAAAACTTTATGGGCTCGTTTTTCTGAGTTAGACACAATTTTAATGAGAATTGACAGACAATGGTACCTGACAAAAGCACAGGGGATGTTGTTAGTAGTACAGTCGAAACCCGCAATAACGAAATCGCCAGGGAAACCGAAAAATTTCCTTTTCGGGAGAATTTAGTTGCCGCGAGTATGAGATGTAAAAACAGTGATACGGCCAGCAGAACGAAAAAAGTGACGAAAAGGCGGAAGCGAAGCAGAATGGGATTGTGTCGCCCCCTAATGGTGTCGCTGCAAGGCTGCTTAACATGATGATGATATTGTTGCCGTTCTCTTCTTTTTCCGCAATCAACAAAGAATCCACTTCCAGCGTCAAGCTTTTCTCAGGCGCCATTGTAACTTCATCTCGATTTCGCCACCAGTTCCAGTCTTCAGTTCATTGTTTTGATAGATTCCAACTGTTGGTGTTGCTTCGGCCTGTTGAGCTTGTCCCACGGCGCCATCTGCACTCTAGCATTATCATTTGCCATCGCCTGCTGCAGTGTGGCCAGGCATGTTGTCGGACACAGGCCCCATCGCTGATTTAAGTGAACAAAAATGGCGGTACCGACGCTAGCACAGCAAAAGCAGACGTTTACAAATTTTGAATGTGCATAACACACATACGAGCATATTTTCGACAGTTAACCTTTGACGGGATGGTAAAATAAGGCCTGCATCGTGGTAGAAAATTCGTTAATGCGGGATCGTTGTCCAAAAACATTTCGTTGCCGCGAGATACGTAATACATGGGCTTCTATGAACGGTCGCCGGGGATCCGTAAATATTTCGCACTCACGGGGTTTGGTTATTGGGGGTTTCGACTGTAATTGTAAAGTAGATGCGAAGAAAGGAAAGTGGACAAACAAGATAACTCGCCCCTGGCAAGGACCGAACCTGCAACCTTTGAATAGCACATCAGATACTCCATCAACTGAGCTACAGCGGTGGCCGTTTCCCCTGTCTACTTAATGGGGTATATACTCGGCGACAACTTGTCTCGGCACTGAAGGAAAGCTATGGAGGCGAAGCTTCTGCACAGGTAGCACTACGCGAAGTAGTGTGTTTTGCCGTGCATTTCATAACATTGTGGAAAGCGACGGAGGCGTACCATCAGCGTTTCATGTAGACGCAGACACTGCTCAGCGTTTGAGGTGCACATAAAAAGGCAGAAATTTCTCACGCGTTCAGAAACGCGAAGTCTCAACAGTTAAAATAATTATGAATATCTTACAGGTGTGAGCTGTGTCCTGTCTCAATTAACTCCATGTAGAAAATAAAGGAGGAGAATTTATATTTCCCGCTGAAAATACGGGGCGCTACTTTGGAACTACATTCACTGGCGGTAGCATGCACGCGATTTGGCTGCGTAGCTTTCTCTTCGGTGCTAAGAAAAGTTGTCGCTGAGTATAGTATATGTGCATTTAAACCCAGCGGTGTTCGGTCAGTGCCGCTAGTAGCCATGACGGCGAGTGTGGAACACTTTTTTTCTGCCTGTTGGCACCACGTAGCATGTCATCTTAAAACGAGCTGGTAGCTGACCAATAATCAGTTTCCAGCTGCCACATAGTGAACCCATTAGGATTTCGAACCAACAGGAACTTATAAGTGCCCAGTTTAATACAGTCACAAGATGCATTCCTTAACAATACGCCCACAAATATTGCCCACATTTTGTTTTATCCTTACTTGATAAGCGAAGGCAGTAGCTAGCTATGCTTCATTACTAGTTTTAAATATTAGCGTGCCACTGTGCATTATATTTAAAACTATCAGCTATAACATTGAGGAATGCTTCATACCAACACTTCCTTGGACAACATCAAATCTTGATGCTCCATCCACAAACAGCTTTGGATTATTACACATTTCCTGTAAAGAAGAAAAGGAAAGATCAAGATTGGGAAAAACATATGGCAGCTCCACTAATGTGAAATCCGAGAAGCTGTGCAGCATGGGAGCTCATCGATTTTAGCTCGAAGGGTTATCACCTCTCGGTTTACCAGAACGGCAATGACGCCGATGTTTGCAGTAAGTATGCAGAGTTCCCACGTCACAAGTAGAATCTTGTTAGAAAGATATTCGGTGTGCCACACCTGTGTTACCTTTTGCTGCGCTTTATCCACTTCCTGCTCGTTATGGCAGTTGAAATACGAGTGCGGTAACGACAGAATGATGGCACAGCTTTGGGGCAGGGGCATCTGCTCACTTGGCGAGGCAATGGTAACTCTGATCATAGCCAGCTGCAGGATTCTGCAGCCTTCTTAGCAAAATTCAATTAATTACTGTAATTAAATCTAGGCCGTTTTTGTTATATTATTTTAGACCTTGTTCACTCATTTTAACATAGGATTTTAAGCATTGCTTGTCTTGTATGAAGCACTTTACTCTGACCGTGATCATACTACATGGGCTGCATGGATGCACGACAAGCTTGTGCCTTAAAGTGCTCCGCAATGAAACAAAAAATAATAATAAGCATGATAAAACAAGAGTAAGCACAATAAAAGTCCTACACCTAGAGCAATCTTTAAAATTTTTCTGCTGATAAAACAAATTGTGTTTGGGCAATGCTTCAACTTTTCAATGATAATGTTTCCTCAAACCTGGAATGCTTGACATTTTTTTTTTTTTTCACTCTGTTTACTATCACAACATACTGATGCAGCTCAGGAAAGCTAACACATTGCCTTAGAATTTTCAAATTGAAAGTAATTAGTGGGCATAGTTCAATGAAGCAATTATTATTTCTTCTTCTATCATTATTTTTTTGTCACCCAAGTTCTGTTTGGTACGTTTTGCAAGCCTAGTTTGCATGATGAAAAATAGTGCTATTACTTTGTTTTTGCACAAGTCACTATATGATGGTGCTATTTCTTTTTTGTTAGTATGCTTGCTTTTCTTGTTCATTTTTATCTTCTGAGCAAGCCCTGCATGTAGAATTAAACCTCTTTATAAGAGACACTGATGTAACATACAAATGGGTATAAAAGACACCAACGTGCCTCTTTTATGATTAGGGTCAGTAGGAAAATGAGAACGTGTTATGCTGCTCATAAGAGACGGGTCATATGAAAGACAAGGATTGCTCCACTGTGCATGTCTCTTAAAAAGGGGTTCAAATATATATCCCTTTCAGCGTTGGAGGCAGCTTTTGAGTACACAACTTGTTTACACTAGTTGTGTCAACTTGTGGTCACAAGAGGCCAAGATACATTTGTCAATGGTTGAACTGAACATTCTCCAAAGTATTGATTTAATGTCAATGTGCTCAAAATCACTGTAACCGACCACCTTGGTGAAGGCATTACAATGTTGTACAAGTAGTTCAATGTGCTGTATTTAAGAATGAATGTCAAAATTTTTATTTCTTTACTTGAAATAAATAGAGCCAATCGTGCACACATTTGAGGCCTACGTTTTCTTTCTTATTATATAAAAACAAAATGCGACTGATGTGAAAATAATCAAATATTTAATTACATGCACATTACAGTTTATTATTGAAATTCACAACAAACAACAAGTTGCTTCATTTTGTTTGTTGGAATTCGATATTCAGTGCCTTGTGTGTAATTATGATGTGCGAATGTAATTGGCATCTGAAGGGGATATAATATGTGTGTGTGTGGCTACATGCTGGTGTGAATTGTCTTTTGCAACGAAGTGCGTCTTAGTCAGCCCTGGGTTTGTAGACCTGAATGACCTTGTCCTTCACGCTGTTTCTGGAGTAACTAAGGGTAACCCACAAGCCACCCTTATTCTGTAATATGCCTTACTGGCGGCCGGAGCCAGACGACTGGAAACTTGGGGTCCTTGTTGCCCCAGACAGAGCTGCCCTTGCAGGGAAACTCGGGATCCTCGAAGAGCACCCCATTGGCGAGGCACTCCTTGCGTAGCTGGTGGAAGTCCTGGATGCGCCCACTGCGGTTTTTCAGGCCAGCACCACGCTCACCCAGCTGCAAGAGCGAAGATAGGTTGTACTAAAAGAGCACTAAAGAAAAAAACGATGTTTGATGTGTAAGACTGGTATTAGAGTATGTATGGGGTCCATTATAAGCCAGTCTCACATTTTCAATAGCAAGCATTAAAGACAAAGGGGCCAGGTATCTGGGCAGGTACTGTAGGACAGATGGTGCCAGAGCGATGAAACGACAGTTGAATTGGGAACTGTTAATTGTCTTCAAGTCAACGAAAGTTAAGGCTGAAAATTTTTTTTCAGATCTTTTACAACAATTGGATTGGCATTAGAAAGAAAACTTACTTTTTATCTTTCTAAATATAATAATCAGAAATTCTTGAATACTGGCCCAGGGCATGCATGTTTGCTAGTTTCTTTTTTTTTTGAAGTGTGTGTAGAATATAGTGGGCTGTCTGCAAAACAGGTATGACATCAAAATAAAGAAATATTTGCATCTATGTTGCGACCCACCCTGCAGTTAAACTAACAACCAATGTGGGGTCATTCTTGAATAAAGAACGAAAGAACAAAGAACATTACTTCTCACAACATGAAAGACATTGTGCAAGCTGCGAGAAGGCCTTTGATATGCAATATTAACATGAAAAAAGTAAGTGCCGGTAGCAATGCACCTTGAAGTTTCCCCACCAGTAACCATGACGTCACTGATTTTTAAGTAATCTACTAGAGCCTATGTACTTTCTAGTCATTAAAAATGAAGTATACCCTTTGGAGGGAGCCAGCTAGAGATTCAGCACATTATAGTTCAGGAAATTTTATTGAGGCAATAATGTGGCCAAATTGTGAAAAAAAAAAGCACTTTGAAATCTATGACATCACTATCACAAATTTTGATGAGGATTCTGAAAGTGAAGCTATTGCCAGTGATTTTTTTCATCTATATATAAACATATGGTGGTCAAATCAACTACTTAGAGCTTTCATAGTACAATTTATCAGCCAAAACTTATTTGCTCTTTCACTTTAGAGTTCCTGTAAGTCTTTAATAAGCAAAGATGCAGCCATATAATCACGCTGGCTTACAATGTAATTGCATTGTCATTAAGTGCCATGAGGTTCTCATTAATATTACATCCAACAAAGAAAAACGAGCCCTTACATTTCCATTTCTTATTCTTCATTAATGAGAATACATCAGGAAGACTACAGCCAACTTCGATACTCCTCATTTGAATCTGCTGATTCTGCTGCTTCTGGTCCCCAAAACTTGGCCATTCCATAATTTCTTTTGCACTGTGCTGCAATAATGTAGAATGTTCTTTCAGTCTAGATTCTCTGTAAAGCCAATGCAACTGTATATCGCCATGGTAAGCAGCAATTAAATGACATGCGAGTATGTGAATCTTCGCATGCTTAAAAGAATCATTACTGGCTACTTCATATTGTTAAATTAAGGATTATGGAATCCCAATCTTTTGCAATATAAAGGAAGTTAATGGCCAAAGTAGAGGAAGATGATTACGGAGCATACCATCAATGGAAAACAATTCACCAGGGCCACAACAAGTGTCCCGCATCTCTCACAACCAACATATATTGGTTGCATACATATAATTATGAAATATATAGATGGCTTGCACTGGCACCATTGAAACTGCCATGTTAGAGCACCAGCAAGAGGGGACAAGAAAGTTTCGAGGTCACCTTAACATTATCAAAACAATACATGCAGGTTCTTTTGGTAGTCATGCTGAAAGGTGTTCCTGTTGCATCATTATCACATTCAGGCAGGTTAACCTGGAGGTTAAACTTTACTTGTTTTTTTTATCAAAACCGTCATCTCAGAGAACCAGTACGTTTAGAAGCAGGGTCCATGCTGTCACATGCGAGGACCAAGCCACGCAGATAACCTGCAGATTAAAAAGGTAGCACTAGGAAGACAGATAATTTGTATCTTTTCAGCCACTACTATAACTTGTCAATACGGTTGATTGGGCGAGTTGGTGAACATAATTGTTTGAATTGAGAGCGCACCATGTGGAAAGGATAGACAGGCACAAGTGCTTGTCCCTGCCTATCCTGTCGACGTCTATTTAGTGCGCTCTCAATTCAAACTACTCTACCACCTGTGAGAGAGTGTGATTTGTCGCAAAAACAGCAAGAAGTTCGTGCTGAAGTGCAAGTTACAGCGGGGGTATATTTCCATGCTGTGCACCAAAAGTTGCTCGAAAAAAAAAAAAAAGAGGGTAAACACCGCCGTAACCACACGGTGCCCTCTCCCAAGCGCCTATGTTACCTCCGTTCTTAAGCAGAGCACCCAGCCGCGGAGGAGCGCTTGTACCTATTTTACCGGTAGGTGCCCGGCGGCAGACATAATCTACCTCCCACTGCTCATGCGTGATGCTCGAGTTCAGTATGCAAGGCTGTGGTGGTATAAGGCGACCCAGGTATGTACCCTTTAGAGGACCTTATGGGGCCACCTTACGAGGTGGTATTCACATGAACAACCGAGCGCCAGGTCAGTGTACCCCTCTACCCATTGAGCAAAACCAGTGGGTGTCCGGCCGGCACTGGGATTCGAACCCCGTGCCTCCCGCATCAGGGGCGGACGCTCTACCAACATGGCCACCGCTGCGGTTGCTAGAGCGATGGTTACACGGTGACTACATCGGGTTTCTTCTTCTTTTTTTTTTTTTTTTTGGCTGGGCCCAAAGCGTATGAAAACCCCTGTGCCGAGCAAACGTGAATGTTCGACCGTTTATTCCACTTTCCCAAGATTACCGAGATGCTTGTTTGAACAGCGCACGCTCGAGTCTTCAAAGCTGCGGCCAACGTTTTTCTAAAAACGTTGGCTGCGGCGGCATCTGTGGCGCCATCTGTAAGTCGCTTCCGTCACTCATCTAGATCAAGCATTGCCTCAGAAATGGGAGCCACGCTCGGAGGTTACGCTTTAAAGGAGCACTGGCATCGAATTTACTCATGTCAATACGTTTGCGTCAACGAGTAGCTATCGCCCCTAGTAGCGATTCGCGACCCGAAACGCAACTGAAGAACGAATAACAATAAATTTTATTGATTTATAGACAATTTTTTCAGCTAGTTTTTCTAAGCGAAACTAGATGGCGCCACCACACCAAAAAAACCACGGCTTTTTTTTTTTTTTTTTAGGTTATCGTCCCTAGGTAGAGTGTACTAGAAGTGTACACTGTGCCCTAGGCGCAGCCGCGATGTGGCGTGTGGCGGACGTTGCACCCCAATATACTCCAGCCTACGGCGAGAAACGGGCGGCGTGGACTATGCGCTGCACCCACTTTGCTGGCCTCCAACCCGGCAGCGGCGGTGGCAAATTCGTGGTTGCTTGGAAAAGGAAGAAGGCACTATTTTCTGCAGCCCTTGCGGGAGCACTGCTCAGCGCCTTGTGGGGGTTGGGAGGAGGGGATATGTTCTTTCAGTCTAGATTCTCTACATTTCTGAAACTAACATCTTACCGGTACCTCGGCGTCCACATAACTAACACTTTGTCCTGAAAATTACATACAGAACATATAGCGTCCAAAGCTAATAAAACACTGGGGTTACATTCGAAGAAACTTCTTTCTTGCTCCATCGTCACAAAAGTTATTACTATATACCACATACGCCCGTCCTCAAATGGAATACGCTTCATCTGTTTGGGACTCCGGTCAGGTAACATTATCACACATGTTGGAATCCGTTCAAAATCGTGCACCTCGTTTCATTTTGGCTAATTACCATCGTTCAGCTAGTGTCACTCAAATGAAGGCATCTCTAAACCTCATCCCACTAGTTACCCGCCGAAAGCGCACTCGCATTTGCCTGTTTCATAAAATATTCTATCATAATCCGAAACTCCTTTCCCGTTTAATCCAAGCTGCTCCCTTCATTTCTCTTCGCCGTAATCACCAACAAAATGCCACAGTCCCCCATTGCAACACAGTAACATA
This sequence comes from Rhipicephalus microplus, assembly GCF_013339725.1. Classification (NCBI taxonomy): domain Eukaryota; kingdom Metazoa; phylum Arthropoda; class Arachnida; order Ixodida; family Ixodidae; genus Rhipicephalus; species Rhipicephalus microplus. Next base: position 50,083,977 of record NC_051168.1, read on the forward strand.
TGCCCAATCATATCTCCCAAGAACTTGTAATGAATGGAATTCCCTGCCTGCATCAATAAGAAGCATCAATGAATCCATTCAATTTAAGAATTTCCTTAAAACAATGATTACCAAATTACCCCCTGTATGTTTGTTGAACAGTTTATTTGTATTGCTTTGTGCCTTCACCATGTAATAAAAATAAAATTAGTGTTATCATATGCTTCATTATGATGTGAGTTGTTAGGATTAATAATCTTTGTAACCCAATTAGTGACAACATTTTTATGCCATTTGCTTTGTATTCCTTGTTTTTTTTTTTTCATTGTTGCGCATGCCCTTCCCCTCTGAAATGTACTGTGTACCCTGAGGGTAAAATAAATAAATAAATAAATAAAGGAATATAGGAAAGGTATAACTAGATCAAAAAAAAATAAGAGAGGCAAGCGACAGAAAAAGAGGGAGATAGGAAAGTTGAGAGCCTGTTGAAGAAGTCCGAGGACAGAAAACCACACGGCGAGGGCTTCACGGCGTCAGGACGTCGCGGAGGGCAAACCAGTCGGCGAGAGCTACGCTGGCATGGGAGATCGCGAGCGGCACAACCGTTCAGCTGGAAATCCTCCCAGCAACTCCCCAGCCGGCCGTCGGCGTCGGTGAAGTGTAAAGTAGAAGGCCATTATATCACGTGTTAAACGGGGCAGCGCCCGTTCATCGCTGCGGAAAACCGTGTGTCTGGTATCGAGCACGATTCAAACCAACTTGCAATCCCGCCAATTTTAACGCAGGGAGTGCTTCAAATTCCACCCAGCCACCATACCGGTGCTGCGCTGTCGTTGATGATGAAGATGTGGTGTATTTCCCTTTATAATGAGTCGCCGCGTGTATAGCGGCTTGGCAATAAAAAAAAAAAACAGGAGTATAAAATCCCCAGCCAAGGGAAAAAAGGAAAAAAAAATGGGCCCCGTATCTGCATGTTACACTGCAAATGTCGTCGAAAGACCATAGTCTTGCGTCTTGAGAGAGTGAACAAAACGTTAGATGCAATTGATCGCCAGATGCAAATTAAGAAACTAGCGCAAAATGTAAGAACAGTTTAGCCAATAAAATAATACAAAAACAGAAAAAAAGCGTGTAGAATAGTTTCACAGAAACAATACTACAACACTAGGAATATTATTAAAGTATTTAGAACACAGAGCCCTTCCTTAATTGTATATATACTAGAAAAAGTAAAGAAAAAAAACGAATCCTCACGACACAATAAGGCATCTAAGGACATTGCGGTGAGGGAAAAGACGAAGAGAGGTTAGGGAGGAATGTGGGGCAAAACAAACGTAAGGCGAACGACCGACTCGGAGCCAGTCCAGGAATGATTAATCAGCTTTCCGGAGGACCTCGCTCGCACTTCGCTAATGAAGGCGCGCCTAAACAAACATGTTCGCGCTGCCAAGAAAACCGTGCACGAGCAGCGATAGCAAAAAAAAAAAGAAAAAGCGAATGTTGCACGCACACGTCTGGAACAGTCCGTTCGCTCGAACGACTCCAAAAATTATTAGCTGTAGCTTAGCTTCCCCCAGAAAAAAAAAATGACTTTCGTGCTATAGACCTTTTTACAGGAAAGGAAAAAACACCGCCATCTGGGCTGCGCGCGGGAGTACAAAGGCTGACGTCACAGCCTTGGAGTGCATCTTTGAGGTGCTTACGTCTGTCTCTTTAGCCAAGCCAAGAGAAGACTATGGCGGCGCCCAGGGAGTCGTCTGCGAAGAGGTCCATAGATTTCATAGTATTTCACCAATAGCACGATGAAGGAACGAATTGTAAATTTAAGGGCTCGTTTTTCTTTGTCAGTTAAACACAATATGATGAGAACTAAGAGACTCATCAATAGTTCTCAAATAGACGAGATGTGTGCTCACGGTTTATGACATTGCCAAGGATCTACGCTACACAAATATCAGCTGTCGCGTTAATTATAAATTCAGATAATCAAAAATACTATTGTCACATAAAATATTGCTATCTAGCACAAAAAGTAAGCCCTTGCTTACGTCTGAGTTGGCTAAATGGACACTGGGCTGTACGACCGTATCCGGAAAAAACTGTGGTTTAATTTAAAACATCTTCATAATATCTGCCCACGACACTTTGCAGAATAAAACTGATGAAACGGTGCGCCCCAGTAATATCAAAACATTTTTTCATTGACCTTAAAGCAGGGGTCTAAAAAAGCAGACAGTTCGCAATACTTTCACTATAGCGTCCTGGCCAGCCTTTGTCCCACATTTTAGTGAGGCACCACGTGCGGTCGACGTGTGATCGTTCATTCGGCTATTGGAGGCGCCATTTACATCAAGCCCATCAGACCGTTGCACTGCTAGCATACAGATCACTACTCAGAGTTAATACGCTTCACCAATCTGGGACCCAAATCAAAAATGCCTCGTCAATGCACCTGAACCTTTCCGAAATCGTGCAGCAAGGTACATTCATTCATCCTACACATATGCCGTAAGCATACCGGCACTAAAAGAAAAATCTGAATCGCAACCACTGGCGCATCATCGTACGTTAGCTAGCCTTGGTATTCTCCATAAATATTTTTACAGTTCGCAAAACAGCATGCCGTACATCACCCCAACTGCAAGGATATCGCAACGCGCCAGTCATCCGCTACAAGTTTTAAAGCCACGTTCACACACCTACCTACTTACCTCATCCACCTCATTTTTCTCTCGCACAGCGCCATATTGAAATGTCCTTCCCCACCATGTTGTATCTACAAATAACCACCACATGTTCAATGCCACTGTGTCCCCCATTTCGCCAAATTAGTTATCGTTGTTTGTAAGACCAGATCACGAGCCAGGTGTTTTTGTTTCTAGCATGATTATTTTTCTAGTATTGTATTCATTGTATTATAACCCCACCCCTTATGTAACACCCCTATAAACAAGGCCTTTAAGGAAAATAAACTGAACTGAACTGATGAAACGTAACGGTGAAAAAAAACTCAATGAATAATGATCGGCGTCCAAATTTATGTCATTATGGATACCGCGGTATCGACATAATTCTCGAATGCTGACGCAAAATCCCCTTGAGAAATCATTTACATATTTTAGATCCGAAAGACGCCTAGTTTCAAATGGCAACGTTGACGTACATTACATTCGAGCCGGGCATGAATTGCAAGCTTACTGACAGGGGCGTAGCCTGGAGGAAGGTACGATTCCCCTTTGTTTACCAAATACTGCGTAGAATGCCTTCGCGCATTTTCCATAGTCGAAATGCAACTAACTGTGCCTGACACTTCATGATGTGACAGATATTGGTCATATTATTAGAACTGAAACCTTAATGCAAGACTTGTGGATGTTGTCTTTAGTCTAAGTATTCTCTAAAACGACAGACGACGCCCAACTGTTCATGAAGTCACAGATATCGGTCATAATATAGAACTGAAACCTTAATGCAAGACTTCTGGACGTTGTCTTTAGTCAAGGTATTCTTCTCTAAAACGACAAACGACACCGAACTGTTCATGAAGTCACTGATATCGGTCATAATATTGGAACTGAAGCCTGTATGGAAGACTTCTGGATGTTGTCTTTAGTCAAAGTATTCTATAAAACGACAAACGACACCCAACTGTTTATAAAGTCACAGATATCGGTCATAATAATGGAACTGAACCCTGTATGGAAGACTTCTGGACATAGTCTTTAGTCAAATTATTCTCTAAAATGACAAACCGCACCGAACTGTTCATAAAGTCACAGATATCGGTCATAATATTAGAACTCAACTCTGTATAGCAGGCTTTTGAACTTTGTCTGCAGCCGAAATGTTCTCCAATCCAATAACCCACACCCTACTCTTCATGATGTGACGGATTTAGGTCATGAGGCTGTAATTGTGCCCTGTGCAGAGGGCTTTTGAATGATAAGCGTATTAGAAATATCCTCTAATGTAAGAAACCGCATCTGGCTCTTAATGATACAACAGATACTGGTCATAAGAATAGAACTAAGCACTACGTGGAATGCCTCTGGGCATTTTTTGTAGTCAAAATATGCTTTAATGCAACTAACTGTACTTGAAACTTTCATGATAAGACAGATATTGGCCATAGGACTGCAACTGAACACTGTATGGAAGACTTCTAGACGTTGTTTGAAGTTAAAATATTCTCTAAAACGACAAACTGCGTCTAACTCTTCACGAAGTCACAGATATCGGTCATAATACTGGAACTGAACCCTTCATGGAAGGCAGCCAAAATGTTCTCCAATGCAATAAAACACACTCCATACATCATGATGCAATAAATATTAGTGATCGGATTGGAACCGGGCACAGCGTAGAACACTTTCGTACGGTATATTTATTTATTTTCAAATACGGCAGCCCAATGTGAGGCTACTGCAAAAGTGATGTACATATATACAAAATGAAAGGATTTAAACAGTAATATCACAATAAGTGTGCCAAGGTAAACAAATATCACTACCCTTGAGTGCACACCAGTAAGAAATCAGAGAAATAGAACATTATTATAATACAAGTGCCTCCGATAAGTCAGACACACTGGTATTAGGAATCAAACCAAGTAGATCAATCCAGTGTTTGATAACTTTATTTGAACGTGTTAGAGAGCACTACAAATGACTTCTAAGCTGGATGGTGATTGCGGATCAGTGCTGCGTTGAAGGCTTCAGCACTTTGCTAGTTGTTTAAATATCCTTTAACATCTACAAAATGCATCTGACACTTCTTGATGAGACAGACATTGGTTTTGAGATTACAGCCAAGCACTGTGGCTTTCACATGTCATGAATTGTCAAAATACCCTATAATGCAATAAAGCATGCCCAAAATTTTTTATGGGACAGATACCGATCATAGGATTGCACCATAGCACTGTACAGAAGTTTTGTCAAGTTTTCCAACAGAGCTAAACTGGATATGCTTAAGTGCATGCATATATATATGATCCAAGTTAATGCATATATTAAAAAACTGAACAGAAATGAAGCACTCCTTGGAAACACATACAAACATTCAATGTTCGAAACCATCGAATAATATGTTCAGCTCATTACAGTTTGGAGGAACAGATAAATACATGCACAGTTCTGAAAGGTCTCATAAGGTACATGAAGTACTTTTTGCATTTCTTCTATACAAAGTGCAGTACCATACTAGTGCACCTTCATTCATTCTGTGCATACATGTGGTGATCTTCTCTTCCAACTATCGCATCATCGTGCAGCCGATTTCAAATCAGGTGCTTCTCACAAGGTTTTCAGTTATCTGTCCAGCTGTGAACAAAACGCGTGTTTTGCAGCAATTAAATGACATGCAAGTATGTGAATCTTTGCGTGCTTAAAAGAATCATCCCTGGCTACTTCATATTGTTAAATCAAGGATTATGGAATCCCGATCTTTCACAATGCAAAGGAAGTTAATGGCCAAAGTAGAGGAAGATGATTACGGAGAGATTACGGAGCAAAAATTGTTTTCCATTGATGGTAATCAATGGAAAACAATTTTTAAGCGCTCTGGGCGTGCCACATATATAGTTTAACTTAAAAGCTGTCATCTGCCCCATTTTGATTTGTGACCAATTCACCAGGGCCACAACAAGTGTCCCGCATCTCTCACAACCAAGATATATTGGTTGCATACATATAATTATGAAATATATAGATGGCTTGCACTGGCACCATTGAAACTGCCATGTTAGAGCACCAGCAAGAGGGGACAAGAAAGTTTCGAGGTCACCTTAACATTATCAAAACAACACATGCAGGTTCTTTTGGTAGTCATGCTGAAAGGTGTTCCTGTTGCATCATTATCACATTCAGGCAGGTTCACCTGGAGGTTAAACTTTACTTGTTTTTTTTATCAAAACCGCCATCTCAGAGTACCAGTACGTTTAGAAGCAGGGTCCATGCTGTCACATGCGAGGACCAAGCCACGCAGATAACCTGCAGATTAAAAAGGTAGCACTAGGAAGACAGACATTTTGTATCTTTTTAGCCACTACTATAACTTGTCAATACGGTTGATTGGGCGAGTTGGTGAACATAATTGTTTGAATTGAGAGCGCACCATGTGGAAAGGATAGACAGGCACAAGTGCTTGTCCCTGCCTATCCTGTCAACGTCTATTTAGTGCGCTCTCAATTCAAACTACTCTAACACCTGTGAGAAAGTGTGATTTGTCGCAAAAACAGCATGAAGTTCGTGCTGAAGTGCACGTTACAGCGGGGGTATATTTCCATGCTGTGCACCAAAAGAGGGTAAACGTAACCACACGGTTCCCTCTCCCAAGCGCCTATGTTGCCTCCCATCTTAAGCAGAGCACCCAGCCGCGGAGGAGCGCTTGTACCTATTTTACCGGTAGGTGCCCGGCGGCAGACATAATCTACCTCCCACTGCTCATGCGTGATGCTCTAGTTGAGTATGCAAGGCTGTGGTAGTATAAGGCGACCCAGGTATGCACCCTTTAGAGGACCTTATGGGGCCACCTTACGAGGTGGTATTCACCTGATCAACCGAGCGCCAGGTCGGTGTACCCCTCTACCCATTGAGCAAAGCCAGTGGGTGTCCGGCCGGCACTGGGATTCGAACCCCGTGCCTCCCGCATCGGAGGCGGACGCTCTACCAACATGGCCACCGCTGCGGTTGCTAGAGCTATGGTTACACGGTGAGTACATCGGGTTTCTTTTTTTTTTTTTTTTGGCTGGGCCCGAACCCTATAAAAACCCTCTGTGCCGAGCAAACGTAAATGTTCGACCATTTATTCCACTTTCCCGACATTACCCAGATGCTTATTTGAACAGCGCACGCTCGAGTCTTCAAAGCTGCGGCGGCATCTGTGGCGCCATCTGTCAGTCGCTTCCGTCACTCATCTAGATCACGCATTGCCTCAGAAATGGGAAGCACGCTCGGAAGTTACGCTTTAAAGGAGCACTGGCATCGAATTTACTCATGTCAATATGTTTGCGTCAACGAGTAGCTATCGCCCCTAGTAGCGATGCGCGACCTGAAACGCTACTGAAGAACGAATAAGAATAAATTTTATTGATTTATAGACAATTTTTTCAGCTAGTTTTTCTAAGCGAAACTAGATGGCGCACCACACCAATAAAACCACGGCTTTTTTTTTTTGGGGGGGGGGGGGGGGGTTATAGTCCCGAGGTAGAGTGTACTAGAAGTGTACACTGTACCTAGGCGCAGCCGCGATGTGGCGTGTGGCGGACGTTGCCCCACAATTTACTGCAGCCTACCACAGAACACCTACCAGTTTCTCCCCCTCAAGGGTATTGATAAAAACGCTTAACGTGTACACATATTAACCCAAAGTTCAACTCACTACTCCATATACGCGAAATACAATGTGGCAACAATACATAAAAACTTCAAAACGAAATGATTACCCTAATTAGCGTTAAAATGTGATTGAACTTTGACTGCGCCTCTGATGTCGAGCATAGAGTTTCCCCACAATACTTACTAGAGGGAACTCTGGCGCTAGTGTCATATATGGGAGCTGCAACGCACGGCGCATCAACAAAAACAGCAAGAAGTTCCTGCTGAAGTGCAAGTTAAAGGGGGGGGGGGGAGGTATGTTTCCATAGTGTGCACCAAAAGTTGCTCGAAAAAAAAAAGAAAAAGAGGGTAAACCTAACACACGGTGCCCTCTCCCAAGCGCCTATGCTACCTCCCTTCTTAAGCAGAGCATCCAGCCGCGGAGGAGCGCTTGTACCTATTTTACCGGTAGGTGCCCGGCGGCAGACATAATCTACCTCCCACTGCTCATGCGTGATGCTCGAGTTTGGTATGCAAGGCTGTGGTGGTATAAGGCGACCCAGGTATGTACCCTATAGAGGACCTTATGGGGCCACCTTACGAGGTGGTATTCACCTGAACAACCGAGCGCCAGGTCGGTGTACCCCTCTACCCATTGAGCAAAGCCAGTGGGTGTCCGGCCGGCACTGGGATTCGAACCCCGTGCCTCCCGCATCGGAGGCGGACGCTCTACCAATATGGCCACGGCTGCTTTTTTTTCTTTCTTTATTGCATATGGCCACGGCTGCGGTTGCTAGAGCGATGCTTACACGGTGACTACATCGGGTTTCTTTTTTTTTTTTTTTTTTTGGCTGGGCCGAAAGTTTATGAAAACCCCCTGGCCGAGCAAACGTAAATGTTCGACCATTTATTCCACTTTCCCAAGATTACCCAGATGCTTGTTTGAACAGGGCACGCTCGAGTCTTCAAAGCTGCGGCGGCATTTGTGGCGCCATCTTTCAGTCGCTTCCGTCACTCATCTAGATCACGCATTGCCTCAAAAATGGGAAGCACGCTCGGAGGTTACGCTTTAAAGGAGCACTGACATCGAATTTACTTATGTCAATATGTTTGCGTCAACGAGTAGTTATCACCCCTAGTAGCGATTCGCGACCCGAAACGCAACTGAGGGACGAATAACAATGAATTTTATTGATTTTTAGACGATTTTTTCAGCTAGTTTTTCTAAGCAAAACTAGATGGCGCCACCACACCAAAAAACCACGTTTTTTTTAGGTTATGGTCCCTAGGTAGAGTGTACTAGCAGTGTACACTGTGCCCTAGGCGCAGCCGCGATGTGGCGTGTGGCGAACGTTGCCCCACAATATACTGCAGCCTAAGGCGAGAAACGGGTGGAGTGGACTATGCGCTGCGCCCGCTTTGCTGGTCTCCAACCCGGCAGCGGCGGTGGCAAATTCGTGGTTGCTTGGAAAAGGAAGAAGGCACTAATTTGTACAGCCCTTGGGGGAGCACTGCTCAGCGCCTTGTAGAGGATGGGAGGAGGGGGATACAAAGGAATATAGGAAAGGTATAGCTAGATCAAAAAAAAAAAAAAGAGAGACAAGCGACAGAAAAAAACGGCTCCAAAAATTATTAGCTATAGTTTAGCTTCCCCCAGAAAAAAAAATGACTTTCGTGCTATAGACCTTTTTACAGGAAAGGAAAAAACACCACCATCTGGGCTGCGCGCGGGAGTACAAAGGCTGACGCCACAGCCTTGGAGTGCATCTTTTTTTTTATTGTAACTTTCACATCCATGTAAGAAAAAACTTCGCAAACACTTGTTTGGTCCCATAGCCTAACTGGCTGGTAGAGGGACCAATTGTGTGACATACTTGCGCAAGCGGTTACACAGCGACAAAGGACATCAATCTTTGAGGTGTTTACGTCTCTTTAGCCAAGCCAGAAGACTATATGGCGGCGCCCAGGGAGTCGTCTGCGAAGAGAATATTAAAAATATTCTCACATGAAATATTGCTATCTAGCACGAAAATTAAACCCTTGCTTACGTCTAAGTTGGCTAAATGGACACTGGGCTGTACGACCATTTCCGGAAGAAAATGTGGTTTAATTTTTAATAATTTTAATAAAGATGCCTAGTTTCAAATGACAACGTTGACGTACATTGCATTCGAACCGGGCATGAATTGCAAGCTCACTGACAGGGGCGTAGCCAGACTAATTTATGTCGAAGGCAAGTGGAGGAAGGTACGATTCCCCTTTGTTTGATTGTACATGTGAGGCCGTGTGTCCGCGTACAAAAATATACACAAATTGTAAAAAAAAAAAAAGATTTCAATAGTTGATGGAGGGGGAGGGGGGATGCTGGCAGGCATCGCAAACCACCCTCTTGGCTACTCCAACGATCAACTATAAAACGATTCATCAGTAGCAATATGCAGCATAAGATAATTAACTGAAAAGAAGTGAATTTAGTTAATATGCCAGTATTTAGTTAGATTTATCCTTCGAGCGATATCAGACCCTTCCAGTAAGCGGGATCACGGAGTGGAGATATGCGCACGGCTATCACAGGTAAATAAGGTAGTCTGTATTTTCTTAAGAATGCCCTATGTATAACCTAATACGGTTGGATTCACTATTCCTGACTGGCAGTACAAATGAGACGCGTAGCTCGGAGAAGTCGTAATTTTCTGTCTAACCAAATTTCGAGTGCTCACATACATGCAGTATAGGCTCTGCGGCGAAAATAGCCGGCGTGACGCATCACTCTAAGAAGTAAACATTTGCGCTCAATACTTTTACCCGCGTGAACAGCCAGCAAGGGAAGCATAAACAACGCACGGGAAGCGACAGCCGGGTAGAAAAGGAGAACAAAGAACACATTCGTTGGGGAAACTAGAGCGCACACACGCACGCGCGCGCTTCCAGTCTGCGACACATGATTGCAATGGCCTCTTCCGGGATGTTTCACAACTGTAAAGCCAAGTAATCGCAAGGTTTCAGACGACGCGTTCGGTTATTAAAAAAAAAGAAAAAAAAGAAGAAAGGAGACGATCCATCACAGAGTGCCATGGAACGGAAACGAGCTCGCCCATCCAAAACACGTACACGGAGGGCCTCTCAGAAAATAGGAGGGAGCAAAGAAAACGTATATATAGAGTAAAAACTGGGAGATTTAGCAGGATAACACAACACTCGATCGGCATCTTACCTTCTTCGTCTTTGGCGCGCCTCTGCGTAACAAGTCGCTGAACGTCATCGTACAGAACTTCAAGCTCGGCGACTGAGAGACGGGCTCGTGGGCGCACGTTGCGATACTTGGGAGAAAAGTGTCCTCAAACGAAGTCCGGTGCAGTAAAAAAGGAAAAAACAAAACACCGGTGCGTCCAATGGCTTCGGCGAAGGCGACACTTGTCGAGCGACGTAAAAAGGTTGTTTATACTAAATGCAGGAGTATAAAAGTCGCACTTCTTTGCGAGTTACACGACTTCATAGCGACTTTACGAAAGTTCGACTCGTAGGCTTTATATGCATATAGAAAAAACACCGAGATATATACTCTCACAATAGCAAGTATCACTCGTGCCGGAATCTATGTATGCGAACGGCGCACAAGCTCTGTTCCAGTTCGTAGAGAGATTTCCATATACTGCTGTGAGAGAAGGAACGAGGAAATTGACGAGTTGATAGGGAGGAAGTTATAGAAGTACTGGCAATCAAGAAGTAATTTAACGAGTAATCTGCATCAGAAACAGTGCCAACGCGACTTGGAGGACTGCACAGACCTGGGAACTGCGGCGAACATCCATCGGCGCCCGGAAGGACCAGGGAGTAGGCATATACTGGCACAAAACGCACTCCAAGGTTGGAGTAAACAGCAAGATCTCGAAGTACCTTATGTAGACGAAAGAGGATCGCTATCAACTACACAGTCGCTTCTCAGACGCACATTCAGCGAGAGAAAAGAAACCGTGCAGCTTCCGAAGGGAAACCAGCTGAGTCGACGGACTTGGCGCGAGCTGTCGGGAGAAGAGATTATAGAGACGGGACTGGCAGCTACAGCGACTGCGCCTTCGAAGTTCCCATATGTTCTGCACCGGCGTGCGTCGGCAACGCCCCACCGACAGCCCTGCGGTTCACAGCGGGATCGGAAAATGGAGCGTGGAAGCCCCGAGCCGCGACCAAGTCTGAAGCAACAGAGAGAGCTAGTCACTGCGGTGACGGTCGGGAAAAGCGATGGGCTCGTTACAGTTACTTAGAAAAGAAAAGGACCGTTCCTTGAACTATAGCTTTAGTAACCAGTGATCCCCGAATATGGGAAGCACGTGAGCTATACGAACAAGCGATGCTATGGAAAAGGAGCCTTTATAGCAATCAACAAGTGCAAGTTAGAAGGTATACTGTCCGGGGAACCGATACAGAGCTAAGGCGAGAAATTTTTGACAGCTAATAGTCTGGATACACAGCTTGATAGATACAACTTGGCAATAGACAGAATACCCGATGAAATACCAGAGATGTGCAACTATATCAGTTTTATGATAGGAAATCTCCAATCGTATTTTCTGAAACGCAGCAGAACCACAAAAGGATATGTTGGCCCACTAAAAGGGGGCGAACAGCGCCGGCCGATGCCCGAAAGTGTACACCGCCTCGAGACTCACGCGAGAACCACCGAAGTATGCGAGCCACTGATCCGGATTTCTCGATCACGAAAGACTCCAGACATCACCAAAGATCGCCAAGGGGCGGTGACTGCGAACCACACAGGAGAAGCGGCGTCGAGGTGGTGAGGAGACGCGACGACTGCAGCCGGCAACAGGTGGTGGTGCAGGGGCAGCTCACTGACCTTACCCAAGTGGAGTGGACAAACGCGCGCGCGCGCCTTTATATGCCGGGAAGCGCTCTGACCACTGCGGTCACTCAGCGTCTGGGCCTCGGGGCTCAGGACGAAAACAAAAACACCATGGGCACATTTCACGCAACTACAACACGGATCAAGAGGGCCTCGCGATCTGCACTGACCACGCACACAGTCGGGCAACTCCTTCCTCCACGCGCGTTGCACGGAGCAACGGAAACTGAGCGCGCGCGTAGTTTCGCGCACATAAGCTGCGTCGATGCTCTTTTTTTTTTCGTTCCTTCTCGCCGACAAAGTTGGGAAGGCTCCGGGAAGCTGTGCGAAGGACCGCGTCTCTCCTAGGCAACGGCCTCCTGCCGACGAAGCGGCGGCGGCGCAGGATGCGGAGAAGGAGCGCCTATCGCGCCGTACCCTCTATTTTTATCGCTAAGGCAGGCAATAAGTTCGACGTGCTAAGGGGGGAGGGGGAAAGAGAGAGGGAAACAAGCACCAAGTCTCCGAAAACAGCAGCAGAATAACACACACACACACACACACACACACACACACACACACACACACACACACACACACACACACACACACACACACACACACACACACAGCTCTACTACTCTCACATCTCTCTCTCTCTCTCTCTCTCTGACACGCACAGACACATGGGCAGAGAGAGAAAGAAAGGGTGCGCGCATAATCCAGGTCAAACTCCTGCTCCTCCACCATTAAGCTGCCACCAAAACATTTACCCCCCCCCCCCCCCCTCAGACAACGACCAGAAAGATGGGTGAAAAACAGTTGGCTAATGAGCCTCTGCAAGTGGGCTTCACCACTTAACGGGAAAAGCCATCTCGCGGTCTGAGAGAGGCTTTTAACTAAACGACTCCGCGGCGAGGCGCCTGTTTTTCGCAGTATGACCTCGAGAAAGTGGACGTTTTGGAAAGAGTCGCGAGATCCGTTTTTCGCGCCTGTTTCGCCACACTCTTTCTAGCTGCCTGTTGCTTCGGCACCTCGTACTCCCCGTTGTCTGACCTCTACCACAACAAAGGGGGCAGCAGACGAAACAAACAACCGGGCTGCCACCGTGAATTATGAAAGAAAAAAAAAAGGTGTGGCGAGTTTTGTCGCAGCATTCTGCCCTAACTGCGGTAACCGCGCCTACATAGAGTGCTGGGAGATGTACCGAATGGAACACTGCAAAGTGCGTTTACTGCAGTGCGAGACTAAGAATACAACAACAACAACAACAACAACAACAACAACAACAACAACAACACAACAACAACAATAATAATAATAATATTAATTGCTGGGGTTTAACGTCCCAGAACCACGATATGATATATATGAGAGACGCCGTACTGGAAAGCTCCGCAAACTTCGACCATCTGGAGTTCTTTAACGTGCACCGAATTCTACGTACACGGGCCTCAAGCATTTCGCCAGTATCGAAAATGCGGCTGCCGCGAATGGGATTCGATCCCGCGACCAACGCAACATCGATAATTACACATGCACAAGACTAAACGATCCAGTGGGTCCATTACCAGCCACGGTGTACGCACGGCTGCTGGCCTGCAGGTCGTAGGATCGAATCCCGGCCTCGGTAGACGAATTTCCGGTGTAAGCGAAAATGCTTGAGACCCGTATGCAGCACGTTAAAGCACCCCAGGAGGTCGAAATTTGCCGAGCCCTCCACTACAGCGTCTCTCATAACCATTTTTGGGACGTTAAACCTCACTAATTATTAAGTTGCGATCTCGGTCTCCTCATGAAAGTATGCACAGTGGCCGATCGTTGCACCTGTTTGTGGGCTTCTCCGTAGGACACGTGGGCGAAGATTGCGACATTACTAGCGCGCGCTCTCACTATCAGCGTCGCCGACCTGCGAATAAATAATTGCGACCCGCGGAGAGGGGCTCCCACACCTGTAACGGAGCCAAGAGTACTACTTGTGCGTGATCAAGGCCACGAGTTTGTAAACCCACTGCCACTAACGTGCGACGTTAAGCTCCGCAAACTCGTCCAGGTGAGCGATCGTGAGGCACACACAACGACGAGTGCACTATGCAGCGGCTCTTTTCTGTCAGGCACTTGGCACTCGGTCATGCATTCAAGTGTCACTCACTCAGCGCGCACCTATAGCGGGACTCCTTTTACATATACCTTTTGGCAAGCACTACCAGAACGGCGAAAAAGAGTTGTATGTTTGCTAAACCAAACACAATCCGTGGTACAACTAACTACTACAACTGGGGCACACAAAAAGACAACAAAAACATGTACATAATCGGCTATATATACAATGGAACTGTACAAACCATGAGCGTATAGCCACACATTTTATCGGGGAACATTAGGCAATGAAGCTTTCTGCCCTTGTGTTCAAGAGCGACCAATTGCGACAAGCTCTCGCACTAGAAGAAAAAAGCAACGAGGACAAAGACGACAAGGACCGCTCAAGTTGTGGCGAAATAACGCGTTGGGCAAAGGGTTGTGAAGCGTGGCTAATGGATGACGTGAAGGCAACGACTTCCTATGCGTGGAAGTACCTTCGACGACTACTGTATACTTCCAGAGCAACAAAGAAAAGCTTGCTGCGAGGTCCAGCATCAGAGTCGTAACGGCGTATAGCCAAAGAGTCTCAGCTTTCTTGGACACACTGCATTGGCTCGTCGATGCGCGTACACTGTTTTCCATGAGCAACCCTCGGCCGAAGCTTAGGCGGGGTCCAGACCCATTTTACCGATTCGCGGGGCAGTTAATGAAGTTCAGTGATATGAATTACCACCGTCTGTAGCGGTAGCTCGTATACAGAGGCACTAAGCAATCGTGCACTCAATAAGAAAACGAGAGAAGTTGGCGAAACCGTGGTGCAGCAATATATACAAGAAACAAGTTGGCGCTCATTGCCCACTATATACCGTCCCTGCCACCATAAACAAACCATAAACTGCCATCCATAAAGGTGGGTCATTTGATGAGCTTAACAATTACAGACCTATATCTGTACTCTCTGTGTTCGCGAAAATGGCTGAACGAGTTATATATAAGAGGATTACGGGCTTTCTAAACGCAAACAATATAATAGCAAAAGACCAGTATGGATTTTGCAAAAACAAGTCTGCTGAGTCGGCTCTACTCAGCATCAAAGAATACATTCTAGACAACATTGAAAACAAAATCTTTACACTAGGAATATTTCTGTATTTTAGAAAGGCATTCGACAGTATACAACACGATCTACTTTTACGAAAACTAGCGTATTATGGCATTCGGGGTACCACAGCTCAATTAATACAAAGTTATCTCTCGTCTAGAAAACAATACACCGTTGTAAATAATACACACTCTCAAGTTGAACACATTAAGTATGGTGTCCCCCAGGGATCGATTCTTGGACCTATCCTATTCCTGCTGTTCGTTAATGATATCGTAAATATCGAGGGACACAAGAAAATAATATTGTGCGCTGATGACACAAATGTATTTTTCGCAGGTTCAAACGTATGTGAACTATATAAAGAAGCAACGTTTGGATGGAGAAACCAAATTTATGGTTAAACGCAAATAAACTTCAATTGAATATCGCTAAAACAAAGTACATGTTTTTCAAGCCTAAAGGAGTAGCTCATATACCATGCACTCCAATTTACTTCCAGAGCACCGAGATTCAGCGCACAACAACAATAAAATTTCTAGGAGTTCTATTCCAAGAACAACTTTCTTGGTCTCCTCACATTGACGCGATAAAAAAAGAGATCTTTCCAGGAGAATAGGCATTTTAAATAGACTGAGATACTACGTCCCATCAAATGTCAAGCTGCAAATTTACTACGCACTAGTACATTCACGACTAGCATACTGCTCCTTGGTGTGGCTAACAACGACCACCACAAACCTTAATTCTCTGTTGATATTACAAAAGCGTGCTATACGTGCTATATCTAACACTCCCCTTTACGAAAGTGCTCGACCATATTTTAAAATGTACAAAGTATTGCCTATAAAACTGTTATACAGGTATAAGCTATGTCTAGAGATATTACACCAGTATAAACTAAATACATCACTATTCTTGGACACATATGTGAAACAAACACCATACGAGCTGAGAAAGAGCCTAATATACAAATATAGATCACGCACAAACTACCGTGACCAACGATTAGCGTCACAAATTCCAAACATTCTAAACAAACACCCAACTATATTACATTTACTGGAAGACGGAATTTCAGCTAGATCATTAAAAAAATAACGAAAGAGTTCCTTGTGGATGAAAGCGATGCTTTTCTTGATTTTTGAAATTTGTAGTTAATGATGTTTTTGTATTCGTTGCACCTTGTTCATTATTGTCCCTTTGCCTGTTGTTTATTATACTCTAATTTATCTTGTAGAGCAACTCGATTTCCTAGTCAAGATGTCTCTTGTTAATTTATTTGATAGAAAACATGCATTTGTTTGTATTTGCCACCACTCGAATAAGGACTCTTTATATTTCTATTCTTTTATTCACACTTCTGGCAGTTCCTGTTCGACTATGGTACCCATGTAAAATAACACGTGATGTTGTAATTTTCTGAGTACTGTACTTGCGGTATGTTTCTGCTTTGCTGCCAGGGTGGCACGACCTAGTCAGGCTTTTACTCAGCCTTTAGTCGTGTCCCCCAAGGCAATCTTGTTCAATTTTGCCTTGAATAAAGCAAACCAAAGCAAAGCAATCAGCATCGAAGAAGCAGCATGGGCAGGCATGGAAATAGAACCCTTGTATTTTTGTTTACCGAAGTTTGGGTAACTCGAGGTGTTGATTCTTATTGGCATGCTTGTCATCAGCCACCAAAGAGGTCCAACACATATTTTGTCAATCATGCACCAATTGCCTGCAAGGCGATTTAATGGAGAGAGAGAGAGAGAGAAGGTATTATTATTTTATTAGCTATATAACGCGAGCGCAACTAAGCTTTAACGTAGAGTGCAAAAAATATATATTAAACCTTAAGCGTTAACTGTAATAAGGATTGGTCGTTTTTGTTTGTTTGTTTGTTTGTTTGTTTGTTTGTTTCCGATAAAATTGCCACCAAATCGATTCAGGGTTTGAAGTTACCCCTTCCTTCATAACATTTCGCTCTGGACTATTTATAGCGATCTGGAGTCACTTTGCCAGCTCCTTGTCAATGCTCGAGTGCTCGCCGGTTTTGCAGGCATAGATTAGGCATGCGGACAACGCCGACAGCATAAAACTGAGAAACGAGCCAAGTGTAATAAAACGTGGCGGATGTCTCAACTGCGGCGCTGAACCGGTTCTAATAACGTTCCTCATCCTGTATCGCCAGCGCAAACTGCAGGCTTACGGCAATTCTTCAAGAATTACAGGGCGCGGTGGTTTATGGGTATGCATTTTTAGGACGATGTATACTGGAAGCCAAGGTTTGCACTGCCTGGTGCTGCTACCACAAAGTGAAGTGACGCGACCACGCAATTAAACATGGGTTCAAATTTAATAAAGTTTTCGACTTCATTACGGTGTCATATACTACGTTTCACACAAAATGTATTGCCACAAGGTGCGCGAGTGGCGTAAAGCCGTTCGTCCTCCATAATGATTAATCAATCGTACAGATATTTAGCTCACGCTAATTTAGATAAAACGGGCAGCGACAACTTCAAAATAACAATCACAACGCTTACATTGCTAAGACGACTACGACCGATGAACGATTGTCGACAAGATTTGGGATGAGAAGGAGAGGGGGGGGGGGGGGGCCAAATCAGTGTTGCATCGATCGTGACTGGGCAAAAGGGGGTGAGGATGAGTGACGGCGTGACTTCAGGAGGTGGAGAGGGGGAAGGGTTTGCACCCTTTCGCCGGCGTCCCTCAAGCGCTTACGTCAAAAGAGAAACGGTGAGACAGGCAATAAACGTTACCTCTCCGACTTGAAACGCCTCCTACGCGAAATCGGGCATGCGTGCGTAGGAATGGAAAGAAAGCACTGCACGACAACCGTCGAAACGCAAGAATCGCATAACGCGGGACAAAAATTTAAAAAAAAGCAGCAAAAATTTCGCGAAATATCGCGACGCAAAGTTTATGGAGCACACAAGCCCGCACAGCCGCCCACACTTCTCCGGCGACTGTGAACGACAAGCCGCCACGGTATCCCACACGTACGCGTCGACGCAGGCGCACGTCCACACCGGAGCGAACATAGATGCCCCCCCCCCCCCCCCCCCCCCCCCCCGTTTCGAAGCCGCGCGCGTTCCACCACCACGCTGTCGGTGCCGAATGAGTCACACCGTTCGACGCCAGGTAGGTAGGTAAATATTTCCCTTTGAACGCAACACGCTTCGCGGGCTTAATAAATTCGTGCAGCGCCGCTTAGGCAAGTACTAGTACCTCCGTTTGGCAAGTCAATTGTGATACCACTAGATGATGATGATGATGATGGTTTCTTTTTCAGCCTGCTTGGTGTCCACTGTAGGACGAAAGCCTCTGTCCCAATGACCTTTCATCAGTCGATATAAACCACATTCGGTCCTCGGCTCCGTTTCCAATTTCTTAATATAAATTCCATAGATTTAAATGACCATCGGTTGCCTGTCTTTCCCATTACGTGACCAGCCCAGATGGATGCGCTTTTCTTTTTTTTTTGTATCATCTAGAATGTCGGTTAGACCCGTTGGGTTTTTTAACTCCACTCAATTCACTCATATAATTTTTCACTAAGAGCTAAAGCCCCAGTTGGCCTGGTTCTTAAAGGGACACTAAAGAGCAGAGCGATATTTTGCGTACTAGTAAAGCCAAATTTCATAATACAGAGTTGAACACAACCTTTACCGCAACACGACGCTTGGCAAGCAAGAAAACGCGCGAAAAGAAAACGCAGTCGGAGACGCCACTTTGAAATTCCCGTGCCAAACACTATGACGTCATAAATTGTGAAAGCGTGCGTTCTACGTTGTTTCTAATGAAAAAAAAAGCATATTGTCATCTGTTGGAGCCAAAGACGTAACATTCAAATTTTCTGAAAATTTCACCGAGCCAATGTCTCTAAAACATCAAAAACGCATTTTGAAATATCTGACGTCAAGCGTGTACATTTTGCCGCGAAATTTCGAAATCAAATCGAACTTATAGTGAAACATATGACATTAGAGTTCTTAGAGTGCAATTTGTAAATACAAACCAAGTCATTGTTTTTTTTTTTTGTCTCCCTTTTAACTTATCTACAAGTCTCTTCGTCATTCTCACAAACTCTTTACCATACTGGCAGCATTAAAACACGCTCCTGCCGAGACCCGTGTAACTGCCTGTACTTCTCTCGTCCGTCCTAAGCTAGATTACGCAGATCCCTACACTAAAACTAACATCGATGCGCTAGAAAGGATCCAACGTAAAGTAGCAAGTTTTATCTTTTCAAAATATCGTACCAGTGACTCTCCAAGTATCGTAATGGCTCAACACAACATTCAGTCTTTACAACTAAGAAGAAAAATTCACAGGCTTAAATTTCTGTTCCTGCTGTATAATAATAAGTTGTCTCTTTCTCCTGAACCTTATATTAAGCCTCTCACTGCTCGCCGAACAAGACATCGCCACTCTGCCACGTTAACGCCTTGCAATGCCAAAACCAACATATTTAAGTATTCCTTTTTCCCTCGAACAGGTGCAGACTGGAACAGCCTACCTCTTAGTGCACTCAACAACACCGACTCTATCGCATATATTACATCTTAAACCTAGCCTTGCACAGATGCCCTTGTCTGTTGATTAGATAGTTATGTATTCATGACGCTTTCATTGTGTATATTCTATTTCATTGTTTCTAATTTTTTCAGTGCTTGTTTCTTTGTTGGTAGATTCAATTTGTTGCCAGTATATCATCTTTAATACCTGCACACCTTTTAATGTTTGTACCTTTCCCCTCCTGCTTGGGCCTTTTCAAGCCCTGCAGTATTCCTAAATAAAGGAAAAATAAATAAAAAACACACCAGCTGTACACTTTCGACTCTAAGGACAGCTGTAAACTAACTGTAATGCATGACATGGGAACGTATGCTGTAAGTGGTTCAGCCCATCCATCTTTTTAAGTGGTCTATAAGTGTCAGTTGTAGATACTTCGGAGAAGAATTCTCCGCGCGGCAAGCGATCAAAAACAAAATTACCAGTACGTTCTAGTTGAAGGAACGCATAAAGGCATACCAACCAAAGAGCAACAACAAACTTGTCCCCCCCCCCCCCCCCTCTACGGCAGTCTTGTTCACAATTAAAAACGTGAACGTTATTAAATGTTGTACGTAGTTCTTTCGGTCTCCTTCATCACGATCTTCCACTGCAACACGGGTTGCAGTCAAACTTTAGATTCTACGTTTTGATTGAAACACCGATTTTGTGCAATATATATATAATGAAAGAGAGAAGGAAAGAAAGAAAACTTTATTTAACAGGCTTATCCACAAGCTCATTCCCATGCACTCTGATCAGCACCGCAAGTGTACATTAAGTGTAAAACAAGAGTTCCTGTTGATCATCAAATGAGCATGGCTGTAAAGCTTTCATCACGCTGCACCGAAGTGTCGCAACCACGCCCCTATACCATAGCCGTCTTTCGTGCCTTCTCCGCACCCTCTTGCACCGGCATTCTTCGTCACGTGCACCCCGCCAGCACTGCATGTACGTACTACTATGTTCTGTCACACTAGTGTTTCTTTTGTTTGTTTGTTTTTTCTTGCAGACGTCGACTCGTCCACCCCCGAGCGCGGGGTTCACGTCCCTAATATTAGCTCGCTAGCCATAAAATAAATAAAAAACGCAAAAAAAGCAAGGAAAGTTCAAGGAAGAGCACACATCATGGGGCGCATCGCGATGCTGGCTCGAGAGGTGTAGCTACACATGCGAGCTCTTGGGACTAACTGCTAAATGTAAAAAAAAAGCATGTATGTGTGTGCGACTGGCAATAAACGCACGCCTGCTAAGTTCAATTTTATAAACATCATAACTAATAAAAACAACGGGGCCTCGGCATCGAGTCTGGGTGGGTGGAGGTGAGTACGAAGAGATAATAACGCTGAATTATTTTTTTACGCTTCTTATGAAGTACATAACGTACCTTTATAAGACTTTGCTTTTCAACCTGCGCACAAACCGCAGCACAATGAAAATGTGAACGCCGACACGGATTTTGTATCACGGCGAATTTTACAGCGATATTGTAATTGTCAGTTTCACCCGATTGACGGTGATGTCTTTTCAAACGTGCTTAAAGCACCCATTATTATGACGTGTTCTCACCATTAACAATACGTTTTCAAGTAAAGTTTATTACATATTTCACATGCGGTTACATGGTTGAAATAGTACAGGAGGAGGTCCCAAAGTTTCATAGAAACTGATGGGGGGACTGGAATCATTGTCGATAGAGGAGCGAAAATCTTGCGAACAAAAACTATTTTTCGTGGAACTTCACGCAGCATTGGGAATGCCGTAAACCGAGGCATTAACCGTAGGCTTTATCAAAAATTAGGAATGTCGGCAAGTATGTACAATGATGTGTCTTTTCACTATTCGCTTTTTTTCTAGCAAAGGTATACAACAAGCACTACAGAAAATATTCAAACCGCAAACATCTAAAACAGACATGCTGTTATTTTACCAAAAACGATTATTCGCTGTCGACACAGAAATGCGCCTTTATAGTTTTTTTTGTCCTTTTTTTTTTTGGACTCTAGCCTCTTTCGCAAACAAAATGTGAGGCTGTTGAAGGATAGGTAAAACAAAAAGAAACAAGAAACAAAACGAGGTCGGGAGCAAGGGTTGCTCAACGCCCGTGCTGACAGCAACCTGACGTTTTTTTTTTTTTTTTCTATTCTCTCTTTCTTGCAGTTGATATTTTTGTAGCAGCGGAAACATCAAAGCTTGTTTCTTGGCGCCGTTGCTGGCAACTTCGAATTTAAGCTCTCCCTCTACACGCACTTTAAGCAAGAATCGTCTGATTCTTTCCTCTTTTCTTGTTCGTTACTGACAAGTAAGGTTCTAAACTACTGAAACGTATCCGTCGTTAAATAAGAATGTAAATGGGCTTTTATTGCGATTGCGAAGAAAGAAAAAAAACCACGTTCCGAATGAAAGATACAAAAAGTTAATTTCGCTGAACACTCACAAGCGATATTTTGCTTTTTAAAATTGCAAACAGGTATAGTAGTGAGGAACGTTCAACTTTCTTCAAAGAGCAAAACGTTATCAAATGACTTATAAATTATTAGCCAGAAAAACCCCACAAAAAAGCATAACGTTCAGTGCCTTAAGTGCGGATTTTTTTTACAACACTGTGTCACAATAGAAAAGTATAGAAAGGAAATACGAAAGCAAAAAAATAGAAATAAATAAATAGAGAGCACAAAAACAACAGGAAAAAACCAAAAAGGATAAAAGGAAAGAAAGAGAAAAGAAAGAGAAAAACCAAAGAGAAACAGTTCTCTTGCTCTGTCTTCGGCTGCAGTTGATTGTTATGAAATGTTCAGTTCTTATCACATAGTTTTTTGTATGTTTTATGTTTTTACAGTATAATTTTGTTTTTAATTTTCTTCTTTCTTTGTCTGCGTTAGCTGATCTTTCTGTCACTGATGTGGATTGAGAACAATATATGCCATATTTCTTCTTAGTAATCATGGTTCTTATTCTGTTTTTGTTTTCTAATCTCTACCAATGTTCTTGAAATGTATGGTGTATAAATTATCTGTGCCCCCCCCCCTTCCACTGTAATGCCTGAATGGCACTGTGGGTATGCGAGTAAATAAATAAATAAATTAATGATGTCCAGCTCCACACTTCATTCGAGCTTAGAAGCCCTATAGTGCTAAGCTGCCTTAATTTATCATTCTATTTGTTTGTTCGTTTATCACTAATGAATTTTCGCACCATCTGTGTTGCGTATGTCTGCGCATAGTTAGTCCCTGTTATAGCGTTCACGTAATAAAATTTTCGTTTATACGCATTATTTTCTATGTATCTTTCATGACTAACAAAGCTATGTCCGTGAGACGTTGAAACCTCAGCACATGTACTGAATTTAACGACTGTTTTGGTCTGTTTGTGAAATTCCGATTTTCATTATTTTTTGCAGGGTGACTTTTTGCATTGTCGACTGTCAAACGTATTGGAAAGTTGACACTTCCAAAAACATTTTAGCGGCCTGCGATGTTGACGGTGGCAATAAAACTGAACACAACTGACGGCTTACGAATTTCCGTGAAAAGGAAACCGCACCTGTAAAGAGATTCTCTCCGACGCGTCACGCGAGAAAAAAAAAAGGAAGATAAAAGAAATCGTTGGTGTAACGTCCCGCTATATAGTCAGCCAACACAGGAAACTAAAACGGATAACTTTTCGAAAGACGAGAGTTCGATCCCGGCCGCGGCGGTCCAATTTTAGATGGAGGCGAAAATGCCACAGGCAAGTTGATTGATTGATTGATTTGTGGGGTTTAACGTCCCAAAATCACCATATGATTATGAGAGACGCCGTAGTGGAGGGCTCCGGAAATTTCGACCAGCTGGGGTTCTTTAACGAGCACACAAATCTGAGCACACGGGCCTACAACATTTTCGCCTCCATCGGAAATGCAGCCGCCGCAGCCGGGATTCGATCCCGCGACCAGCGGTTCAGTAGCCGAGTACCTGAGCCACTAGACCACCTCGGCGGGGCTGCCACAGGCCCGTGTGCTTAGTGTTAGATGCAGGTTAAATAACCTATGGAGGTCGGGAATTTCCGATGTGTACCACTACGACGTTCCTCATAATTGCATCGTGGTTTCGCCGCACGAAACCGTCGAAATGTACAATACTGTTACCATTATTAAAATTATTAAAAATACTAAAAAGAAAAGCAATGTCTTTCTACACCAACAATTATTTCTCAATACAAAATTGACCACGTTTACCGCAAGAAGACGCTCGCTACGATGGGGAAAACGCACAAAAGGAAAAATAAACACGAATGGCGACGCCATCTTGATGTTCCCACAGCAATCGCAAGCGCTGTGACGCCATAGATTTTGACGATGTCTGCCGGTGCCTAAATAGTTCCTAATCGGTAAAAATGACGTAAGTTGTTTTTAAATGGGGCCAGAAACTTAGCATACTAAATTTCAGAATATTTGAGCCATTATGGCCGAAATAATAATTAAAAACAAATGAGATCTACGACATCACAACCGAAGATATCGGCGAAGTTTCTATAACTTGAAAAACGTGAGACACTGACCTTCATTTTCTCGTCTTTTAATGAGCCAATTATGACGACATAAATGTCAATGGGGTATTGGGAGCCTAATTTATCAGTTCAAATTGGTCAGCTGTCTCACTTCTGCGACCTTTTAAAGCCGCACACAGTGAGGATGCGTTCCAAAGAAGAAAAAAAAACAAATGCCACGAGATAACGGCGTAATCTACAATCGCAGCAGCCGACGTAGCGCGGCAGGTAAGCTAAGCAAAAAGGTTGACAACCGTCCTTGGTGGCTTGCAGCTGTGACTCAGCCGATGCTATATGTGGGACGGCTCCGTGACAAACGCACGGGTCGGCGCGCGTGTTCTATTACACCGACCACTCTACACTCCATTGTTTACGGTTATCAGCGCCGACCGCTCCATACCGCGACGAAAACACGTTGCTACACTACTATCAATGAACCACAACGACCGGCAACAATCAAAGCAAAATGCGATGGCTACAGAGTATCGAAAGAAAACCAGCGCGCATATAATATAGCCGCTGGAGCTTTCCGTGCCAAAAGCACGACATGGTTATGAGGCGCGCCATAGTGTAGGAATGCGAATTAGTTTCGACCATGTGGAGTGATGATGACCGAACGTAGTTCGATTGACAGAATGATCCCCCTCCCCCTGAGCCAATAAATTAGTTTGGACTAATAAATTATGTTCACACAACTCTAGTGTGATTTATTTCACCAAACCAAGCTAAAATATAGACGAGAAAATCAATGTCAAAAGCTTGACGTTTAAACTTGCCGCCGAAATCTGCGGCGCTGATGGCACATATTTTGAAGTGTTGCTTTGTATGTTGACCACATTGGCTCAGAGAAATTTCCTACTATTTGAATAGGGTAAATTTCTGACCCCTTCAGGTGACAATGCACTTCATTTTCAACTACGTATGCTCGAGTAGACGGCGTCAAAACCTATCACGTCACGGCAACTAGTGCGGGAACTTTATCTGCGTCACCACCCACTTTTTCTTTGTGCGTTTTCTCGCAGAAAACGCGGTGTTTATGTAATCGTGAAAAAGTAATTCACTAATACATCAAAATAAATTTTCTTTTTTCCTCTTTAGTGTCCTTTTTTCACCTCTTTAGCACACAAGTGTGCTTCGCATTTTGATTCCAGAGAAACGTGACCGCCGTGAGCAGTGACGTAGGGCTGGAAAACAACCTTCTTGAGTCGTTATTCATCACGTTCCAACCCCATTCCCCTGCGAAGCTTGCGATGTACGAGGCTATAATGGAAACCATACTTAGTTAATTTTTATAATGGCTTTTAAGCTCTAAGCTTTTACAATGGCTCACACAGGCGGGACAAGTGATCCACGAGTAATAGTCTCTAGCATGATGAGTAAATATAGTCATGTGTATTAGAGCAAAAGAAAATATGAAGAAAAGAACAAAGGAACTCATATGTTACAATGTTCAAATGAGCCCTGAACTTACGCATAACATACGACACTAATAATACTGCATGTAATTTAAAAAAAATGGTAAACACTTCTTTTACGGCGTTCCAACTACAAAAACGTCCCTTTCCTTGTAACAACTGCAAATATATACGGCTCCATGCACCACTCCAACAAACTCGTGTATGGTGTTATCATTTACAGCATCGCTCGGCAGCCTAATTCACAACTCGACAGCAGAAAGAAAATTGTTTCAAGTGTTACATTTTCAATGTATGACCTAACGCATTTCATATATCTGTTATCAATCTAAGCTATAACACGAATTGCTCCTAACAAAAGAAATCCGAGCTGGATTGTGTCAGAAGGAAAAGACAAAAAAAAAAGAAACCGTATAAACACCATTCGGGTGGTTCTTCGGCAAGTGTCGCAAGTGCCACGCCAGAAGCCCCTCTGAGGACTCGGCCGTGTAACCGAGTAATTAGAAGGCTAATTAGAAGCAAGGCCAAGTTCTGCGAGCGGCTTCCGTTGCGTGCGAAGGGGGCGCCTTGGCAACTCTTGAGAACCGCGTCTGTATCCACATGCTACATGCGCAGCCCAGTGCGCGGGGGTGTTTGTTGGGGGGGGGGGGGAGGGGCGGTCAAGATTTTGAGGGGTTTGGGGGGGGGGGAGGCAGGCTTACACTCATTGTCTAGTTTCAGCGATACACGCACGCACACATAGGAAGATAATCAATGCATTGACATTTCTCGTCCTCATCTTTATATTCAATAATTCTTTCCGACCCAGACGGGTGTCCATCGAAGCGTTATGCATACATACATAGATACATACATACATACATACATACATACATACATACATACACACATACATACATACATACATACATACATACATACATACATACATACATACATACATACATACATACATACATACATACATACATACATACATAGGGTGTTTCACATAACTAGAACCAAAAATTTTGAAGTTATCAACCGAAGTTCAATGAAACCAATGACTTTCCGTCATATTGAACTCGTTAGTACATCTTTATACGACAGTTAATCAGTTGATTAACTGAGGTACATTACGTAATTTCTAAAAGAAAGACGGCAAGCACACCATGAGCGTGGCATGTAATGCATGCCGTAGGTGACGTGTATTTCCGATTTACATGTTACCATCTGTCATTTATGATCTTAATAAAATCAGCCCATGTTGGATGTTGTAACATGTTGCCCATGTTGGATGTTGTATAAGGCTCTGGTTTTGTAAAAAGCTGTGCAAAGAAATACCTGCGGTTTATTAGAAACATTTCAAGTATCGTAGGTCTCGGCATGTTGTCTCAGCATCTGATGCGCAAAACAAGCCAAGGACAGGGTTATTAAGAACGACGGGAACTGGCGTGAACTTTCAACGGATTCGCGTGCCGGAAGTTATACGTTAAATCTGATGGAACTCAGCGCCGGCCTTCGTGGTTTTTCATTGTCGATGTAGCCAATGTGTCTCGCACGACGAGCTATAGGCGTTCGAGACAGGAACACGACACGAGTCAAGGGCAGAGGATATTACACATCGGCGCTCGTGTCGTGTCACATTTCCTGTGCAGCTGCAATTAACAACGACACGTTTACTGCATGACGGGCAAACGTCGCGCTTGCAACAGGTACGGGCGCGACGCAGAAAAAAAGATCACGTCGAAATTGCGCATCGACTCGGCATCGACCGCGCCTCTGCACGCGTGTATACAGCCGGAATCGAGGCGATGTGCGAAAGGCTTCGTTCAAGGAGTCAAACTCATTTGTAATACATTTGGGTAATACATTTATAAGTATTTCATTTGAGCATTTACTGTAGTACATTTAAGTATTCCCTTTTTTTCCGCCAGTCGTAGAATTATGGAAGATAATCAGCCAATGAATTTTCCAAGACAGACATCT
This sequence comes from Rhipicephalus microplus, assembly GCF_013339725.1. Taxonomy (NCBI): domain Eukaryota; kingdom Metazoa; phylum Arthropoda; class Arachnida; order Ixodida; family Ixodidae; genus Rhipicephalus; species Rhipicephalus microplus. The sequence continues at coordinate 50,111,766 of NC_051168.1, forward strand.
TTTTGATCAACAAGTGGCACCATTGCAGATATAGGTCGTCTACCCACGGAGAGTATTTTTATTTCATGTGTATGCTTCTCGCAGTTTTTTTTCAGAACTACGTGTTTAATGTGACCTGTTATGTTATTTTGTACTCTATTTGATATTTTTTTTAATTACTGTTATTCTAGGATCTGATACACAATTACTAATCCACACTTTCTGTTATTTTCTTGCTTTCGCTCATGTAAGAGCCTGGCAAGGATTTTACGTCATTAATAAAACGAAATAATATAACAGAATAAATAAAATATTGGCCGTCAGTCTCGACTTCTAGTAACTGATAAATGATTGATGTCAACAAAAGCGATATTAACAGCATACGGTGCACATCGTCGAACTTCTTTGGCAACACTTGCATCTGTAAATAATGCTACAAGTGCCAGCAGTAAGTACGGTTGAAATTAGGGGACATTGGTACATGACGTCGACAAAAACAGGCACCGATGGACACGAGGACACTCAATTACTACAGGCACCTGTGTTGCGTCTCCTCTTCGCGTTCCAACACTGTTCATACAGCATTATTCCCGTCAACGGACATATGGCAGGAAAACCCGCCCTGTGTCCTGCGTTCCCCATCCTGTGTTCTTTTCCTGGCCAAACTCGCGCTCCCCTGAGCAACAAGTCTATACATTGGTGGTGGTGGTGGTAGCGGTTAGAAGAGGAGAAGGGCACCTAATTTCTGCAGCCCGGTCGGGAGCACGGCGCAGTGCCTATATACATTGGTCAAGCATATACAAGCAACAGCCGCGTCTATCCCGACTCTCCCTCTCTCTGTCACGGTCTCATTTGGTGCAAAACGTGTAGCAGCTCTGCGTCGATGTGGACGCATACGGCGACTGTAACACGCGGTATTATCTGGATTCAGCAACTTCTGCTCAGAGGCGGCGCCCACGTGGAGGGGGGGGGGGGGGGGGCCGCGGATTCCATATGATTTCTGCCTGCGCCCCCCAAGAAGCAGAGATATTCAAAACACGGCGCATAAGTTCCAAGCCTCCCTTATAGAGCTCGCTTGTCGTGAGTCGCCCCCTTCCTCACCCCACCAAGTAAAGAAATCTTGGCACCGCCCCTTCTTCTAATTAATATCAAAAGAATGTTTAAAACAATTTCGCCGTACTATTCAGAAAGAAGGTCTCGTTCGGAAATGAATATGTCACTGAGTTCGGTTGATCTGACGGGTTCTCACGCCTCAAGATTTCGGCTAAGAACAAAGGCAAAAAAAAAAGAGAGAGAGAGGGATTATTTGTAATTGCAAAGTTTGCTATTCGACGCGCCAGTGTTTTGTAGTAACTCATTCTTCAAAGCGTGTTTTACGACCTTGACCCGATTTGGTCAGAAACGACGAACCAACGTTGTAATAAACGGGATTAACTGGCCGTGAATGGAATGATCGATACAGCGTACCTTCCACGGAGATGTGGGGAGTAATTGTATCAAGGTGTGAACATAGGCGTGCGCATGCAGGGGAGGGAGAGAGCTAAGCTTAGGTTCGTCACAGCGTCCCCCTCCGCGCAGCCTACGGGTGACGTCATGCATATAGTGTCGAACCTGCGACCTCCCAGTCGATACGCTCGCAAATGTATAGGCATCACCTCGAAGTTCGCCGGTTAAAACTTAGAGACTCAACTTAGTGAAGTCATACTTCGAGGTAGTTGTTTCGAATCCTATTATGAACCGGCACGATAACTTAGAGAAGTTCGCTTACTTTGTAGATGGGCGCCTTGGTGTTGAACGTATTCCAGGAAAGGCGGCGGTCTTCAATTTTCACTCCAAGACCCATGGTGGAACGACGGCGTTGAAAGCGACCACGGTGAACTGACTACACGCCGGTCGACTGAGCTCCTCCACGCCTTCTTCTTTCAGATAACGTACTTTCTCACGTCGGGTCCCGCCCGTCGAGCGAACAAGCACCGGCGCAGCGGACGGTAAAACGAGACGCCAGCGTTCCAACCGTGGACCGTATGTAACACCACAGCCTCACGATTACGATATCCGGGTAACGACAACAGCGGGCAAGCACGTTGCTGTTCTTCCCGATTCCAAGATGATAGCTGTCGCACACCGATAAGCAAGCGGCACCGTTTCAGAACTGGAAGCTGGTACGCGTGGCCCACGTTTCGAAGCCGAGCAATACTTGGCACAGGCGACAGGGAGATAGTTCCAGCATACCACGTGAACAATTGCAGTTCAGTTCAGCGCGTTTCGAACAAAACAGCCAGCCGATCCACTGCCGGCTTCGCCACCATGACTATAACGCCACCGACCTTGGAAGAACCAGGAAGCCGCCGGCGAAGGGGGCCCCTCGTCCCGTGAGGCAGGAGGGGCGGGTGTGGCTTTTAAAAATATCCCCGCGCGGGGTCCAACACGCACGCGACGATCCAGCCGGCAGACACGGGGCGCTGAGCCCGGTCGCTGCAGAGACAAACCGCTCCCTGCGCGTGCTTTTCGGCGTCGGTTGCGAAGCGAAGGCTGTGCAATGCCGGTGATCGGCGTACGTACGGCAGGTGGTTGAAGCAAGTCGCTTCGCCGCCACTCGGGGCGACCAGTCGGCAGCTCCAACGGCGCGCTTACCGTGAGTGTGTCACGGCCAGGTGCGTTGCGTACGGAATACACGCGAAGTCGCGGCGCTGCAATGCGGCGCCCAATGAGCGCCGGAAGCTGCAACAAGTGGTCGCCGCGCTCGCGACGAAGTCTGCGCTTAGCGGTTCTTCTTGACTGTTCGGTAAAACAAAGAGCACGCGCAACTTCGACGGTCGTGATGCGACGGTCAAGTTCGGTTTGCCGCGAGCACCGCGAAAGCCATAGAACACCCGTACAGCGAAACCAGAGAACACCGCAAGTAGGACGCACGCCGCCACCCCGAGCGGAGTACAGCGACGCTGGCGACACCACGTGGCGTCGGCGAGGAGCACGCTGCCCAACAACCCCACTCTCCGACTTGTCTTCTTCCCACGCAACAGCCTCGATCTCGCCCCTCATCCTCCGGGGCATCTCCGCTCTCCTTCGGGCTCTCCGAGGGGTCACGTGAGCAGATATCCAACGCTTGACCGATATTCTCGGGTACAAGGCTCGCGCCGGCACGCCCGAACGATTATTAAACGCTCGGCCGCTACTTTTATTTATTTATTTATTTATTATTTATTAGAATACCCACAGGGCCCGTAGGGCATTACAGAGGGGGTGGGTACAACATTTTATAACACACAAAGGAATAAGGACAAGAAAAAAGACAAAGAAAAGAAACAAGTGTCAGATGCGCAAATCACGAAGGTAACATAAATCAACTAAAAATGTATGAGTAAAAATTCAAGCACATACAAGACAAAGATAATGGAAACTGCGTGTAGTTACAAACATTGCTGAGAAATTGCAGTCTTGAATAACAAAGGGTCTGTTATTGTTACAACGGAAGAGGGATGCACTAAAGAGCCGCATCGTCCCGTGACGTCGTCTTCGTGTGCCCAACGCTTTCCGAGAAATAGCGGCCACACTCGGGCACTTCTCCTCGGAGGAAACGACTGGCTACAGCTTGACACCTTGTGTATACCATCACTCTATCACTCTAACGACGTGGAAGCTGCGTGTCCACTGGCCTCATTTATTTATCCAGGTAACTAGATTCGTTAGGGCATGGGCTTTATTGTGGAGTGTCCGACGATAGGGGGGGGGGGGGGGGCAGGTAACAAGATACGCAAAATGAATGATGCATCATACGTACATTGTGGAAACTAATACTCGGAGAAGACTTATAAAGAGCTAATATTCGAGGGTCTGAGCATGAAAGGTACTATCAATAGCAAAAGTTTGCGGGACACGAAATGTTCGATAAAGCTGAATTTATGCTTTATCTGGGAATGTAATTTCGAAATGAATGTGTTATACAGCACTTAGCATTCCGACCGACAGCCACCAGCTTGAATACAAGCATTAAGCACTGATATAGCTCTCCCTTGCACCGTCGATCCCACACACACCCCCTACACGTCGGCCGAAACGAGTTGGCTTCCGACGCTGGCTTGGGCTGGGGAAAGAATACGTGAAATCCGAATCATAATTACCACAAATAACGTATCCCCTATAACCAGGCGTCTCAAGCACGCAGCCCGCGGACGTTTTTCCAGGGGCCTGTGGCTTGACAAGACATAAAACGTTTGTGAGTTTGCTAAATGGCATTCGCATTATATACTCGCCTATTACGAATGACAACGTTTTGTGCGGATTGGCTACAGGGACGGGACTGTTTCATGGGGCAGCCCATGCTGTCACCGTGCGTTCAAGCACAACCACCGAATAAAGTCTGTTTCACAATGGACGTCCTGGTTTGGGTCATTCTGGAGAGCAGAATACACATGTTTCGAATCGAGACATTCAATACCATTCAGAAATTATCCATATAAGAAAGATGGGGTGGCATCCTTTTAAATAGCAGTGTAAGGTGACAATTTTTTCACCCCCTCCCCCCCCCCTCCCCACAACGCGCGCTTATACAGTCCCGGCCCCTGCATGTCTAAATTAGGGGACTGCGGCCCGCTACCTCAGCTGAGCTTGATACTTGGTTTCCTTATCTGCTATAGTTCTAACAGCTGTTGTGTCTAAAAAACAAAAAAAAGAAGCCATAAAAAAAACTTCCGTTTCGTTCATGTAGCACAATGTCGTCAGCAAACGATACCTCGTAAACATTTACACGCTCGAAATGGTGGAAAATGGGAGTCTCCGAAAAGGGTCGCAGCGGCTAACTCGTTGCATGCACGATCAGTGGAAGGGAAGATTGAGCACTTTACAAAACTTGTGCGACAGGAAAGCCCTTATACTTCGCATGCTGTAAGCGTGAGAGAAAACAGTGACAGCTTTCATGCGGAGATTGTTTATCAAAACATGCTCTTAGACTAGTTGGTTCAACCTTAAGAGAGACTGTTACGACGCAGCACTAGATGAATTCCTGCTTGCACCATAACCATCTTGCTCAATCCTCATTGTCGCACATTATTTAAAGAAGCGTAAACTGCATGACCAGAAGTACACATTTACAGCGCTATCCTAAGTCTGATTGTTCCATGTATAGATGCTAATTGTCACACATAGAAACAATAACGCAACCGTAATGAAAATAACGTTCCATGTTAGACTTGAGCACAGAACGCTGAAAATTGCGGCAGCGATCACAAGATAATCAACTCGTTCGTAAAAGGTAAGTTGAATAAACTTCTCGAAGAGCAAATCATAAATGACAAGTAAATGCAGTAGTCACGCAATCCACAAGTATGCAACGATGCCGCAAATAAAAAGATACGAGGAAATAGCACTGCACCCTCAAGATGAAGTGGCCCAAAAAGGATTAAGAATCAGCGTCCAAAGAGAGAGCATTCATTGGAGGGAAACAGTGAGAAAGACGAGAGCCCAGGCAGAGAAGGACACATACAACAGCGCTGACTTACGACAAAAGTTTATTCGTCAAACCAAGCATTATATACAGAATAACTGCACAGAATATATAGGATGTGTTCTTGGTGATGATGCTGATATTTCCTTTATTTTCAACTTGTCTTTATTTCTTCGTTTCGCTTTGACTGCACAGGTTTACGGAGTGTCCATGGTTTGATGAAAACATTTGTTGTAGGTCATAGCTGTTCTATATATATATGTATGTCCTTCTCTGCCTGGCCTTTCGTATTTCGCCCCGTTTTCCTCCAACACGTCGTACCAACAGGCCCAAACAACCGCTTTAACACCATTCATGTTGACAGATATCAGAAAGCGTGTCTTATATGAAACTAGCGCGTCAATACCCACCCCTAGGCATTCTCACTTTTTAAAAAAGTAACAAAAAGACTTCAACTCGACATCAGCCAAGAACGAAATTTAGAAAAAAAAAATTGCCGGCGTCGCGACCATAAACCAGCCAGCCCACGTCGTTGGAATGAGCATTTCAATGCCTCGACACGCGCCTGAACTTCAAGTGCGCACTCCGCACAACATCCTTAGCATTCTCACTCCTTCCCCCCCCCCCTCAATGTTTTTTGCGCTGATCGTGGTGATTACACGTTAAAGAACTCCAATGTAACTGTCCGAAGTACTTCACTACGGCATCTTTCATAATCATATCTTGGTTTGGGAAGAAAGACCCTAGATATTATTATTATTATTATTATTATTATTATTATTATTATTATTATTATTATTATTATTATTATTATTATTATTATTATTATTATTATATCTCGTTACCACCATGTTTACTTCGGGGGCATACTAGCGTATTTTCGACTAGAACGCGAGGCTCAGAGCCCACATTATCTTCAGAGACCGCATTCATCATGACATGACGTGGTTATTTCGAGGAAACTGCGCTTACCAGTATTACTTTTGACAAGTTTGATGACTCTTCTGAATCCTTGAGCACTGTACACTCGCAGCCAGCGCCGTGAGGTGACCATCATTTACATTCATTTGCTGACCGCCCACGTCTTGTCATGTTTCACCACACATCAGCGCTTCCTTGTTAAGCATGATTGGCCACAAAGGCCTACAAGGCGCAAAATTCGCGAAAAACCCAACTGACAGAAAAGTCTGAGCACATAGACTCATATTCAAGGTTTGTTAACTCCTTGCGACTTCGTTGATTAATATATCGCTAGAGCACCTCCCGTGCGCATGGATTAGCGCGCCGCCTAAATAATCTTATGTGGCACATGTATTTAGTCTGAAAATCCCCCACCACAGCGTGGCTCACAATCACAACGTGGTTTTGATCCGCAGTATAGCCTAGAAGTTAATTTTCTTTCCATGTTTGGACCAGCTAAAATGACATTTTCTCATGCTTTATGATAGCGGCTTTGTGTTTTTTGTCCCACTAATAGTGCCTTTTTTTGCGGTAATGCCTGTATTGCTAAACTAACACATTAAGTACATAACCCTGTCTTTATTTTTTATTTGGTGCTCTAGGAGTTCCAGACGAGGATTTTGAGAAAAAGTGTCACTGCGGTTCCTTAAGTATTCAACCAGGAAAAACTGAATGTAAAATCCATCTCCCCCTTTTTTAAGTGAATAGTTTTCATTAATTTTTTTTCTTAATTTATCTCAAAGTATGAAGTCACACGTTGACATTGTCATATGTCGTGATGATGACGTCACCACTTGATGCTGCCGCCACAGTGGTCTAGTGATCATAATGCTCTACTGCTGACCCCAAAGTCACAAGATCGAATCCCTGCCGCGCTGGCCTAATTTCGATGGAGGCGAAAATGCTTGGGGCCCACGTACCTAGATCTAGGTGCATGATAAAGAACACCAGACGGTCAAAATTCTCAGAGCCCTCCACTACGGCGTCTTTCATAATCATATTACGGCTTTGAGACGTAAAACTCCAACTACTAGATACGATTGTTATGCCACCAAGTGGTGATTTGCATCACTCGTGTTAGCAATAACGACTTATCGAGTTTGATGGGACATCTAAGGCTTTCGCGTTAAAAAAAAAAGCCTCCAGCGTTCGCTTATTTCACTGTCCCGAATCTCCGGGAGGAACAGACCGCCGAATAGCCGCTTTGTCAGTCACTCAATCACGCGCGAGGAGTCACGCCACACCCACTCTTTCTCGACCAGGCGGCCAGTCTCTCTCTCTCTCTCTCTCTCTCTCTCCTCTCTCTCTCTCTCTCTCTCTCTCTCTCTCTCTCTCTCACACACACACACACACACACACACACACACACACACACACACACACACACACACACACACACACACAGAGGCGCGCCCGATAAAAAAAAGAATTACCGCACACTACACACAAAGCAGCCAAGTCACAGTCTACATAGAAGTGTGGCAGCTTGGGCTAGTTGGTATGGCATGACGGTAGTTATAGCGCGAGAACAAAACGACGACACAGAGTGTCTTTCGTGTCCTTCTTGTCTCTGTGTCGTCGTTTTGTTCTCGCGCTATAACTATCGTCACAGTCTATAGTTTCGCGGCATCATCAATTTACCACCGCGAAAAAACGCTATTCAGCGCCCGGTGCTGCCCACTGCTGATGAAGTCAACCCTAAAGCGCTACGAAATACTAAACGGAAAGCTGTGGCAGAACGACGCCGATGACGCTGTCCGGATACGACGAAAGAGAAAGAGGGAGAGACAACCTTGACGGGATTCGATCGGAAGACGTCCTTGCACTCCGCCAGCGTAGTAATCTCCTCGCCCGTTTACGCAACGCACCGCTTTCCAAACCACTTCTCGCGCGCGAAGAAGGGTATATAGAGAAGAAACACGACAGAGGGGAGCCGTATCGTTTATCGGTACACTTGTCGATTGTGTAGCAGATTCACAACGTGCTACTACGCCACAGCGTCCTTGCTTGTATAGGCTCGCAAATATGTGCACAAGTTCAACACATTCAGATAGCATGTATGCTTCCACTGGAGCTCGTTGCTGCGAACAATGTGCGCGGTTATCACTCACGTATCGTCGACTGCCATTCACATTTGTGGTTATGTAGAACTAAAAGGCGAGGAAAAAAAGTAAGCTACGTACGTAAACAGGAAAGTCAAGTTCAAGTCCAACAAAAGAAAAAAAAATGACTGACTGACTGAATGAATGAATGAACGAATGAATGATCTATTCATCTAACCGAATTTTCTCTGCCACAAAAGTGTTTGTTGTTTTATATGCTGTATTTCCTACGAAAAAAAAAAAAGAATAACCCCCGGGTAGTCATCGTCTTTCTAGTCAAACATGCGCCACACAGCGCTTTCGCACAGAGCAGCACCACACCTGTGTTTTCAGAGCTATGAAGCACACATTTCATCCAAATTTATGGGAAAGGAAACAGTTAAGAGCATGCAAATTTTTTCCGTCAGGATTCCAGTTGTTGCTATTAGTAACATACTTTTATCGAAGTTATGCGTTTAATCTTGCCACGAAACGTTTTTCTTAGACTAATTTTGTTTAAAAAAAGATTAAATAAGCAGCTTTCAACACAAGTCATATGCTGTTTAAGTACCGCACCCACTTTCCTAGGCCTATCCAGGAGATTTGGGGGAGAATGTCGACCCCCCCCCCCCTTCATATACACACTACCAATATTTTTTTTTAATTTTGCGAGTGTGTATCACACGAACACGAACAAACCAGCGAACGAATGTACATATATAAAATGTGGTTGAAATACTTCTCAATATCTGGCTCGGCCCTTCTACATTGCAAGGCAAGACCACGGTACTCCGAGATCAACTATAGTGTTCTATAGTATTCTGCGCCATCACGGCGCAGTCGTTATCACGGCGCGGCACATTAAAACACTCAGGTAGAAGTTCTTCGCGTGGTATTTTGTCTATCGCACGTACTGCAAGATCAAACGTGATAGGCCTGTCGAGGATTAACGACGAAGATGATCTCAGCACAATGTAAGGCATGGCTCGCTTCTACACGTACACACTAGCCAGAACAGACAGGACAGCGGAATTGTGAAACAGCGATAACGTCATCCCCGACTGCCTACGCCAGCGCCCTCGGCGTTGAAACACGGTCATGCCCTCACCGCGCCCGCAAACCTTCAGTAAATCTCCATTTCGCTGTAAAAGCGACAGCTCACGATGCTATCGCGCGTGGGCGCGTTGGCATCGCATCTTTTTTTTTTGCATCAATAATAATAATAATAATAATAATAATAATAATAATAATAATAATAATAATAATAATAATAATAATAATAATAATCGTTTTACGTGCCGTAAAACGAACATGAGGTCTTAGTGCAGGCAATTAAAAGAGTACAATTAAAGTATATTAATGAAATGGAAAAAATAAATTACTGACATGTGCATTTTGTGTGCGCGTTTTTAGCGGCAAACTATACGCATTCACCACCAACTAGGCCAAGAACGTGTCCTTCTCAAATAACATTCTTATCGCTTACGCGATCAGGATCGGGAGTAGGCTCTGAATTTAGAGGAGTGGATGAAAGAGCCGTTGTCTATATATGGAGCATTTCGGGTGTCTATGGAGAACTTCGCAGGCAAAGACTGCACAGACTTCCTCTTTTGCGATAAGAGCGGCTCTTCTATGGCTGCCATGACACACCGCCTGGCCCGACCCTTAACGCTGTCGATACGAGTTGAAAGTATACTTCCACGGGCTCGGTAGACGATGTCTGCAGAGGCGCGGGCGGTCTCGATCGTTTATTGTTCGACAACAACAGTTTACTACTATGTTGGTTATCCTTACACCGCGCTGCTGGTTGCGTTTTCTGTACGTAAAACACACGAATCAGGGCCTATGTGAAAAAAGAATCACCCATCTTTCCAACGGTTCGGACTCTGTAGAGCAACGCCACGCGCTCGTGTGGAGACAACTTGCAAACGCAGTCGCTGAACCCGGGTTGGAGCCCCACGAAAATAAATCTAAATGCAATTTATTGCATTTTTTTCTCATACTTGTTACTTATTTTATCGGTTGTGCGCATGTACTGTTGTCATCCTCCCACCCCCCCACGCCTATTTAATGCCCGTTTTCTGGCCCTTAAGGTAAACAATTGAAACCAAGGAAAACAGACAAGCCTAAGTAGCAAACACGTGGTCGCAACACTTGCATAGTTAATCAAAACTGAGTCTATGCAGCTGCATACGGCGGCTGTGTCGCCGACAACTTGGCGTGTGACTGATCGATGGCGCTTTGTGTCCCAACCCCTTCATGGATAACAATGTCCAAAGCTCGATAACGCTGAGGAATAATTATTGATAAAAATAATTGAATTAGCTTTTTATTATCAATTTTAGGGTGTTTGTTTATATGGCGAATTTGTTCTACGTCACAAATGATGGCGAGCCTAGTTTATTTTTTATTGAAAGTATCACACGTGGTCTCAGAGACCCATCGTCAAATTTCCAGACCACCGTGGCGGAGAGACCGAAACTAACCACCGGAACCAGCCAAGTGCGTCGATACTAACGCATCCGGTGCGTTCGTTTCGGATTCTCCGGCACAGTGGTCTGGACATTCAACAATGGATCTCTGAGACCACGTGTGATACTTTCAATTAAAAAATTCGGCCCGAATCTACATGTTACACTGTAAATGTCGTCGACAGACGATAGTCTTGCGTCTGGAGAGAGTGAACAAAACGCTTATTTGATGTTCTGCGCAAGAAAATCGGTGAATGATCTTCTAGATACGCTGCGCTAGAGTGCCTCGAGCGTGTGACGGAGGCGAACAAGCGCATCTAGGCACGTTAGACACGAGCGCCATCTGGCAGTTATCTTCGAAAACGGAGGCTGTGCGCGACCGCGGAGAAAGATGCGCTGCCGGTCACGGAGGTGATAAGGTGTAGAATGCAAAACGACGGGCAGGTGCCGCCACCGTGCCGTCGTAGCAAAGCGTTGAAAAAATACCTTCTTGATTATCGCGTTACACTGTCAACGCAGCGCGTTAAACGCTACAGTCCCTAGAGTTACTTGTGTGTGCCTGTTCTAGTATAAAGGCAGACATACAAAACATAGACAGGTTGTTACGTCGCCTCAGATATTGATTGACTGATTTGTGGGGTTTAACGTCCCAAAACCACCATTTGATTATGAGAGACGCCGTAGTGGAGGGCTCCAGAAATTTTGATCACCTGGGGTTCTTTAACGTGCACCCAAATCTGAGTACACGGGCCTACAACATTTCCGCCTCCATCGGAAATATGCGCCTCAGATATGCGCAATATTTGCTTTTTTTATTTTTTTAATTGAAAATCGCGCAACTATGAACGCTAAACCTTGAGCAATATTGGTGGGCGCTGCGGATGGGGTTGGCCGTTCGGTGCCGTTCGAGGAATCGTTAAGGCGGACAAACAGACAGACAGACCAAAATTTTTCCGTCGAACGTCCCCAAAAAGACTATCGTCTTTTAAAAAAACTAGGCTCACCATCATTTGTGACGTAAAACAACTTCGCCATATAAGCAAACCCCTGATTGATTGATTTGTGGGGTTTAACGTCCCAAAACCACCATATGATTATGAGAGACGCCGTAGTGGAGGGCTCCGGAAATTTTGACCACCTGGGGTTCTTTAACGTGCACCCAAATCTGAGCACACGGGCCTCGACATTTCCGCCTCCATCGGAAATGCAGCCGCCGCAGCCAGGATTTGAACCCGCGACCTGCGGGTCAGCAGCCGAGTACCTTAGCCACTAGACCACCACGGCGGGGCAAGCAAACCCCCTGGAATTGATAATGAAATGTTAATTCAGTTATTTTATCAATTATTCATTCCGACGTGGTCTAATTAGTTGCAAATTATTTCCGACTCTGCCTATAAATTGTCTGTGAAGGCGACAAGTACCTACCTATTATAGTTTAGAATAAAAAATCTGTATTGCTTAAAAAGAAACACCCATGCCAGAAAGAAGTGCGGAGCTGGGCTGTTTGTTTCTTCTCAGTTTGCAGTTCTTTCTTTCTTTTTTCTATCATTATTTCTATTTTTCTCCTTGCTCTTTTTTATTTTAACGTTTATCTCCCTATTTCTCGCTTACTTCCTTTTTTTTTCAATTCTGTAGATGCTTTTGCTCGTGTACTTTACGCCAAGCGATGACAACAGACGACATCCCGGGCCCCTAAAGTGATCGCGCACTTAAATATTAAAACAGCAAACCAGACTAGATCATGTAGCCGCAAGTTCTTTGGCAGACAAGCGTTTATGTGTAAAACATCAAAAGCGATATGCGGACACTATGCGAATAAATTTATTGTCGGTCTCCTAAATCGGCGCAGCGACAAATAAGACTGCTTAATCTAATCAGGTTTTGTTACATCTATCACGTTCCATCGTCTTACCTGTCTCCTGTTTTCTTTCTTTCATAGACGCATTATTTTTCATAATTTACTGTCACCCATGCCTGTAACAACGTAGGTTCTATACACTTCTTCCACACTTTTTCTTTTAACAAACACTCTAACCACTCATTCCTTATCCCCTCCCTACCCCCGACTGCTTATCATTTGCTATATACTTCCATTCGCTTAGGATTCCAGCGTCTATGAAAGGTTTAGCGGTGTTATTTTCTGGGCCAACAGGTCATCATCATCATCATCATCTTCCTGACTACGTCCACTGCAGGACAAAGGCCTCTCCCATGTTCCGCCAGTTAACCCGGTCTTGTGCTTGCTGCTGCCAATTTATACCCGCAAACTTCTTAATCTCATCTGCACACCTAACCTTCTGTCTCCCTCTAACCCATTTCCTTCTTTGGGAATCCAGTTAGTTACCCTTAACGACCAGCGGTTATCCTGTCTACGCGCTACATGCCCGGCCCATGTCCATTTCTTCTTGATTTCAGCTATGATATCCTTAACCCCCGTTTGTTCCCTAATCCAACAGGTACATGATCAGAAAGTGAAGGGTTCCAGCACGTTACGAACAGGAAGAAGAAAGAGGAGCATCGCTACCGACAATGGCTGAACTTTCAGTTAAAGCTTACTAAAAGCAGTCATCTACACCGCCACGCATGCGTGAGGAACACAAAGTAGTAGTCATGCAAACATACAGACCTACCGCGCTACGCCTATTTTATTTGTTTAACCGGGCTTTAACACGAACGTGCAATACATGGCGACAGAACTAATATTTTACCATGTGTTGAATTCCGGCTAAAAATAAATAAATTAAATAGGCGTGGTGCGGTGAGCCTGTATGTTTGCATAACTGCTGCTGTTGGTTCTTTACGCATGCGTGGCGGTGTTCTAGTAAACCTCAGTTGTATGTCCAGGCTTTGTCCTATGCGCTGCTACTCTTATGTTCACGTCGTAACGTGCTGGAGCGTACCCTTAAGTTTGTCTCTGAAATGTGGACGCTTTCAAAGCAGAGATGACAAGCGCCCTGTGGCGGACGAGACTGCAATTAGATGAGCGTGAGGAGTTCCTACGCCGACGGAAGAGGACGCCACAAGGCTGCCCCCGTCCCCGCTAAAGTAGTTTTCGCGCCCAAGTGACACGCAACGCACCACGTCACAGGTCAATTAGGACGGCCGGCCACGCGTCCGACACGGAAAGCTGGCTTTGCCACTCGACCGCTTTTACCGCCTGGAAGTTGGCAGCTGCCCCAGTGCGTGTCATCTTGCAGTGAAGTAGACTTTACAAAAATCGCGACATGGTATTTTTTTTTGTTTTATGAATTATATTTTTAAATTCTTTTTAAAAACACAGTTTTGCGTTTATTAGAAGGGTGTCAACAAACTTGAGACATAATTTCAAGATCAACGAACCCAGCCTTAAGGACGCGCACGCAAGGGGAGAAAATCTCACGAACACGCGCTGGGACTACAGCAAGTTTATTCAAAACAACAACATGCGTGTTGGCAAAATTTCCTCGCCTTGGGTACGCGTTTTTCAAGGCTGAGTTCGTTATCTTCCGAGTGTGTACATGTAAACATGTCCAACACCAGACTCTTGAGGCGTAATACTTGAAGATCTCTCAGAACATTTGTTTTCTTTTTCCTCTAGAGCGCAAAAGTGTCACAAATAAAAGAGTTCCACTATATGGTTTTATACCTCTGACGAGTACATAACGAAAGGAAGACTGTCATCTAATCGAAAGTCAAGCACGAAACAAGAAACTCGTTTGTGTCATAGTTTAGAACGAACCACTCGCGGCGCTTTACGCAGGACGCTCGCGCGAGCACGTGCAACCACGAAGGCTGACTTTCCGAAACTTTCCGAACCTCTTCATGAGCGCTGCGCGATATAAACCGAGTATAGCTGCTTATGCGGCGTCGACGCTTCCAAACACGTCACGAGCAAGCACCAAAACCGGTCACGCAGTACCATCATTCTTATCTGAACGGTCACCACGCCAGCTATGTTTACTTATTTTACCTCATAACCAACCACATCAGGTCGAACCCGCTTAACACCCGTGGTGACCACCGGATATCACTGTCACGCCTGCCACTCCCATCTGTGAATCTCAATACAACCAGCATGCGATGTCCTGGAGTGCATGTCGAGACAATCGTATCGTGCCTGGGTGAGTGATACAGACCGGTGACACGGTGTTACTCCCTTTAAGGCTCGTAGGCCTTGACTCCGGATACGAAAGGACGAGCTCCTCAAGGTCGCCGAAAATTCCCGGCCCTTGCGCCGCACGACAAAGCACGGATATCCACATGGGGCACAATGTCCGTTTCGCACTCCGACATGGCGCAACAACTCCCTGCGCACTACACGCTGGGCACAAACAACAATAGAATCATGCAGCTGTCACACAGCATTGTTTGGTCAATACACCACGCCGACGCGTGCAACCGATGGCTCATTCTCTTCCCGGGGCCCAGTTCATATACCTAGACGAATCTATACAAAATAAGAGCGATCGATCTTTGTGTGTGTGTGTGTGTGTTGAGTCTCAAAGTGGTGCACGCACGCGAAGCTATGTCCTTGAAGCTCGGACTCGTCAACGGGATCGTTCACCACGGCGTGCGATCGGCGGCGTCGCTGTAGCTAAAGTGACACGCGAGGCTTTCTGCGCGTCGCTCCCTTTACCATCAAAATATGTCACGCGCCAAATGCATCTTACATATGTATTATTCAGTGCGTGAATTGTTAAATTAATCAGTTGTACTTTCCCGCCATTCGAACCGACTGACCGTGCATCTACATTATCGTGAGAGCAATGTCAATAAGGTCGACAACCTTCATAAAGAAAAAGCCTAAAACGTATCAGTGACTACATGTTTGATTGACGCCTGTTTATTTGCATGCGCACGTGTATACATGAATCTATACAAGAAGCAACGCTTTGCACGCGTGCATGTACACGAATCCATTGTTTCCTTCCTAAGGTCTCGCAACTTAACGGTAAACAACGTGCTCCGAGACGTACGGTCAGGTGTGAGAACTACGGCAAACTCCTTACATGCGCTTTAGACGCTTATTCGACTGCATCTGCCGCAAGCAGTACGACTTCGGGTGTGAATGAAAAATAAGCCACAGTTCCGGCACAAGGGCGAATCAATGATTGCGATAGCAACGATTTGGAATGCTGCACAAAGTAAGGCAATCAGTTCACTCATTCAGGATCCGACCTGACGCAACTCGACAAAAAACGCTGGCGCATGAAAACGCGGTCGTTGCAGCGAGCGAAAAACAAGCTTCGTGCTGTCTGTCACTTATACGCAATCTGAGCGCTGAGAACACCGCACGTACAAGGGTACGAGCCATCTGCCAATCCACGAGCAATATAAGGCGCGCGTGACCGATCAGAGTACGCAGTGCAGGCCGGAAGGCACTGGGCAACCCCTCCCCCCATTCTGCCCTCTCCCAGACGGAAGACGGTCAGCACTTCTCTCCACTAGAGCCACGGCCATCGGCCGTTCTCGCGCGCTTCCACTCGCAAATAGAATGCGCATGACGATGTGATCGCCCTTGGACTTCGTACGGAACATCCCGGCCACGGCGAAAGCGCGGCTGGAGTATACGCAAATGATTAAAGCAATAAAAAGTAATGCGGCAACTACAACAGGGAAGAGTGGATGGCGAGTTTACCAGGAGACCACGCGCGCTTTCAGGCGCTCGTGTCACGCTCTATAATGTTGCGCGTCCATGTGTTTCACTCTCATATTTGATAATCATAACCCCGCTGTTTATATATTGAACGTAGAACGGCACATTTCTGCCTTCGCACGTCTACAACTGTTTTGCGCGCGCATGTTCGGACACTTTCCTTGATAACTTATTGCTATGCAAACGGTTCCTCCCCATTTGCCCAACACCATGCCATAAACAATAATAAATAATAATAGCAACATTAAACGAACGTCGACGAGTAAAGAATACATTTTTGATATCGTTCTGCTAGAGAAGAGTGACGTATCAAGGTTTCAGCTCTTCGCGTATGTCCTCAACGACGACCATGTTATGCTTGGTGGCAGCTGTCACGACTACAACGCGGCTCAAACATCTGTGAAACAAAAGTTGACTGAATACTGAAGAGAAAGCTGCAGCCATGTGCTCGCTACACGGTTTTATATTTGTTGTTATTATGTAGAGCTGTCATATCTATGCATAACCCTGACATTCTCGCAGACGCGGTTAGACAGCCATCAGAAGCAAGAAAGATTAAAACGGCAATATTACAATCTGCTTATATGTACTAGTTAACACGAGAATAGCCAACTTTATACGGCTCATGCTGCAACTGAAAAATCAAAGCACTGCAGTAATGACTTCATGTCCGTTTAACATGTGTTTTTTAAGGTGCACTAAAGTGAAACACTAAATCAATTTAGACGGTAATTGTTCTTTCGGAACTTGATCGTTATTTTCACCTTATAGGTTAATTATATTTACTAAACGACAAAATGAGGTGAAAACCTTAATATTAAAATTTTGAGTCAAAAGTTCACCACGTGAACTTTCATTGTGACGTCACAAAGCCGAGAACATTTTGTCCACACTGATTCAATAAAGTTTATAGAAACTTGCTATGGGAAGACTTTGTGTCTCTCAGAATACAATGTGTGGGGATGCACGTGCGCCCTGCCACCCTCTCTCTTTTACAACAGCACGAAAGCCTATAGTTGCGGGAATGTGCACAGCCGGCGCTCGCAATCCCCCTTTCCCAGCGCGCGGAACGGGTCTCCACTCAACACCACCTATAAAGGAAATTCAGTCTCGGTGGCGTTGCTCCACTCCCTCAGCGAGACAAAGGGAAACCGGGTGAGTGAACAAAACCAGCGTGCGCACGCCGGCCAGCAACAAAGGAGGTCGAACCCGCAACCCCCCGGCGAGCCGAGGACGACAAGGAGTAAGCGTCCATCCTTGTTTCTGCAGTATCTCCTCGCGACATTTGCGCGCTATTGCTAACGCCTAGCAATAAAGTGCTGTTTTGACCTAGCCTGTTGCCCTGTTCGCCCGAACCAGTGTAGCTGCGATGAGACTAGCTACGGATAGGGGACGTTAACCGTGCACGGTGCGACTGTGTGCGGCTGAAACGTTAGCTATAGGCTTCTGCATCAGCCGTACATAGGACGGATCCCCTGCAAATGTGAATTTTTTTCTGCGAAAAACAATTATGCGGGCACAAGCAGACGCCGTGCGAATCCGTGACGTCAAGGCGAGTTGATGCGATGAATACGCGTCGGGATCGCCACCTGGTGCTTTATTGCGCTTTTTCTCACCCACGAAGTGTATTCTCGCTGTAAGAGCGTTGTTTTCGATATTGTGAAACTGTAATTTACTTATAAAGAAATTTGGAAAGCGGCCCTCCAAATATTAATGAAATAGGGTAGACGAAACAGAGTACTACTGAAGTATAGAATATATTCTAGGCACTAAAATAGCGCTACTGTGCTGTCGGCAGTCCGTCGCGGCACAGAGCAGTGGTTATGGCGCTGACCCGGAGGTCTGACTCGGACGTACCGGAGGTCACCCGGAGGTCACGAAGGTCATGCTGACCCGGAGGTCACGGGTTCAATCTCGTCCACGGATTTTGGATAGCGGCGAAACGTAAAGAGTTCCGGGTACTGTGCGACTTCGGTGCAAGTTAAAGAACAACACAGGGTCAAAATTTCCGGAGTCATCCACTACGGCGTCCCTCATAAGCATATCGTGGTTTTGGGACGTAAAACGCCAGATATTATTATTACAGTCCGTAGGCAAGCGACAGCTCCCCTATCAAAGCCCCGCCGAGGTGGTTTAGTGGCTAAGGCACCCGGCTGCTGACCCACAAGTCGCGGGATCAAATCCCGGCGGCGGCGGCTACATTTTCGGTGGAGGAGAAAATGCTGTAGGCCCGTGTGCTCAGATCCGGGCGTACGTTAAAATACTCTGGTTTTCTAAATTTCCGGAGCCCTCCACTACGGCGTCTTTCATAATCATATGGTGGTTTTGGGACGTTAAACCCCACATATCAATCAGCTCCCCTATCAAATACTAACTGTAGCAAATAATCTTGTAAAAGAGTCACTCACCCCCCCGCGTTCAAAGGCGAGGAGGTGGTTTTCTCCTCTCCTTCAATACTCTTCGCGAGCGCGATGCGACCTCTTTGTTCTTAAAACACGTGAACAATGTCAGCACTAAGTGCTAGAGCCTATCAGGATTTCGCGCTTCTCGGCTACACGCTGTTATCGCCGCCAGTGCAGTTATAAACACAAAATGAGGTAGTGGTCGGTTGAGTAAAAGTAGTTTCGATAAGATTAATGGCGCGAGTTCGAGTGAATTACGGGTAAAACCTTTTTTTTTTCTTCTTATTTTGAACGTCCTACATTTCCGCCTTGTTCTCTAGCGTAAAATATTCTGCGAACGTGGACCGTCACACATGCGCCTTGTCAACAAAGGCACCGCGACGTCGTCATCATCCTCTCAAGGCTGTTGCGAATACCCCCGCTAATGCACTGGCAAGGCTATGACATCGGATTTTGTAATCCCGTGCAAGAGGCTAGAAAGAAGGTGATCCGATGAAAAGGTCATAACACTTGGGCAAACGCGCTTGAGCACAGATAAACACACACAGAAACGTATACCAGTACACGTTTGAGCACGTCCTTCTGGGTGACCGACCAATTCGATTCGGGCGCGCACATAAGCACTCACAGCCTATGTTTTGCCTCACTACTTGTCCACATGCGGCCGCCGTTGCGTCAAATGCATATTTTGTAAGTACAAGTACGCCAGCTATACTTACAGTCATGAACAGTATGAAAGGGAACACATACCTTCTTCAAGAGTGTCTTGTCGCTAAACGAAGATACCAAGCTCTAAGTTTGAATAGCGCTAAATGTTTTAAGCGAAATATACTTTTTTTCTCAAATTGTTCAAGCGGAGGAAGTTTAAGTGCCCCATTTCATAATGATGTGGCTGAACAGTCTTCAAATATGGAGGGCCTTAAAATTAACACAGTATTTTTTTAATGCACTTAGTATTATTGTATATTTACATATGTTTATAATTGTATTTTAGTGCAGTAATTCCTTTGTACCAATCAATGCTCAGCTGTTCTGCCTTCTTACAGTACTTATTTTTTCATATATGCCCCATTTTGCACATGATGATTAGTTAACATTAAAAATTAAAATAAGCTGCTTGGAACTGCACAAAGTGAAACAACGCCCGCACTGTCGTTGCAGCGAACGTCACCCCACATCGCCTGTGACGTCACAACTTCTTGCAGTTTGCAACGGCAAAATGTGCACGCTTTCCTTCAGCTCGAGCTATGTCGCACAGCTGCGGCGAAGGCCTTTGCCAGGCGTCACGGTGGTCGATGGACGAAAACAAAAGACGTAAACGCAAATCGCTTCAGAAAGCGTGCAATGCTGCATACTTTACAGCAGTGCTGCCAGTTGTATGACTCGAGGCGGCGGGAAAATAAATGAAGGCAGCTTAAAAAGAGGAACACATTAACGAGGGACCGAGTGCTATTTTGACATTCGAAAGATGTCGGATATAGAACTATATACAGGTTGTTTCAGCGAACTTGCACCTCATATTAGAGAACCAAACATAAGCGCGCTGAATCGACCCGATAGAGCTGTGAGCCGTACGCGGCACGTCAGGATATATTTTTTCTTATTCCGCCAAGATAGGTAATTAACAAACACTGCCTAATCTTCAGTCGGTAACACTAGCACGTAATATCTTTGTAGCAAAATGTGCAGCACTTGTTTTGAAACATCGGAATATTTCATTGATGCTACCGAAGCTGCCACGCCGGTAAGCTTGGTAATTAACAAAGACGCCTTAATTAACGTTTAAAAATGTAACTAACCAAAATAGAAATGGAACAGTTGCAAAGCTTGCTCAGCAACGTAGGATCACTTCTTCTGTTGAATTTTTTTTTTCGTGATTTCTTTAGAGCGCACAAAATTAAGCATTTGGGGTTAGTTAGCTGAAACACTGTTTAAGTACAGTAACATGGTTAGCATCACGTAGCAAAACCTGATGCTAACGTCCCTTTGATGAAACTGCTCGTTGGCTGGCCCCCTGTGCCGACAAGTTCGCCGGGGTAAATTGGAATTACCTTGCACAGGATGTGGTTAACTGGATATCATTTGAAGAAGGCCTTCGCCTGACAGTGCACTATAAGACAGGCTGCTAATATAGATGAAGATCCCCCCAATGAACACCGCCGCTTTCGATTTTTACTCCGTGCGCGTGTTTTTTTGTGCGTTGGAAGACGTATCGCCATGCAATTTGAGACCGATTAGCCCAACTGTCTACGCCGAAATCGCGAGCACGGCGTGACCATGACCAGTCTGCGAAACAATAAAAGCGCGGCACTTGACACAAATGCGCAAGCGGCCCTTCCGGCACCCTCTCTCTAATTCCCTCTCCTTCGTCGCGCGCTCATGCGTGTGTGCGCCCGCCTAGCTGTCTTCTCAACATCCGCTCTTTGAAAGCAGGCATGCGTGCTAACGTCGCCTGCGCATGGCGAAAAGATCGCACGCTGAATCGAGAAGCAACGTATACAGAACGCATTAAAGCGCAGTATGAATAATATGAATAACATCTTTGCAACGCACCACCATGGCCAGCGGCGCAACGGGGTAGACCAATGCTTGCGCACAACGCAGACCGAGAAATGCGGCTAACTCGTCCGGCTTACGCTTCGTGCAAAATAAACGAATAAATAAAACCTTAGCTCGCCAGCTATGACGAAGCGCCGCATTCCACGGAAGCACATATACGATTATTTAGTAATCGCTATAAATAATTGCGCGTCAAACGTAGCACGACCTCGGGCGACGTGACCAGCTGCCTTACAACGTTGCAGGCAGGCCTGTGGAGACCCGAATCCAGGCGAAGCAGTCACGAATACGTGTAACAACAAACGCGAGAAAGCTGTCGTAGAATGTATCGCAGCCCTCTTGGATGAAATGCGCGCACGGTCTAGCAATGAGCGCGAACAGTGATCACATTGCAGTTGTCCACGATTTGTGCTATAACATGTTATCACTGCCTATGCAAGATCGTTCGCCTAGTCTACAGTAAAAGGCGATGAAACCTTGGCATTACATTTTTCGTTTAGGATTGCTTTCTGTTCTCATATATTGGTACGGGTAACTACATACGTAGTGCTTTGAATAATTTACGTTTGTTTAGGCAACCTTCCTGGGCATCACACAATAATCAAGTAAGTGGAGACGGATGCTACGTGGCGAACGGTCGATATCCCAGCATTAAAGATTAACGCAAGTCCTACTATGTCAAATGATTGCGACGAACTCAATGGTCAGCATATTTACGCATTTCAATGTCAGTTAGAATGGTTATGTATAGCGCCAGGCTTCAAAATGCGATAGCTCGGTGTCGGCTCCAGTAACTCACAATGCGTACAACACGACAGCACCGCGTCACCACCAAGTTAGCTCGTACTAATTAAAGAAAATGTGGCGAGCCTCTTTCCTAACAACCGCTGCCTCGGACACCGCGGTGACAGCGGCCTACAAAAATAGGACGGCAACTCAGGCGAGACACGATTTTTCTTTTTTCTCTCTTGGCACGCGTCCATCTCGGCAAGGCGTGTCCACGTTCAGAACCATCGTATGCGACCCGTCGACGTTGCGGTTCAGAGATGCATCAGTTATACACGTGGAGGCTGCGTAAAGTTCCGTCTGTCATGATCACAAGCAAACTTAACGCAACCACTGCAGTGCGCGATTTCCCCGTGTGACATTGCGGTCACGTCAACTTTGCGGGATAGCGAGAGAAAAAAGAGAAATAGTAAGGACACAACGAAGACGGCAAGACTTACTAGGTAAACGGGTAGGCGCCTTCCTTTCTTGCTCACGTATTCGTAAGGCATCCTGTAGCGCACCGCAGAGTCTCGGCATCAGCACATCGCGCACCATCCAAGACGTCGAGCGGGGCTCGGCCGAGTCTCACCACTGACATGCGGCGGAGCCAACCTTCAGACGCGACGACCACCGCCGGCGGCAATAACATGCAAGGCGCTCATCGAAAGACTCACACACTCGCCGCGAGGCGCCGCTAGTGGCGCGCGCCAAAACGCTGCAACGAGCGCTGCCTGACACTCCGAAGACAGAGTGGTTGATATTGCACTATTAATTCTGGTGGAACGATATGTATCCAAAATATATGTAACGACGAATGTCATAAATTTAAACGTGCACGTGGCGCAGTTTTGTATCCAGGGGTGCATTGCTGCGGCGTTTCTTTTTTTCCCCCACTTCTCTCCGTGCGAGCTCGTGTGTGGTTACGAGGCGGGATTTCAAACAGGTCTTCGTGAATGTTCCATTATCAAAAGACTAGAAGAATGTGCAAAACAATGTACGGGAACGGGAGAGCACATTTCGTTTGCCGCCTGGGCCGAATAAATACTGACACGCGGGATGTGTTTTGTTGGTTTCGTCTTTTAAGCAGGCAACATTTTGCCACAAGATCGTTTTGTTTGCATAGAAACACGTAACGGAATGTCTACAAGTATGAATAACTAACTGCGCTCATGATCCACCGGCAAACAACATTACAATCCGAACAGCGCTTGAGGGTGTCACACGCGGTGCACTTTCGATAGCGATCCGAACTGGATTTCTCGATCGCAATCGGTTCATCTGCGAAACTTGAGAAAGGGAGCCAATCGCGGTCGAGGTAGCGGATCCCGATTACGCTCGGTCGCTTTTGAAAGTATACTGTTTCACGATACGCTATAAACTTTACTACAAGGCGTATTATACATATCGTCTGCTTCGAAACCACCAGAAACTCGCAAATCAACATCGAAACTGCTCCATTGCACCGTACGTGTATACTGTTTCCCACCAAGCTAAATTTGACGAGGCGTATTAAAACTTTCCAACTGCTTCTAAACCACGAGAAATACCCAAAACCCAACACTACAAGACAAACGAAACTACTCCGTTGTACAAATAACGCTGCGAAGTAATGCTCCACTTGAACGTCAACGTCAAACGAAACGTGCACTAAGTACGTATACATCGGCCTAGAGAATAAAATGCTGGCATACGTACCCTCAAGTACTCGGGCATCCTTCCGGAGATTGACGCGGATCGGCTCTTCGTGTCGACAGCGCGGTCTTTCCGTCGAGCGTACTGGTCGTGCCCCTTCACAACGCGCGGTTACCGCGGCGTGCGCGTATGCGACGACACAAAACGGCATGCTCAGCTGACTCGGTGCGACGCACAGAAGCAGCGATGCGTGTGCCTAGGAGAATTCGCCCGCTGACGGTGACCACACTGTACGTCTACGGAAGCACCTGGCAGCGGCCCGCCAGCCGCCGTTGTTCTCTCTCAAGGTTGACAGATGGCGATGCGGTAAATAAACCGCTCTCGGCGCCGCGAAATACAATCGAGTCGACGCCCGCGGGCACAAAGGCGTCGTGAATAACAGCGGCGCGTACACCTGTGCCCTTACCTGTAGAGCGAAGCTACCCACCTCCCGCCTCATCACTTGTGGCCAGCATCCAGGCAGTGTAGTTGACGGAATGCACAGCAAACGATATGCCTGTGGCCGTATCGACGGCCGCCCGATTTTGCATCGGTCAACTGGGGATAGCTGTTTCAGTTAAGCGAGACTCGATATCTTTCGATCTCTTCGCAGTGTGATAATCAAACACACAACAAACATTACATGGAACTAACCAAATACAAGCACTAACCACAGACGTTATCTGTGGATATTCACCATAGTGAGCTTAGACTTTATTCGCAAAAAAAAAAAAAAAAACAGTATGCGTGTGCCACATAACCTAGCAATGTTGCTTATTGGGCGAGTTAGAACAATTCGATCATAGTGTAGTGCAGTGCAAAAAACAGACACTACATAACCCAACAAAGCCATGAAAGGCCTAGGGGAAATTATTTGTACTCATTAACTTACATGTAGTAATTAGCACACAAATGGAAAGGAAGTAAATGAAAGAACCTGTCATTGTTAGTGAATGGACCAGCAAAATTTGCAAAGGTTTCAGGTTCAGCCACTTTTCTTTTGCTCACTAATTTCCTTTCAAGCTACAAATAATATACCTTATGGGTCCCTTGGTGTCACTCTGTTGTGCATAACGAAGAAGGAAAACAACCACTTGATCCACTCCCCACTTTTTGAGGCTTGTGTATGCATGCTGTGTGTGCTTCTCTGTGCGGCTCATTTGCCAGTGACAAGCCATACAAAGACGCTCACAAATATTTGTGATATTTAAAGAGCATTTTATGGCAGTTTACCAGTAGCAATAAATTGCATGGCATTTTAATATTAAGCACTCTCTTAAATTTCAAAATGACAGTTACCTTAAAATAACAAGCCTTGCAGAGTGCCACAACAGTTCTATATTATAAAACCAAGTCCTCGACTAAGCTGTTGTTTAACACAACAAAATGTTTCACTTCATACCATATTCTCAGAGACAATTGCACAACTACTTTAAGACTGCAGATTTTAAACGAAAACTTCATGCAAACTGTTTTAGAGTGCAGCTTATTTCCACTGTTCTTTGCATGGCAGCAGTAGCAGCAGCAATTACTGAGAAGAAAATATTGCTTCTGAAAGATGGTTTCAAGTCAATGAGTGTCATGCTATTTTACATACAGATTCAAGCACCACACCATATAAGTAGTGCCACATGTGTATTCACAAACTACTAAATAAGTGCAGATGACTTAAATGTTCCATTTTTTACTTCAGGTACTTATAGCAAGAAAAAGCTGTACCAACTATCAAAAGACCAGGAAAGCGATTGCAAAAAACATGTTTATTGAAATTTTAAAAACTAAGTTTCAAGACGCACAGCGTAAAGGCAGGAACCAGAACTCGTGTCTACAAAAAAAAAAGTCAACAAAAAAGAAAAAAAAGGCAGCCACAGCAATCTGGCCTCACACAGTGCAGTGCTGTAAAAAGCCACTCACAATACCAGTATACATATATATATGCATGTGTGTGTGTGCGTACATCATTCACTCTGCATTCGTCACCGAGAAACTAAAAGCCAGGTACTAGAACCTAACTTCCTTGTAACATCTGTGGTTATTTACAATAGGGGCCAGTGTAAGTGTATGTAAGAGTGTGTTCTTGCGTTCACAAGGTATAACCCCTTACCCGACTGGGTTTACCCTTTCTTAAAATACACGCGAAAAGGAATGGTGGCGTATAACGCTGAAATGTTGATCTTTCTTCTTTAAAAAATAACGTGAGGGGCAAGTAAGCATGTTCACAGGGAGAGAAGGAAGAAAATGAAACTGCCGTTTCTTCAAAGACGAGGTGTTCCGCCAATGAGGAAAGTGTGGAGGGTGCTTCCACTGCACACCACACACGAGTGCTTTGAAGGCTAAGAAAGAATCTTGAGCGTCCACTTCTCGGCAATGTTGACTCCCGGCTTGCGCACCCTGAGAAGCTGCTCCTTCTCTTCATAAGTAAACTGCAGACTCTGAGTTCCTTTGCCTAGAAAAAGAAAATAATACACATAGTTATGCTAAAGATAGGCTCAAAAGAAGACACTGCACATCAAAAACTTTTTTTTTTGAGTCCCGATAGATTTTGACAACACTTGCAGAGTTAATGCAAATTCGCAAATGAGTTTTTTGGAATCTCACACAGTGGCTGAAGAGAGATGAAAGGGATAACATAAAACTGCCCAATCCCACCTGAAGCCACAAATAGATACTTATTTTCTTCGCATATAATGCACCTCCCTCTCCTCTCTTAACACAAATTTTTCCGTTCTTGGTGCGGCTAGCGATTGGCAGCACAAAGGCAAATAAGTCGACTCAAAGCACATGAGACACAAGATTTTGCAAATGAGCTCTGCAGAATTTGAAAAGGTGGCAGAATCTTACGAAAAGAATGATTGCTAACTACCCGATTGTAGGTGATTGTCAGCTACCAAAATAGGGTTGCCCCTCCCTATGTCTCTTCCAGCATGCTCATTAGTCTGAAAAAATAGTGTTCAACATGTGTAACAAATCCATGTAACCAGGCTCGTTCTTAACGAATTCAAAAAAAAATTTTTGCTTCAATTGATTCATGAGGCAATAAACTCATTATTGAGAAAAGTTGCAGGACCCCTAGGCTGCTTGGTTTTTCTCATTCTTTATTCATTTTGGTGAAACTTGAAAGTTTGTGTATATTTGTTTGTTCATTTAAACCATGCAATTACTTATTTAATGAATTTTGTGGTCTTTTGAATATTTAACATTCATGTAATTTATTGGGTGCAAGACTGTCTGCTGAACTGAGAAAGTAGCAAATGAACATATCAGAATAACTTGAAATGACAACTGCATGCAACAGAAAAAAAAAAAATGTGAAAAGTTAAGATTATAGCACTAATGAGTGAGTTGTTGTCAAGCTTGAACTTCAACCATGGGTGTTCAAACGTGATAGATTTTGTTCCAATGGGTTAAGAACGTCCATTCCTTTTTTTCTCACACCTCACATCAGATTATTTCTAAAATGCTGATTTACATTAAGGCTTTCTCAGAAAAAAAATCATCCTAAAAAGCACATGAAATGTTGGGTATTTACACAAAGTACACATTACACTAGCAAAATAACTCCTTTTTGTAATCAGTACACAAATAAACATAATCGCAAGTAGCATCAAAATTAATCTTTTTTTTTTTAAGTTGGAGTTTCCCCACTTAAGGGGGCAGACTGCTCTTTGAAACCAAAAAGTGACAAAAAAAATCATTTTTTAAAATTGACATATTTGGTATCTGTAAGTATTTTGCTATCTCTCTGCAAATTTTTACACACCAAGAAGTGGTAATTTTTTTGTAACGTCATTCTAACTGTCCAGATTCTTGGTGCTGTTACCATGCAGAACCTGCTAAAATATGGGGGAACAAACTTCGAGGCCTCTTTAAAATTTGCCGGCACCTGTGTTAGAAGCTCTGCTACGAATTTATGAGCACTTTTATGAGGATTGCAAAATATGCACACCACGATTGTTGCTTTTTGAAGAAGCTGTGTGTTTTCAGTTTTTTCCATTTTTCTCAAAAAAGTAAATTTACAACTGTTCAATTTTGAGGCCTCAATATCTCTGCAGCTAGGGCAGGTAAAACAATAATTCTTTTTGCAATGGATACCTGTATATGTGTAGGGTGCAAGCATGGGATCATAATTTAGAGAACAAGCCTTTTTAATTAATTACTCATCAAAATTTTAACACAATTCCAACTGCTTTTGAAAATGGATAGTTCATCTTGCTGTAAAATAATAAGAAAGGCTAAAAACAAAAAACTCTCGCATTATTTCAATCTATAGTCATTACTCTATGTTAGGATATTTTAAATATCACTTTTAATTATGCACTTTTTTTTCTATGGCGGCCTTAAATAATAGGGGGTGAACTTAAGTTTTCTGAGGAATAAGATGAGTTACAGAACAACTAATTAAACATTTGAAATCAGCTGAAAAAACTGCATAATTATGTGCAGTTTGATCAAGATCACTGAAGAAATAAACAAAAAATGTCTAAGAGCAGTCTGCCCCCTTAAAGAGGAGATGTGAATGAAGAATGACTAAAATTTCCCTCTATGAAAATTGTGCCAGTATGCAGTTTTCCAGCAGACGCCTTTTTGTAGCTGGTTCTGAAACACTGCGCAGTGTACTCACACAGTACCATCAGCAACTATTTGTACTGGCATATAAAGTGCCAGCAAAGCATAATTTTTGTGCTCTCATGTTCCTTTTAACAGAAAACTGCACACTGCAAACAGCCAAGATATGATAGAGTCATTGGAAAGGAGCCTTACTTGTAACGAGCTGAACATCAAAGGTCGCGTGGGATAGCCAGCTATCACCACACGTTCTAGCCAAGCCTTCGTCTTGAAGTTTCCTGGGCCCTCCAAGATTCTGCACAGGAATAATTTCAGAGCAATGAGCCGACGAAAGCTGCAAGATAACCCTATCAATGCAAAATTACAACAGAACCAACAATGCTGGTTTCACACTGTTGGACACACCCATTCTGTACACATCAGCTGTGTGCTGGCATACTGCATACATATTTTTGCCAATCAGTATAGGCAACGTATTTCCGATCCATTCTTCTGCTTTGTATTTTCAGGATCGTTATTCAAACATATTCGTACACTGGCCACTTGCTCAGATAGAAGAGATGCTACAGCATTTATAAGAACCCTAACGTGAAGTAATGAATCGATATATACTGATAAATTATGCATCGAGAGCTCTAATGTTGTTTACCCTGGGTTTATTACAAGAGTAGAAAATTAAGTTAAAAAAAATTCAGCAGCGAAACCTTCATGCATGACATCATGGATTTCAAAGCATTTATTGTATTTACTCGTGTAATCCTCGCCCTCCCCCTTGACAAACAAAAATACAATGTTTTTTTTTTTCCTCGAGTAATTATCACACTCCCTAAAATTGCCACAATAATGTCATCTGCTCGTTCCAGCCACTGATGATGATAGCGCACGCCATCTGGCGCCATCTCCTAAGGATTATTGCACCGAGATTCAATCTAATCCAAGCCAAGCCAAAGTGGCAAGTGGGCATGGTGGCATCTTTAGTACGTTGTGTCCGTAATGTTGCTACGTTACGGAGCAATACAGAAGCTACACGGCTGCTTTCAAGTTGAAAGTGATTGATCATGCACTAAACAACGGCAACAGAGCCGCTGGTAGGCCCTTGAAGTCGACTAGTTTTGTGTACTATACTGATGACAGCAGCTGAAAGCCACCAAATGCGGTGGGCCTTCCGTGTGCCTAAGACCGGCATTGATGGTAAACTTTATTTCATCAGAAGGCAACAGCGGACGATTCTGTTAAATGGTTCTCAGCCCAATACTGACGTTCTACACTTACCTTTTGAGAGCTCCTGTTGAGTGAAGAACGCTACCGCTACGCCCACAAGCTTTGATTATGATATTCTAATTCTCGACTACTTACTTGCACTTTTTGTGTCTCAAATAAATCTTGCCTTGTGTTGAACCTGTGCTTTTATTGTTGAAGCAAGTTTTGATTAGTACTTCTAGAAGCTTGCTGTTAGTTGCTGGTGTGAGAATCCTGATTTGCAGCCACTTCGTTTTCTTTTTCGCTCTGTACGTTTTCGTGGAAGTTTTCCCCGCATTATTCTCGCACCCCTCAACTCTGCATCGGTTTTCTGCCAAAAAAAGGGCGAGGATTATGCGAGTAATTACAGTATTGTATTTTGGTGCCATGGGCTCAACAAAATTTCTTGAAACTTGGTATTATGTTCAAGTCCATGGCCCTCACAGAGAACAATGCACTTCATTTTTACTGATTGGGGGCTAAGCAGTACTTAGTAGATGCAACCAAAATCTACGGATTAACGACATTTGTGGAGGCAATTTCGAGGTGGCACTGTCACTAACATTTTCTTTCTGCACTTGTTCTAAATTTAAAAATTTCTTGCAGCACGCTTAATATTATCAGTAACAGGAAAGAGTAGTTTACCAATATGAGAAAAATTGTTTTGCTTTGCTCTGTAGTGTCCTTCTGAACAATGTATGCAAAAAAAAAAAATGAAGCAAGCTCCATTCTGTCAAAGCCATCAAAAAAGCACAGATGATGCTCTTGTCTTTCTATTTCTTTTTTTTTTTCCTTAGTATTCATGCTTTGCAAGTCTTTTTAAAACATTTCTGCGTTTTATCATTTCTCTGTGTTGGACACTGTGGGTGACAACATCTCGTTCCTGTGGCCCATTCTACCACCCCACAATGCGTATTACTATGACAGCTGTGATGTAAGCAGCATTGCAAGTGCTGCTGCTGACGTGCATAACATGCCCGCTTGTGATAATGGCTAGCAAAGGGCCCACTGAGAAAAACTCCATTGTTAAAAATAAGCAGGCATAAGCAATCAAGAATTAAGCAGTAATAATCATATATGGGGTTTAACGTCCCAAAACCAGCATAGTGGAGGGCTCCAGAAATTTTGACCATGCGGTGTTCTTTAATGTGCACCTAAATCTTAAGCACGCAAGCCGCGAGCATTTTCACCTCCATCAAAAGTGCAGCCACCGCAGCCGGGATTCCATTCCGCGACCGCAGCCACACTCCGCGGTCAGCAGCCGAGTGCCTTAGCCACTAGACCACCGTGGCGGGATAAGAATTAAGCGGTATAACATAATTCTACATACACAGCACAATGATAAATCAGAGTGAGCAAGTATATGAGGAAGGAAAAGAAAACATTTATTTCTCAACTATGTGGATAGTGGCTGTTTCACCAATAGCCTACAGCTTAAAAAAAAAAAAAGAAATATTTATCTTTGCGGCATTGCTTAATGGTACTCGCATCCTTTACTTATCTATATCAATTATAACGCTTTGTTCGGATACGCTACAGAACCACATGCAATCGCTGTGTGTTGGAACATAACCATTAGATGAAATCTCTATTTTACAATAGGCGTTGCATTAAGATTTCAGTTTCTGAAATCCTGATGGCAAATGCTCTTTAGTATGATCTACACACGTATGAGATATGAAAAATGCCTTCTTCCAAGTGGCAGTTCAAAGTGACATTTTTTTTTTTTTGCCATTTATCCTCACTAGTACGCAGGCCACCACAACTTGGAATTGAACGCATAACGTTTTTGGCCAGGCCAGCAACAAAAATTTCAAGTTGCTGCAGCAGGCCAGTTCCAACAAGAACCAGGAATTTTTTTTAAACTATATGGCTTAAAGAAAGGAAGAGTTGCCGACACTCACTCTGATGTCAATGTGTTGTCTACAAACTTGAACTTCAGGTACAGCAGGTCTCCCTTCTTGTAATCGAAGGTTGCACCATCATCAATGTACAGCGTTCCCTCTGCAGGTTTGCCCTGAGAACACAAAATGTTTGCCTTTAAGAGACACCGAGTTCACAATGATTCGGTAATGCACAGACATCTGCATCTTTCATGTTTGGGAATATGCAACTACAGGTAAGGCTAATTAAAGAAACGGTAGCTAGGAGAACATAGAACTTGCGATGAAAAAATCTGTAAACTGGGATTGTGTGCTCATATCGATGAGTGGATTTGTTTTTCTCAAGGCTAGAACTGGTTTTCTTGGCGCTAGTGTACCATCACAAGCAACACCGTTCAGGGATTTTTCATTATAGGTAAAGCTGCAAGACATAGTACAGGCAAATGTCGATAACCTTGGGGTAATACTAGTACCAAATGGCATGAACGCGGTGGCCACCGCCGAAAAGGAAGTCCTTCGCTTGCAATGTCCGAAGCAAAAGAGCATCACAAACTTTTTCTAAGTTATGAAAAAATTAAGTCTAACGGGAATAAAACAGCCAGTGTGCGCAATGAGCAAGCAAAATATTTGTCTTCTATTTTTTTTTTTTTCTGTCGCATGTGTGGTCGCATAGAGGTACATTGGGCCACGGGGCGGTTTCCTTCTTTGCATGGTTTGCATGCTACAAACTTATAATCGATATGACGAAACAATGAATATAACGAAATGCAGCTCCTCTTCAACTTCGTTATGACGGCGTTTGAGTGTATTTAAAAAAATATTCAATTCGATTCACACTTCAACATTCAAACTCACCTTCACCCAAAATTTTGCTATTTGCACAGCTCCAAATTTTATTTGACTTACCTCTTTTGGAAGTGCCACTTGCAGAGTGTAAGGGTCGTCTTTTGTCAACGCAGAACACCGACGCATGCGCTCCTTTTGGGGACGATGGTGCCACCTCTTTGGAATACGGGAATCTGGAAGGATGGCAATGCTCATTCCAATTCATCTACGATGCAGCTCAGCCCCACAATTATTTTTTTTTTTTTCAAAATGCAATGTCAGAAATCAACTTCGATGGGAACGAGGCAAAAATATGGCAATATTCAAGCTTCTGCAAGTGTAAATATGAACAATGTTTCAATAAAAGATAAATAAATATTACACAGCTGACACTTAACATCAATGTCATTTACAGTAGTGGACATAGCAATTACAAAAAAAAGCTGAAAAATCTTACAAAGAAGTGAAGTACCAGGACGGTATCATACCTTGCTCAAAGTAACAGGGATGGAAACTGTACTCAGGCCATCGAACTTCTCCCAAGTTTCCACATCATACCAGACCTGGCAGAAAAACAACCAAGACCACATCAATAATGAATAAAAACAGAAGTAACAATAAGCAAATGAACACTTTAATTCATTGCATTGTATTCAACAAAGTATATCGCACACAGCTTCATACCAGGTCAAACTACATTTCCATTCCAGACTGTAACAATGAAGAAATGGCTGAGACCACTAGGTTTGCCACTGCAAGAAATCCCATTTTTCTGCAACTTTTGACAATCCCTGATACTTGCGTATGATGTCAAGGGCCCTGCACTGAGACAGCATGCCTGGTATTGCATAAGTGAAAGTACACTTGAAAGCTATTGCAAAAAGATACCACCTGCAAACTACACCCACCCAGAGATTGGCCTCCTTTCAATAGAGGAACACTACAACACTGATTTGTATCAAGCATACTTTAAAGCCTGAAACATATGCAGCGTTTTTGCCAGCGTTCTCCCAGCGCCCCTTCCCTCGGCGTTAACGCCGCCAGAGCAGAGAGGGTGGCAAACCATATGAGGAGCGCCAAGGCCAGTGTCAGCTTAGCGCCGCAGAATGTGTCAAAGAGAATGAACCTGAGACCTTGTAAGGCAGTGTGCAGTCTGCGTCAATGCAGCAACAAGAAATATTTTTGAAAATCGGTTTCATGTCTTATTTGTAGTTCTTAGGTGAGAAAAACAAATCACAGTAGTAACAAAAAGTTTTTTTTTGTTCACCTTTACTCCAGCTGTTGAGAATAGGATGAATCAAACTCGCAATACACGATCCCTGATCTTGGAAGTAGTTGGGCGTCTGAGGCCACGTATTCAGCCAATACACTCAGGCCTGCTAAACCTACCGATGGACTTGAGTATGGCGCTTGAAAACGGTTCAAAGAAATTCCGAGCACTTCCTGTCAAAACTTTTGAGGAACAAGCTAAGTCAAATACAAGCATCAGTTGATAATTTTCAGGTCACACAGAGCATGGCAACGACTTAATAGATCCGAGACAGGCGGCAGCCTTTTTGACAGCAGCAAATGATGCTGTTATGTAGAAAGTTGCTGGCTGCCATGCGCTGATTGATTCTGCATTTGTCAACTCGTTCCTGGAGTCGGCGCCAGTGCTGCAGATATCTGAATCATCCAGAAGTGGACGTTTCGGCTACCGTCACTGGCAGCATCGACGCCGAGTGACGCCAGCGTACAAAGCGCCAGGAAAACGCCGGAAAAACGCTGCATATGTTTCGGGCTTTAACCTACTACCACTAATCAAGTTTACATTTTGAGCAGCTTTTATGATTTACTCCAAACACAGGGCTGCAAACCTTCACACACTTGTGTAACCTTCGCACCCTTGACACAGCTTGCTAGAGAAAAATATTTTGAGATACCGAGAGAATAACATTTGTGTAGACTGCTAAAACACATTTCCATGCTCGTTGAGCCATGCAGACTGACCAATTACATACAAGCACTGCACAGACTTGAACATTCGTGCCAGCCTTTTATTTTAATAGCACATACTACCGACCACTATGTGGTTCACAAAGGACAAACACTAGTTACAAGAGATACAGTAGACTCGCAGTAAATGGAACCTGTAGGGACAGAGAAAGCATGTTCCATTTAACAGGGGTTCCATTTACCGAAAGATCACCTGTGGTGCAGAACACAAGCATGAAACCAATTTGGCCAGAGGCAGTTGTTCCGTTTAAGCAGCAGTTCCATTTACTGAGAGTTTACTGTAATTGTAAAAACATTAGCACGCTGTGAAATACAATGTACATGGCGCAGCGACACGGTGGGTTAAGGTCTAATGAGGGTACCAGAATAAAACATGTTGGCGGGATAGTTCTTTGATGACAGAGTGTGCGAGTGCGATGTGATGAGGATGTAGAAAGAAAACGGGTAGCGCCACCTCTAACAGAGATGAATGAAGGATTGTGTCTACTTCTTTCTATATCCTTTGGATGTTGCGCTGACTCAGTACAGTCGAACCCTTTCATAAGAGACACTGATATAAGAGACAAATGGGTATAAGAGACCCCAGTGGGCCTACAGTAAAGTATGGGTTGATCAGAAAATGCATACGACGAACTCTGCTTATAAGAGACAGTTTATATAAAAGACAAAAATTGTTGCCCCTAGCATGCCTCTTATAAAGGGGATTAACTGTATCATATTACTGACGATAACTCAGCCTGCGATGAGTGAGCATTAGCCATACAGTTTCATTGAACATGTCTTCTTCACTTTTACCTCTCTTGCACAGTATAAGACAGCTTACCAGACTTTACTTTTGATGAGCTCCCTTACATTTTTATTTCCACTTTCCAGTTTCCTGCCTCTCTTCTCCCTCATAAACAGTTAAAGACTGCTTACCTCATACTCGCCAGGAAAGTAGACGCTGACCCTGGTTGCCCCAGCCTCAGTAACGGGATGAACCAGCAGCGCATTTCCTAGAGACAACACCGCAGAACGTTATACGACCAGAAAAGCACCAGAAATTCACAGAGCTGCCACAGATATGGACTCTGTATATATTGAACTTAAATTGAGGACAATGCAGCGAGTCATGAAAAGAAAAACGGTAAGTGTAGATTAAAGGAACGGGAAGAGGAAGAGTAGAACATAAAATAAAAGGTTGTTGAAGACAACTTAGTCGAAATCAAGAAACGAGAAATGGGCATGTAGTGCACAGACAGGATAACCACTGACCATTACATGAGTACTGACCGAAATTTACAGTTGAAGGAGCCTGCAGGATCGATTCTTGTGAACGTGGACATCATCGTCAGCCTGGCTACACCCACTTCAAGGGGAATGCCTCTCCCAAGTTCTGCCAACCAATCCAGTTATGTGCTTGCTGTTGCCATGTTACACCCACAAACTTTTTGATCTCATTTGCCCACCGAACTTTCTGTCATCCACTCACATCTTTGCCTTATTTTGAGATCCATTCAGTCATCCTTAATGACCACCAGTTATCCTGCCTACACGTCACGTGCACTACCCATTTCTTTTTCTTGATGTTGACTAACACCTTTGACACACAGGCAAAAGTAAAGTACATTATAGCAAACCATTTTTGTCGTTATGAAGGATCATTTCCAGAAAGAAGTTGCACAGATCACGTGCAGCACCAAACTAAGTTGTCCAGGTGCTTTGTGGCCTTTGATACTATTAGTTCTGGTTTCTCAAATAAATGCGAAAAAGAAAAAAGAAAACAAAGAAAAACAAGAACAAACATCACCTCAACAGTGCATCTCAAGGAGTCGCGCACAATTACAAGAGCTCCAGAGGGGGTATGACAGCACCCAGGGAGCATTTTAAAACTGTGCACAATTCAAGTGTGTATTCTTTGTGCAGGAGAACAGCCAGAACGGAATCTGCATCACCTCAATGAAACTTTGCTGGAAGAAGTATACTCCTCTGTCATATGTCACTTTGCATGTATGCCTTTCTGAAAGATGTCCCTTTACCTAATAGATGAGTGTGTTAAAGGTATAAGATGTCCCGATCACCCACTTGTACCCAGCCCCTCGTGCTCTATTCTTGTACTTTAACGTTTCACCTATCATTCTATTTTGCGTGGCTTGCTGCGTCACAGTTAATTTAAGCTGAACCATGTTTGTAAGCCTCCAAGTTTCTGCTCTAGTGGTAAGAAAAGGTAAGATGCAGCTGTTATATACCTTCAACTTATACTAATTATTCCTGCTACACTATGGGACAAATTTTCTTGGCACTGAAGGGAAAGCTATGAGGATGGAGCTTCTGCGCACGTAGCACTACGCGAAGTAGTCCACCTTGGCACGCGTCTTGTAACACTGTGGAAAGTGACGAAAGCACACCATCGACATTTCATGTGGACGCAGACGCCACTTAGCGTTTGAGGTACACATAAAAAGGTGAAACTTTCTTGTGTGTCCAGAAGTGAGAAGTCACAACAAATAAAATAAATATGAATATCTTACTGGTGTTAGCTGCATCCTGTCTCAAAGAGCTTCATGTGGAAAATAAAAGAGGAACTTTTATATTTCACGCTGAAAACACTGGTGATATTGTGAAACTACATTCAGTGGCAGTAGAATGTATGCGATTTGGCTCTGTAGCATTCACTTCAAAGCCAAGAAAAGTTATGGCCGAGTATAACTACAGTAAAACCTCGTTAGAATGAAGCGGGATATAACAAACTAATGAATATAATGAAGCAATTGTAATTCCCCTTGAAAATGCCATAGACACTCATGTATTTAAAACCTCGTTTCAACTAAGCAAGAACTTCCTCACAATGAATATAACGAACCATTCTTCGTTTGCAATGAGCATTTACTGATCGTTTTGGTATACGTTAATTCAATATTTTAGAGTGCGTGACGGTCTACGTCTCATTACAGCTGCGGTAATTCAAAACTCGCGCCTTGCGCTCCCCAGAAGCCGCCAGCGGCCTGTCAACATGCGTGTGGGAGTGAGTCTCCCTGTCTCCCCTTTCTAATCATCAACTCTGTGAGCGTGCGCATCAGCCGGCCTTCCCTCTCCTGTAGAACTCGTCGACCAATCCCACACATCTGACCTCCTTCTCTACTTCAGCTCCGCGCTGGGGTCTCGCACGCCGCCGAGACAGCAGGGATCATGAAGCAATTGTAATTCCCCTCGTTACAACTTGTTACACTCATTAAAACTAGTTACAACAAAGTTCTAACGAGTTTTGACTGTAGTCACAAAAGTGAAAACTGTACGCACCGACAAGATGCTCGTCATCAACTGCAAAGCCCGCCTTGTCCAGAGGAAACTCCATCCAGATAGGCCGCATGGGAGGCACACCGGTGCGCTCATTCTCAAAGAACAGGGTGTACCAGAGGGGCAGCAGGGCGTAGCGTTGGTACAATGCACCCCGCTACTAGCTCCAGGGTTTCTGGCCCGAAGCTCCATGGTTCTCGTCGCTTGGTGTGAATGTGAGAGTGTGCACGGAAGAACGGCTGGTAGGCACCCGCCTTTAAAAAAAAATAATAATAAGGAGGAACAGTGGATCAATCTGGCAGAATTTTTGGCACTTTTTTTAAGCGCCTGCTCCATGGGCTGAGCAGTGAGTGATGAAACAAAAACTGTGAAGCGGTAGGTGTAGTTCTAAATTCTGTGCTAAATGTATTTCCACCACCGTAAAACCTGAGGAAGCGAGTAGCATGCATAACCAGCAATTCTCGTTAGTACTGAGTTCCCATTGCTTCGTTAAACAAACCATCGAGGACATCAATGTTTCCGGTAAGCATGTAGAGTTTTCCAGGCACGAGTAGAATTTTGCGAGATTCACAAACTTTGTATACAACATGCGCGCTACTTTTTGTTGGGCTTTAACAACTTCCTGCAGAGGTATGTGTCCTCAGCAGCCTGCTCTATCAGGTTAGTTTTCCCTTGTAAAGATGTAGTGACGAATGCACTCTAGAACACCAGCGGGAGGAGCAATCATGCTTTTGGCAAGGCAGTAGTGCTACCTCATGCACGGCACGGGAGTCAGGTGTATGCTTTCAAAAGGTGTTCAGCCATTTGAGAGAATTATTGACATTACAGCTTGGTTATTTCCATTTATGATACTTTGCACATCGTTTCACTTTCAACCCCATTTTGAGCACTGCTAGCTTGTTTGAGGCCTGTGTTGACCACTTGAATTTGAGGGTGATCAGGCCACCCGAGATCCCACGGATATACGACAACCTGTGTTCCTGAAGTGCTGCGGGGGGGGGACATGGCAATTGGAATGGTAAATTTGATCAAAATGTTCAATTTTTCAATTTATTTATTCTGCAATCCTGAGACCATGTTTTACATCATGGTGAAATATCAGGCCAAAATAAGTAGTAGAAGTTGAAAAAAAAAAAAAACATTTTACTGGTGAGCTGTAGTCGAAATCTATGAGAAAATAAAAAGCTTCAGAAAAAGCAAATCTGCAAGCTTTCCCTTGGCTCTGTGCCACCATATTAGCATCATCGTAAAGAGGGCAGATCAGAGCTCAAGAGCTCCCTTCGAAGTCCCGTTTTCCCAACTATTAGCTCCAATATTTTTGAGCTCCATTTTCTCAGCTTTTATTTTTTTAGGTGGGGGGGGGGGGCAGTCATTGTCAATCATCTGTGTACCATTTCGCAACAAACGAAGATATTGCCATTCCATTTTTTGTACTTCGATCCTAAGACATAGGTAAGTGCTGCAAAGCTGTCTATATTTGTGTGCAAATCATACCAATTTCTATAATTTGCTTTTTATAAAAGTTGTTAGTAAGACAATATGCCAAAAACATTTCAAAAAAATTTTTTTTGTGTGCTTACTTGAAAATTAAAAATAAGCCAATGGCATTACGGCATAGAATCGTCGCTTGTAAGTATCCTTATACGAAAATTTTGATGCACTCATGTCTAATTGTTTTTAGGGTGCCAGTGACAGTCTATCAAGTGTTGTAACTCAAGAAAATACATCAGATAGCTCACAACCGATTTCATTTATGATATGAGCACAACAATTGACATCTGCACGCCAAATTTCATCACTTCATCTCGATGAATAAAAAAAATAGTTTTCACTGCCACGCCCTCCCCCTGAAGGATTACATTCATAACGCTGATGAGCAACAGGAGGGTGCTGCAGCAGCTCACCTGGTACCAACGAACAGAGAGCTCACTGTCGGGGTTTCTAAAGAAGCCACCAACATCGGCGCCACAAAACGAGATTCCAGCCACACTCAGGGAGAGCAACATGGGCACGGTGATGCGAAGGTGCTTCCAATCGGCATCATTGTCACCTGTCCACACAGCACCTGTAAAGGAAAAACAGTCTCAGTTTTAAAAATAAGAGAAAAAAAAAGAAGTCTCAATAATGAGACCAATATGATCTCTCCGTTTAGTGATCAAGGCTTCTGTGTGGAAGCTGAAAAATCTTTCAACAGCATGCGAAATTGGGCTATTTCATTGTAAAACAGTGCAAGAAGACAAAGACACGAGATGAAAAACTACCAGCATCAGTCCCGTGTAGTCCGTCTCGTGTCATCTTTTTGCACCGCTTTACGATGAAATATTTAGTCAACGACATCATGGTCAATGTTCTGTTTTTTATAACAATAATGCCGTTACTTCCCAGCCAAGCAAGATTTCTTCCAATTCTCGATTTCAGGTCCACTAACAACCAAGAAGACAATTAAAAAAAAAGTCTTGACATGCTGTTCTTTCTTTCACATTTAATGTAGCCTTACTATGATGTCTTATTCTTAAAGTATAGCTGAAGATGAGATAGTACACTAGAAAATCTCTTGTCCTTGACCTTAGCAAGTAACAGTAACCTTTCAGTATACAGTTAAAGCATAACATAGTTGAGGAAGGCTGGTGGTGCCTGACATAAAATGCTGCATGTTAAAAACAATGTCGCAAATATTACTCAGGGTAAAAGTTAAAGTGCAGCTGTTGCACCTTGCTATCGCACGCACACACAGTCCTTATATGTAACTTTGCATGAAAAGACAAAGTTATCACCAAGCAGAGAAAAGAACTGAACACAACCCCATACAGGAGCTTTGCAGCTATTGTGCCTGTTGTCATGTGATCATAGACTGCTGTGGTGAGCTTTGGGCTGGGTGGAGCCTCCGCTCCGCGACGTCTTTACATGCATCTCAGTATGTTGACGGCACCTACCCCCATTTACAAACATGGGATAGGTCTATATATGGGAAGCTTAATGGTGAAAACACATGTTAGATAAAGGAGCATTTCAACAAGTGCCATGACTTACCATAACGCTGTGATCCCACAAAGAACGATCTTGAAAGAATGAATGGCCTCAGCTTGTGGCCTGAACGTAGCAGGTGGCCCATGTAGGTAGACATTGGCTGAAATCAACACAGGCCTGTGAGTTAGAATGAAAGCATCTACTTTTTCAAAAACTAAAAATGCTAGGCTGGCATATTTTGATCGAGTTTCACTCGAATAACACATCTTGACCTACTATTTTTTAGCGATTCTAAGTCAACTGGAATGTAGGTCTACTCTCCGAAAAAGTGTGGCAAAAAACTCAAGAGGAAAAAAATGGGCGAGTGCATTTCACAAAGGAAATTTATTTAAGTAGCCACTGAACTCAACACATTCCTTGTGTGAAAAGCTTGCTTCACGGCAGTGCTTCACAGCTATGAAGAGAAGATAACTTCGCAGCATTATGCGGGATTCATTTTTAAGGGGTGTTATGATCGTCATCATTATTGAAGTTCTTTCGGCATTTGTGAACTGGACGAAAATTTCGACGCATTTCAAGCAAGGACACACTGTCAAGATGGGCTCATTTTCTTTCAGCAAAATGTGAACAAGGGTCCCAGGACCGGTTCGGCGCTAAGAAAACGCACGAGCAAGGAAAAGTCATTGTGAACTTGACTACGTGCAAAGCTTTTCAGGCAAACAAGGAGGGAACTGGGCCATTTTCGAAGTCACCGTGGATTTGGAGAGACCGTAACCAGCATGGTATTTGCAGTTTGGGATGAAAGCTAAAACCCAAACCTGTTGTAGCAAATGAGGAGGAATTAGTCGACCACTCCCCTTCCCCCTCTCTCCATAGCATCGGGTAAATGGAGTAGCATATTTGACGATAAGCTGTTAGGCCACTACACTGTCTTACCCGAACGCAGCCAGGCAAGTTTGACACGTGTACAGGGAGCCGGTCTTTAGAACCTCGCCCTACATGCTGGAAGAGTTCTTGGAAACCAAGATCATCAACGATTATCAGACGTGCACAAAATCTTGGCGACGTGGGCAAAACGTTGGTGCAGTGTGTTCGGGACCATATTTGGGCATCGTGTAGACTGCGCCCTTTCCACGTACGTTGTGTGGTGTCTTTCCCCGCCTTCGTGGGTGGAGCACCTAGACCATCGAGTGCCGTATTGGCTGAAGCCGCGGACAATACACCCAGGGTTGGCTGCGGCGCTATATAAGCGGAAGACCTTTTGTATATTTAGAGATCTTGAGTTTTACAGTCGAAACCTACAATAACGAAATCGCCGGGGAAACCGAAAAATTTCGTTTTCGCTAGAATTTTGTTGTCGCGAATATGAGACATAAAAACAGTGATACGGCCAGCAGAATGAAAATTTATTGCCAGAAGCCGGTCAACTTACTTTGCCGACCCTTGCCATGCAACAACTTCAAAGATCTCCCTTCGCACTGGAAAAAGTGGTCCATTGCTACGTCGTCGTCATCTGCGCCGAAGAAGGAGCGAAGGGTGTCCAGCGCATCCAAAACAACCCGCGGGTTGGGTTTCTCCGCGTGCGTCTCTTCTTGGTCCTCGGTGTCCTCAGCTTCACGCACGCTTTCAATAATGGCCTCGTCGGTCCCTTCCTTGTACACGACTACGTCGCCATTGGCGCGAACGAACGCATCGACGGTGTGTTCATCTGGGATGTTGATCTCGATCGCACGAAGTTCCCCCCCAGGCGTTGCTCAGGGATAGAGGCATTGCACTCTCACCACTCTTGCCGTCAAGTGCGCCTTCGTCCAAATCTTCGTCTGGTCAGGCTGAAGTGCAATCCGTGCGTGAAGCTTGCACCGTGGTGGTGAAGCCCGCATGCTTGAAGCAGTTATCAATC
Source organism: Rhipicephalus microplus (assembly GCF_013339725.1). NCBI lineage: Eukaryota > Metazoa > Arthropoda > Arachnida > Ixodida > Ixodidae > Rhipicephalus > Rhipicephalus microplus. Next base: position 50,154,386 of record NC_051168.1, read on the forward strand.
AGTGACGGTGATATTGCAACCCATGCGGCGGCCACCATCTTAAAAGCCATGCACAAGTTGACGTCGGTGGGACGCTTGTGGCGGAGGTTGAGTAGCGAACGCTGAATCAACTTTTCCCTGTAGGCGCACTTGACGCTCTGAATAACGCCTTAATCGAGCAGCTGCAGAACAGAAGTGAAGTTCGGTGTTCGGAAGTGCAGCAAGAGCCAATGTGCCCATAGCCACCCACAGCACTTTCACACAAACAGCCACACACAACACAACTCGCGACGCTCAAGTTTGTGAGGCTACGGAAGTGACGAAATGACGGAAGGAATGCAGGATGGGATTGTGTCGCCCTCTAATGGTGTCGCTGCAAGGCTGCTTAACATGATGATGATATTGTTGCCGTTCTTATCTTTTTCCGCGATCAAAGAATCCGCTTCCGGCGTCATGCCTTTCTCAGACGCCACTGTAACTTCATCTCGACTTCACCACCAGTTCCAGTCTTCTCTTCGTCGTTTTGATTGATTTCAACTGTTGGTGCTGCTTCGACCTATTGAGCTCGTTCGACAGGCGCCATCTGCACTCCAGCATGATCATTTGCCATCGCCTGCTGCAATGTGGCCAGACATGTTGCCGGACACAGACCCATCGCCGATTTAAGTAAACAAAAGTGGCGGTATCCACGCTAGTGCGGTAAAAGCAGACGTTTACAAATTTTGAGTGCACATAACACGCATACGAGCCTATTTTCGACAGTTAACCTTTGGCGGGAGGGTAAAATAAGGCCCGCACCGTGGTAGAAAATTCGTTGATGCGGGATCGCTGTCCAAAAACACTTTGTTGCCGCGAAATATGTAATACATGGGCTTCTATGAACGTTTGCCGAAATCCAGAAATATTTCGTTGCAGCTGGGATTTCGTACTCGCGGGGTTTCGTTACTGCGGTTTTCGACTGTAGTTCCTGTTTAGTTCAGCAGCGAACTCGTACTTTCTTGATTACTTGATAACCTCCTTTCGAATTCTCACTTACTAACCCTGTAAATAAATTGTCCTTCTTACGAGTCCCTAATCTGACTTGTTGGACGATGGGTCTTAGGATGAGGGCCGCAACTAGAATGAGACCCGCGGGACCCGGAGTTGCAACAGGGGGTAGCGACACCATTTTAAGAAAGTGTGCTTACAATGCCATACAAATCTCTTATATACAGAGGAGGTTCTGAGCGAGTGTGAGGCTCAGCAAATACTGATTAGATATTTTATTTTGATATTAAAGCAAATTTCTCACGGTGCACTACATTGACACTAGGTTGACGTCAGGCTAGGGTACGAATTCTGGTGACTTCGTACAACAGTCTGGCTAGTTGTGATGACGTCAAGCACCAAAGCTTCCAAAATATCCACTAGTACGTCACCGATGAAACCATGGTGCGAAGCGGCCATGAAAACGTTGTGATATCTTGCATGAGCATGTGACAAGAACCTCATACCGTGTTGTGACGTCGGGGTACAGTACAAACCGAAACTAGCTTTCAAAAATACACTAATTACTTTTTTAGAGTGCACTCATGCTAAGCTGTACATTTTCTAGGCTCTTGAAGGCTTGACCTTTCATTATATGTGACGTAAAAAAAAAAACTGCAATTAAAAACTTTCGTGTCAGCACTCCTTTTAAAAAAATTCCCATGAGTCAAACCCATGAGAGTGGGTTATACGTAAGAAAAATACGGTATATGTGTCACAGATAAAGCAGGAATGCCAACGTAATGTCGTAACCATGCTCCAGCGTTCCTCATTTTGCACCTGCCCTGTAATAACCGATGCTACTATCCTCTTTCAACTGTAAGTTTGCCCTCCAACATTGATTTTCAAGTTTGGATAAAATGGGTTGACCTAGTATTTGGTCAGCAATCACAAGGCGAAAACAGCACATACTTTATGAAGACTGACTGAAACAGATGCACGTCGGGACTGTAAAAAAAAAAAAATTATCCTGCACCATTACCTTCTATTTTAGCCATCAATACATCCTATGCAAGTACAATTCAATGTGTGACAGAAGCATTCAATGGTGTATTATTTAAATACAGTTATAAATTGGAGATGCTCTACAGTACTGCAAAACTGGAAGAGAAGCCACTCACCAGAAACATGCCGTACATGTTGTGAATGTCACGGTGCTCCCATCCGCCTGTGTGTATACAATCCTTGTGCATGGTCACCTCGGGTCCGTTGAACACTGATGGCTCGTTCATGTCGTTCCATGTGAACAGGTGCTCCGTGGAACCCTTGTACTGGTCAAGTTCAAACTTGGTGGCCCACCACTGTCGCACCTGTGAAGGAATATGAAACCGATAAAGCATTGCTCCTCTTTTGGTCCTTGCTCAGACAAGATTTATTGACGCCATAAAACTATATTTAAGAAACCCAAAGGGGCCGGCTAAAGGTTGAGAGAGATTTGGGATGTATCCAATAATAAGGTTTATCAACTCAAATCTTTCGCTACAAAACATTTTTCAATGTATGCAATTTCTATTATTGGTCATAACAAGCTAGTGCTTATCCAGAAGAAAGTCAGAAAAATCATTCATGCCTTAAGAATTTAGCAGTGAGCGTAAAATAAAAAAAGCTTGCTTTGGTGTAATCAATATTGTGTTCAATCACATGTTTTCAATTTTAGAAGAGCAGAAAAACTATTCCATTGAATTTATCAACATCGCATTTTCTTGCATATAACTTGCATCCCTAGCTTTAGTTTTACAAAAAGAGATGCATTAACCCTGCATACAATGCGCAGCCCCACTTTTTAAACACATTCTTCAGTTTTATGTGTGAATTACAGTTAAACCCCTTCATAAGAGGCACGATACAGACAGCAATTCTTGTCTCTTACCGTAATTACTCGAATCTAACGCGCACCTTTTTTCCGGTTAAGCGAGCTCATAAATCGCATGCGCGTTAGAATCGAGTACGAACAAAAAAATTACGGTCAATCTATTGCCATCGGCAAATCCAAAATGGCGGCCCCCTACGTGCGTCGGCATGGCGCCTCGGCCATTTATGCCTATGTGTTTCTCATGTGCGGCACTTCGTACGTGTGCTGAGGAGTTCGTCATCTAGTAGTGCATTAGCATCGACGGCGTGGAAGGGCCGACTCCAAATACTCGTGTGCACCACGATGCCGCTTTTAATAGAAAAGTCTTCGCGTGTGCAGAAACGGACGGAAATCGGGCCGCATCGCGGTCGTTCGGAGTTCCCAAAACGTGCGTGCGGGACCGGCGGAAACAAAAGCAGAAGATTGTCGACAGCAAAGCTTCACGCAAAGGCTTCAGTGGACCACAGCAGGGTCGGTTTCCGCAAATTAAAGAGCTGCTCGGCGAGTATGTGCTTGAGCAGCGAGCGGCACAGCGGCCTGTGACGACGGAACTGCTCCAAGTGCGGGCTATGCAATTAGTCTTAAAAAAAGGTCTAATGCAGAGCCAGTTTAAAGCGAGCAGGTGCTGGCTAACTAACTTTATGAAGAGGAAAGGCTTTTCTCTCCGAAGGGGAACATGCATATGCAAAAACTTTTGCGGAGGAGTACGATGAAAAGCTTCACAGTTTTCAGAGGTTCGTCCTAAACTTGCGGCGCAACAACGGCTACCTGCTTGGGCAAATCGGGAATGCCGACCAGACGCCTCTTTACTTCGACATGCCTGGCACCACAACCGTCGAGAAGAAGGAGGCGAAGCAAGTTCGCGTGCTGACATCGGTCCACGGTAAAACTACAGTGACGACAATGCTCTGTTACACGTCAGATGGGCACAAGCTTCGCCCATACCTCAAATTTAAATGGAAGACGCTCCCGAAAGGAGTCGTTTTTTCGAGTGGTGTGATCGTGCGGGCCAGTGAGAAAAATGGGTGCGCGTTGCAATCAATGTCTTACGTTGTTGTTTTTTTTTTTTTTTCGCGGTGGAAATCGGGTGCGCGTTACAATCGAGGGCGCGGTAGAATCGAGTAAATACGGTATATGAGATGTCTCGTATAAGAGAGGTACCGCATATGAATTTTTTTTATCAACCCGTATTCTACTGTAGGCACACTGGTGTTTTTTATATCAGTGTCTCTTATGAAGGTGTTCGACTGTACAGACAGAAAATATGGTATTTTTGCACATTGTTCGAGTTCATCCAGACCCAGGCAGGAGACTAGACTCGCGAAAAGAACAATATGTACAGATACATATTATGCAATATGTATCTGTACATATTATACAATATGTACAGATACATACATATACAATGAAAGAAAAAAGTATAAACACAGAAGATGTCACGACAGCAAAGGAACATATACAGTCCAAATAACACAGAATGCTCTATTAAAGTACAAAACAAAAGCAACATATCTGCTTTTCTGAATGCTGGCAATGAAGTTTTTTGCAGTCGTGGAGTTTGCAGTTGAAGATACTTTGTTCCACCCATAATTTGTAATAATGGAGAGAAACAACTAATAATATACTTGCGTACACTGACAACTTGATTGATATGTGGGGTTTAAGATCCCAAAACCACCATTTGATTATGAGAGACGCCGTAGTGGAGGGCTCCGGAAATTTCGACCACCTGGGGTTCTTTAACATGCACCCAAATCTTGAGCACACGGGCCTACAACACTTTCGCCTCCATTAGAAATGCAGCCGCCGCAGCCGGGATTCGATACCGCGATTTGCGGTTAGCAGCAAAGTACCTCAGCCTCTAGACCACCTGCGGACAAGGCCACTGACACAACTTGCGCTTCAGCTTATGGCCACATAATTTATGCTTACTGAGTGCCTAACTGGGCTATGCTGGTATTGTGAACGCAATAGTATTTTGATTTAGCATAATAAAATCAATACAAACTAAACTTTAGTTTTTCTTCTTTTATATTCGACAACTTGCTTTTCCTAATCGGTGATTATCTACGTTCCTTTGAATGAATATACTCTAGAGAAGCAGACAGTACACAAGCAGCGCAGCTAACCTCAGGGTTGAGAAAGTCGAGGTAAGACGAAGAGCCTGGCCAGCACCAGCCCTCAAAGTCGCCGCCATCCTTGTTCTTGACGTAGTAGCCCCGGTCAGTGGCCTCCTGAGTGGATGTGGTAGCCAGACTCGCGCTTGATGTGCGGGTCGATTATGGTGATCATGCGGCGGCCCTTTGCCGTGAGATTGCGGATCATCTGCTCCGGCTGGGAGAACTGAAGAGTTCAATCAATCAATCAATCAATCATCAATCAATCAATCGATGAGGTCCATAGACTTTTATACCCGCACTGTACACTGTCCCATGTCTCAGTCACCACAGTCAATTTTATATGTGACACCACAGAGCATAGGTGCCAAACTTTAATGGGCACTTGTACATATAAATGACGCCTAAGAAACACAGAAGAAATAAGAGATGTTGTAGCCCTGAAGTCCAGGTAAGGTTTAAGCTTTAGATAAATCACATTTATATCCACTGAGCTTACTCAGCATAAAAGTGGTGTCAACAGGACCATTGGATTTCACAGTGGCAAACCTACGATTCCCTTACGTGTGTATGCATGTCGTCCAAGCATATGTATGTGCAGTCCTCAAGGGCCAAAATGAGACAACAAATTTTTAGCCTGTCGACTGGTACAACAAAAATTCTTAAGATAACCACATTGTCTTTTTACAAATTTGGCTGCTAAAGAAACTGTTGGCTGTAGTGTCACTGATAGAGTCAAAATCGCACTGACCGATATAATGTGTACAGAAGACAGTGAAAACAAAAATAAGCCCGTTAGTTAGCACTAAATTGTGTTTCAGCCTAAGAGCACTGTCCAATCATGTGTATGCATGCTGAATCACTTTTTTACCTTGAATGGATCCCATGTGAAATACTTCTTGCCATCAGTGTGTTCAATGTCCAGCCACAGTGCGTCGTAGGGAATGTTGTGCTCGTCAAAACCAGCATCCACGCTGCGGACATCGTCTTGGTCATTGTAGTTCCATCGGCTCTGGTGGTACGCCACTGAGAACATCTGCACGCAAAACAACCAACGTGACGCAAAAGTTTACCGACGAAAAAACACTCAAAACCATCCGTACAGACTTGGTGTGCTTAAGCAAGTCTCAATGCATATACGTATAATATACTGTATAAACCGGAATATAAGTCGAGATATTTTCAATAAAATAAATAAGCTAAAGTCGCATCTCGTCATATATAGCAATGTCTAGCCGAAAGTGCGACGCTGTCTGGCAACATGTAACTTGCATGTGCTTGTGAAGCCGGACGCGGCCATATCCGCATTCAAATCCAATCGCAGTCTGTTTTTTTTTTTCCTCCGTCTGTTTTCTTTGTGTTCGTGATTTGCTTCCGATCTGTTCCGAGTTTTCGCTCCGCTTGACATTGCGCTGCATTTTTAGTGGCCTTATTTTTTTCGTTCGCTGAATATGTCTAGCGGTGCGAGGAGGCAGTACTCAGCTGCGTTTAAACTAGGTGTTGTTGAGTTCGCAGAAGCGAACGGGAATATGGCTGCTCAGCGCGGCTTTGGTGTATCCGAAAAAAGCGTGTGCTATTGGAGGGCGCAGAAAGGGAAGCTGCAGAGGTGCAATCCACAAAAAATGTCGTTTCGTGGACGAAGTGCCTTTCATCCGCAGCTGGTGGATAAGCTAGCGGACTTTGTGCGGGAAGTTCGTGCGCGCTCGTTGCCAGTGACCGTGGATACCATTTGCAAGAAAGCCTTGGAACTCGCTCGAGAAGCTGGGCTCACGAGAAAAGAGTTTCGTGCACCGAACCCTTGGGTGCGTCGATTTATGCAACGCAAAGGATTTTCTCTCCGGCGGCGCACATCCATCTGTCAAAAGTTGCCGGAAAAGTTCGAGGACAAGCTCATAAACTTTCAGCGCTTTGTGAACCGGCTTCGGGAGCAGAACGACTACATGATGGGGCAGATTGGTAACGCCGATGAGACCCCCTTGTGGTTTGACATGCCTTCGTCGACCACAATCACGCAGTGCGGCGCCAAGGATGTGAAGCTGTTGTCCACTGACAATGAGCACTCGCGCTTCACCGTCATGCTGGCATGCACGGCAGATGGTAGAAAGCTTCCGCCCTTCGTCATTTTCAAACGCAAAACAATGCCGAAGGAAGTGTTCCCGCCCGGTGTTGTCGTTCGTGTCAACAAAAAGGGATACATAGACGAGGTCATGATGTTCGAATGGATACGAGTAATGTGGAACCGTCGGCCAGGTGCACTGCTGCGTCTTCGCAGCATGCTGGTGTTGGATGCGTTTCGTGGCCACTTGACCGACGCAATGAAACGCGCACTCGGCGACGGGAAAACGGACCTCACCGTGATACCAGGTGGTATGACGTCCGCCCTCCAGCCGCTCGACGTTGTGCTAAACAAGCCGTTCAAGGACCGAGTGCGGCTGGAATACCAAGAGTGGATGTCCGGCGACAACCCCAAGACACCGACGGGCCGCCTACAGAGGCCCCCGCTTGCGACTGTTTGTGGCTGGGTGCTTTCCCCGCCTGGCGCTCCTTACCGGATTCCATAATGAAAAATGCTTTCAAGAAATGTTGCATCAGCAACTCGCTGGATGACACTGAAGACGACGCACTGTGGGAAGCGGCCAGCGACAAACTCTCGTCTTCAGAAGACAGTTTTGCTTCGTCGGACGAATAGGAGCAGTTGCGGTGGTGGTTGAGGTGAGCTCCGACGATCGGGGTGCGGTGTCCTCATTAATATGTATTGCCGGGAATGGGTATCAAATGCGCACTAACCGCAGAGCACTACAATGCTCTTTCTGAAGTTTAATTGCGGGTTAGGCTAGTTATTGGATTTTCATTCTAGAATAATTGACAGCAGAATAAAGTTAAATATAACTCTGTCCATTTCTTTTCTGTGTATATCCTAATTTTGTTAAGGTGTTAAGTTATTCTACAATGAATGTTTCTCCTTTCACAGATAGAAGAAAGAATTCAAAGAATGAAGAGCCCCAACTAAGTATAAGATCGAGCAGCATAATAAGTGAACACATAGACACAATATGCTAGCATCTCAGATCAGTATTTGTTCCCTTTACATAATAGAACATTACTGCTAGTCTGCTTGTAACAGTTCACTGACATTTACAAATGTCACCTGTGAGTATAATGGACATGACAGCTGAGAGATTTCTGGCTGTTCCTAGTCAAGGAATGCCTTAAGCTGAAGCTATATTTTATTTCATAATTTCAGTGGCCTCTGTTCATTTTGTCGACCAACGATAAAAAGTTGCAGAAATATGAACAAAAAAATTTACAACAGACTGTATGGAATGTCGTGTATAAATTTAAGGGAAGCATAGTCTGGAAGAAGCATAAGATCAAACTGGAAGCGGAAACCAGAAGTGGCCAAAACGGTTTAAATAGAGACTGGATATAGTACTAAACAAAAGTCAGCAAGCAGAAGCCTAAAGTGAACATGCAAAAATGTTTCAAAAAGCCAAGGGAATTCACGGTTCCACAAAAGTTACAAGCAGTGTTAAAAAGGTTATATTTTTGGTGCATTAAGTTGGCGCAAGTCTTTCAGAATAATAAAGCGAAACTAATACCAAAAGTATTCAAAAAAAAAAAAGGTTCAAAATAAATGCTAAACCATCTAACCTCAATATACAGAGTTGTCTATCATTCTTCACGTGACGTACATTGCAAAAACACAGCAGCAGCAGTCAAGAATACGAGTGGTTGCAAAGAAAACTTCACTTTAATTAAAAGCCGGTGCTAACAAGATTATCAAATAACCAAAATAAGCCAGTTAAAACCTCACCGGTGGCAGTGGTGTTGATCCAGTCAGGGACTTGTACTGACGCATGACATCCTTAGGCCCTGGGCCCAGCAAGAAGAACGTATCGATGAGGCCATTCTCCGAGAACCAGTGAGTCTCCCGGTGATTGGGGGGCGGGCTGCGCTTCACGAAGTCCACGACTGATGACAGCACACCCTGGAGTTTTCGAAAAGCATTCCAATTGCAGAAAGTGGCAGCACAGCCTCTACAAAAGTGAATTGTTACATCAGCATCTTAACACATAGCACAAATGAAATAGAAACACCTAAGAAGAAATGAAAAAAATGCCTGCACTTATGGTTTGTCATTTCTTTGGTGCATTTTTAATTCCTTAATGATGTGCGTAAAGATGCGAGTGGCACAACTTTCATTCCGGTGTCAATGCAAACCAGCAGGGTGCACAGGCAACCACATGCAACATTCTTGCACGATACCACAGCTAACATTTCATTCGAGAGATTGCCTGTTGAGTTACCAGCCACGTGCTAGCTTTCGTGTGCCTTCAAGGGGCCAAAGATCACAAAATGAGGGTTCACACAGCACCATCAAAAGTCTAATGCTGTGCAAAGTCATAAGTTTCTGGGACGAATCACTTGTTGAGTCTTTCGGATTTGCTAAAATCTTGAAAAATGACATTTTAAAGCAAAGTCAATGCACTGAAAGTTTTATCTCCAATGTATTTTCAGTGCAAATGTAGTTAGATAAAACATGATAAAATCAGGGCAGTGAATTTAAGGATAATGTACAATATTAGACGCGTTTGCACAGTCCTCAGTACAAGCCTCTCAACAAATACTCTTGACAATCAGTATAAAAATATGAATGATGACCGGCATAAAATGTACATATATATTCATTTGCAGTACCAATCAACAATGAAGCATACTATAGGAACAAAGTACTCCAAAAATATATCAAAGCCTAAGTTTGGTCAATTACTGTCTGAGAAACAATCCTTAACCCTAGAAAGAGGCTAAACTTACGTTCATCATTCCAATGAGAACGAGGGTCTGTTTAGTGTAAGTTCTTTCTATATAAATTCAACCACTACACGAGATGTGTGGAAATTTATTAGTTCCCCTAAATTTTGTCAAGCACCAGATCGGGCAATGAAAATTCAAAGTTCCTGCAAACCTGCATGAGAAATACCTTTAATAAAGCATATTCTCTACTCACTATATAACTATCCTTATACCTGTGTCACACGGGCGCGCAAAAAGTCTTTTAAGTAAGCGGTCTTTTACGAAGTTGAAAGACTTAACAAAGAGGTGTTTGCGGCGCAGACACACGGCAGCAACGATCTCCTTTTAGTGTTTTCGTTCGAAGACGCTAGCGAAAGCGTGGCGCTAGCAGTTAAAAGAGAAGCAATGAAAATTAAACGATGTATCACGATGTACAAATTAAAGACTTGTTGCACTGCTCGTTTCTTCAAATAAATTTAAGAATAAGAGATGAAGAAACACCAATGTGAAAGTTTGTTGCACTAGTTAGGAACCATTCCCATAACTAGCGACGTGTACAAGTCCGTCTGGCACCACTGGGATTTTATTTACCGTATTTGTTTTTCGCTGATCTCGACTGCTCTCAACACGTTATGGGCGACCGTACGGGAGAAAAAGCGAGGATCGCAAGCCTCACGGCCTGCTTTCTCGCTCTGGAAAGCGAGGCAGACTCTGCAAAAGCCGCCAAGGAGAGGATAACGTGTCTGCTTCCGACCATTGCAGACGCTGCCTTTTCCGTGGGGCGCCGGCTGCTTGATCTGCGGAGTTGGCCATAGACGCTCGGACTCGGACCACATGAATGACGGGCAAACACACAACTGCCACGCTTTCCTCGCTTGTGCAAAATGGCGCGGCGCGAGACCGAGCGTCACCACGTGATATTGCCGACACGTTGTAGCTGCTTACGAGAGTAGAAAAGGAAATAACGATTAAAAGAGTTCATTACACCGTCTGCAGGATATGAAATTTGTTTTTACAAAGAGTTTTGGTGACAGAAAAATAAGCATTCGCTCTTTTTTTCCCACCCCTCGAAAATTGCTGGCGCCCACTGGTTTCGAGGCTACTCATTCGGAGCCGTAAAAGAGATTGACGAACGCCGCTTACGAAAAAGACCGCTTCTGAAAAGGAGTTCGCTCTGTGCCGTGTGTCTGCTGTCAGGAACTACTTTTCGCAAAAAGACCGCTTACTTAAAAGACATTTAAGTGCCCGTGTGACAGGGGTATTATTGACCATCTACTGATTGAAGTACACATATATAAATACACAGTCAACAATCGAGTGCAATGCGTTTCTGGCCTCAATGCAAAAGCACAATTTGGTGTTGCATTCTGTTTCAACATGCCAAAATGCAGCTAAACAAATGCATGTCACTGCAAGTGGTGCTCAGACTACAAGCACACAAATGTAAATCACAATGTGAACATTAGACGTGAAAATATGCCCTGAAACAGTGCATCCAGGGTATTAATTAAGGTCACACATTATGTATGTGCATAGCTTTATATCTTTGAAAAGCAGTTCAATATGTTCAATAAAAAAAAAACAACACCTCTGAAAGTGCGAAACTAAAGTAAAACTTTCATGCCATACACACTGCACAGTAATTGAAATTAAGAAATTAAGAGAATGTCAGAAACTAACCTGTGAGTTTTGAAATTGAGAAATGAAGTCCTTGTGTACCCTCTGTTGTGAACAAATGCATTCTTCAAAAAAATTTTTGTTCTTGAATTTGCCAACTGATCAGCTAGCAGTGCCAACTGCTAATGGGACTACTAGAATGCATGGTGCACTGTACATTGTGTCAGCTACCCTCCTGAGGGTGCAGCTACTATTTAAAAAACTTGTACATCTTTTAGATGTAAAATTTGTTCCGTTAAAGGTGTCATTTGTCAAGAGAGCAGTTAAAAGACATGTATTGGTTCCTGCTGCATAAACTTTTGTGAATATCACTTTCTTGGTTTGAAATGAAGTCGAAACGCGTGGTAATCAGTATTGATCTATATTGAAGCGAATTCGAGTAGCAATAGTGCACAAAATATAACCGGCAAAACATCTCATGTTTTGAAGTCTGCCATCTATATAAGCTTACATAACGCACCATTATTTTAAAAAAGAAAAAACTGGAGAGCAGGTATACGAACATTAATGAACCGTGGCTTTGCAACAGTGTGAATTTTCCCTGAATATGTTTTTTCATGCCAGAGCAGGCTGCTTATTTCAGTGGAAGTCATTTTTTCAAGCTGGCTATGTGCCATCAAGTATGTCTGTTAGTACGTTTCGTATACTTTGAAACTTTAAAAATCTCGATTTGTGTCAAAGGGCATTCGAAAAAAGTAACATTCATACAAATATTGGAGTGCTGACATTTTCACACAGGCCTACTGTTCGAAAGGGCGTAAGCGGCATGGTGTGAAGGGGAAGAAACTTATGCACGAAACTAAATCGTAGAGGCACTGGTGCAGTTTTACAATAATAAAAAAAATAACGAGAGGCAGAGACACAGCTGGGTGTTTTTACCGTCCCATTGTCATCACCCTGAAAGAGACAACAGTGGTCCATTTCAAAACCCTACCCACATGGGCGTAAAACAATACACGTCTGAAATTTAGCTCCTTGCACATCAGGCTAGATTTTATTCTGGATCCTATTTGATTCAATTTCTGCCAGTTCCAACAAAAGATCTGTAGATTTCGGGAATATTAATAATGTCTAATTCTAACATGTAAATTGGAGTGATTGGAGGCTTACTGACCTGCTTGGAGTTTGGCTCAATGTCCACCCATGTCTCCGCTGCATTCAACCACAGCACTCCCACAGTCCTCGTTTCGCTGCAAGAGCCCCAGACACTCATCAGTTTCCGAGCTTGTCGAAGAACATTATTTCCATTTAGACCAAAATTATTCTATCAGAACTCTATTGTCATTAGCTTTACCATTATAGAATAATTAAATTCTTATCACAAGAGAAAATAAAGCACAAAGTCTCATTTAATTTCAAGCGGAATTTTCACCACGTGAATGCCAAAGTAACATTACGAACTTGTAAGTCTTTCTGCGTACTTTGGCCACATTGCTTCAACAATATATTTTGGAACTTGCTATGTTACAACTTTGAGTTCCTCAGAGCCCACTATAAACAATTTTTTACTGATGAACGATTACATAGGCCCTAGAAGACACTATAAAAATCTACAATGTCATGTTGAGTTGCCGTGAAAACTTCTTGTGTGTAGTATCTTCTGGCGTGTTTCCTTGCATACCAGGCACCCTCTCGCAGCGAGAGTGATGCTTTTGGTATTGAGATTTTTATTTTACTGATACGAGAAACAATGATTTTTTTTTTGGAGTCCCTATAAGAATGGAAATCTTGGAGGATGCTTGGGCTTCCCCTCCAAGAGCGCACCGCGATAACGTAATCGGACATTGTTCACATCGCCTCCTTAATTGCTAGCCGGACAATGCCCCTTTCTGCTCACAACTAAAGACACTTATTATGAGCTCCTTAATGCTAGTGCATTGAAATTTAGTCAAGATATACAGCTAGAGTTTTCCCCACAAAGAGCAAAAGTGCTTCTGATACCCGTCCCACCAGCTGACCACCCCCTATTTCTTGACCACCCTTGGACCACTGTGCAGCTCCAAGGCTTCAAATTTGCTGTGCAAAAGGAAAACTTTCTGAGGCCCTGACATTAAACATTTGCTCTTCCAAAACACTAGAGTGCAATATTGCCAAAAAATTGGGTAATGAATCAGTAATTTTCTTTTACACATTTATGTTCGAGTATACAACAAAGAAACACAAAATATGTCCAGTGACATGACCTCTTCAGCGCCTCGGTACGCTTGACTGCCTAGCACTTTTGCATTGCGGCGAAGCTGACTTTGGCAATTGCTATAGTAGTTGCAGATGGATAGGCAAATACACGAGCACTGGCTTAAGGATGAAATAATTGACACGGCAAAGGTCGTGGCTTCAAGTAAGGCCATTTCAGAGTGGCAGAAAAACAGCAATGAGCAAACAAGAGAAATGCATACCTGTGAGCCAGCATTAGGGGCACGCAGCCGTAGAGAGCCATGACGTTGTCCACTTCATACTCAAAGACATCCAGGTTGTACATCCGTACAGGGTCCGACGAGCCACTGCATGGTTTCAACTGATCAGCACACCCACACATAAGCTGCTAATTCAAGCTGTGGCAATTCAGTTCTTAGCTCTCTACACGACTGCACAGAATTTGGGTGCAATACAACTATTATTTCGCATGACCTCTAGTCCAGTAATACACTCACTGATTTAGTGTTTTCAGTGCTGTTTCACGGAAAGTATGGAAGACCAAAGCTCTATCACAACTATATGACTAACATCTGAAAGTACGTAAACCAGCAAGCAAATGCTGCAAACCTACAAAAAAGGACTTACACTGTGGGACGAAGGGCAAAGGAGTCAGCATGCTCGGGGAGCCCATAGACGTGGTCAAAGCCCTCGAACGTGAAGTCGAGACCGACAGACATGGGACCTGTCACGAAGAGTACAAGTGTCCGTAGCTGTAGAAGTACATTTTATCTGCTGTGTAATACTACATTGCTGAACTGTGCAATAGGAGAACAGGCAAAGTACTAAAACATATGAACCATATAATAACATCTGACAATAGGTGTACACAGGCTCTGCATACGAGAGGAAATCCAATAAAACCTAACATAGAATATTAATTCCATGTGGTACACTTCAATTAACCACACATCAGAACATTGGGAATTTATTTAGTAACAATGTGGCCAAGGTCAACGCTCTGATGAATAAAAATGTCTACACAAATTCACACACATTACTGGGAAAACCAAATAACAGGTTTGCACTTTTTCAGAAAAACATGATGAAAGGTCAGTATGTACTAACTCCTGTCTATATGTTGGTCATTGGTGGAAAAACTATGGTTTCAGTACAAAGTGTATTGTGGAAGAGGGGAAGTGGGGTTGTTGGCCTGTATAATTCTGGTACAACCTATACTCTGGTGTTTATGGTACTATCCTTAGAATGCAGCCTACATGGTCACTTATTATGATGTTAAAAAAGGCATCACCATCATCATCATCATCATCAGCCTGACTACGTCCACTTCAGGACAAAGGCTTCTCCCATGTTCCGCCAGTTAACCCGGTCCTGTGCTTGCTGCTGCCAATTTATACCCGCAAACTTCTTAATCTCATCTGCCCACCTAACCTTCTGTCTCCCCCTAACCCACTTCCCTTCTCTGGGAATCCAGTTAGTTACCCTTAATGACCAGCGGTTAGCCTGTCTACGCACTACATGCCCGGCCCATGTGCATTTCCTCTTCTTTATTTCAACTATGATATCCTTAACCCCCGTCTGTTCCCTAATCCACTTTGCTCTCTTCTTGTCCCTTAAGGTTACACCTACCATTTTTCTTTCCATTGCTCGCTGCGTCGTCCTCAATTTAAGCTGAACCCTCTTTGTAAGTCTCCAGGTTTCTGCTCCATAGCTAAGTACCGGCAAGATACAGCTGTTATATACCTTCCTCTTGAGGGATAGTGGCAATCTACCTGTCATAATTTGAGTGCTTGCCAAATGTGCTCCACCCCATTCTTATTCTTCTAGTTACTTCGATCTCATGGTTCGGCTCCGCGGTTATTACCTGCCCTAAGTAGACAGTCTTTTACAACTTGAAGTGCACTATTACCTATCTCGAAGTGCTGCTCTTTTCCGAGGTTGCTGTACATTACTTTCGTTTTCTGCAGAATAATTTTAAGACCCACCTTTCTGCTCTCCTTGTCTAACTCCGTAATCATGAGATGCAATTCGTCCCCCGAATTACTCAGCAATGCAATGTCATCGGCGAAGCGCAGGTTACTAAGGTACTCTCCAGTAACTCTTATCCCTAACTGTTCCCATTCTGTACTTCGTTATTAGCTGTGCCTATCTATTAAGCACAGCTAATAAGCACAGCTAATAAAGAAACTGCACTCTCAGAGTTGTCTGAGCGTTTTATGAAGAGAAAAGCCGAGCTCTAATATCAAGACTCATACCGTGCTTTTTAGAATCTGTATGTCCCTTGAATGTCTCCTCCCAGGCACCGTCCATGTCATCATCAACTTTGGGGCTGTCCTCCTTCTCAGCCTACGATATTCAAACATTGAAGTTATTAACAGCTCAACCAAGCCCGGAAAGAATGCCAATACAGCTAGATAGGAGCACAACAGCCATGCAGCAGTTCAAGCTCAGTTTGGAAAATTGTGCTGCAAACTGACAGACCACCTGCACAACCAACGGCTTTAAGCATCTGGTAACACCCAGATTGTCAGTGAGAATTACTTCCCTGGCAAGAAGCATACAAGCGATGTGCTGGCTAAATTTACTAAGAAACGAAGATCCTAGTCAATGGTAGTGCCAAAGAAAGCATGCGAGTGTTGCTGATTTATCTGTGAAATCATAATGCTAAAGAAATCTACTGAGCGCAAGTGTTATTTCATGAAATTTGAGCGAATTCTCACTATCTTGAGTATACAAAGAGCTTATAGTAATAGGAAGAAGTTAATGCTTTGAACTGCAGAATGGTAAAGTAAAGCTGATGGGTCATGGTCACAAGCTTCCATCATGTTTACTTCCACAGAACTTACTCATCAATGTACGCTCAAACAAGCACGCTTCCACATAACTAAGTGAAGGCTAGCTTTGTAACTTAAGGTTTTAAAGGGCCCTGCAACACTTTTTGAGCATGATCAGAAAATGCAGGCCGATCCGTAGTAGAGGCTCCCGACAACACGAGAGCCAAATATTAGTAGCGTAGCACGCGGCCTCGAATTCACAATAAATTATCAAAGTTGAGCTGAAAATTGCCTTTTTTTTTTCTCTCGACAAATGATGGAAGTCGCTCAGAAATCGCGTGTAGAAAGCCCATCTATCACCTATGGCTGATTTGAACATGGCACACATTTCTGAGGCAATGAGCTCTTCCAGTAAATTCATTCCATGGTTATCAGAAGTGTTTCAGGGCCCCTTTAACAATTGTACAGAAGCCCTGCCTTGCTTGGCAGTAGTTACAAGCTTCCAAAATGCAAGTATCGCAGTCATTTGAGACCACCATTTTTATAATGGCACAAAACTAAATCTGGCCGAGCCATGAGCAACTCGCTCAGGCCAGGCTCTTGAAGATTAGGAAGACAAAGCAAGTTGTGGCAACACTGAGAAAATCGTTCCAAGGCACCTCTGCGAAGTATGCACTCATTATCAAAACGACGAGCCTTTTGAAACAACACAATAATGAAAAACATGACGAACAAAAAACATCAAGATGTCGCAGTAACATGTAATGCTGATTGTTGAAACTCTTGCTCTGGTGACCTTTTTCCCAGATGATTTCGAACTTTGACGGAGTGAATGAAGGCGTGTTGCTTTTGGCAGCTTCATGAAGAACAACAACCATAATACAAGTACAGCGAAAAGGCAGCTGCAGTAATTATAGACGACAAAATAAATATAAGCATTGCAATTTTTTTTTCAGCCACAATGATAGTCTTTGCTATAGAAATTATTTACCTTTCAAGTAGCCCAATCAGCGAAAGTATTAAGTTATAACAAAATGTGCCTACAACACTTAGGCAGGTCACACACAAACCTCGCAAATGTGTAGTATACAGGAGTTTCATTACTAGCACAAGTAGCCATTTATACTTCTCACTACATCATTTTTGATGACCGAGCTTTGTGGAAACTCTGAACATATGCATTTGCTTAATAATTTTTGGTATGACTATAGAAACTTTATAAATAAGCATGTTAATTATTTATAGTTTGAGGACATGACATAACTAGTGATAGAATTGATCAACCAGTCCTCGAAACAACTTTTTGCTAGAAATTCTGTACCATGCACCCCTTTTAACATGCAAGAATTCAAAATTTTCTGTTATGGTTAAGGAATTTCTGAATTGTGGAAACACGACACCGGGCCAGCACTGCATTGTGAGAAGATAACAAGTCTACACATCCAAATATTGGTAACAGGGGATTAAAACAAAAAGGCAACAGACCTTTTATCATTGCAAAGGTAGCTATCCTGCAATGCAGTTGGCCCAAGTAATGGTCGCTAGTCAACCAGTGGAAACTGCACAATCAAGCGCAGTTTGATTGTGCATAGTGAGAAATGTTGAGTCGGCTCTTTCAGAAATAAACACACATAATAAACAAGCCCCAGCATGTGCAACCACGAGCTTCGTCTCCGCTTCAAGGACAACAGACACCACCATTATTCGGGTAAATGTGCAGCACAAGGAAGAGTAGTTGCAGATTATTGAAAAGGATGCATTCAGTGAGCCAAATAGGAAAATTAGTGAGTGTTCAAAGTATTAGACAAGGCACAAAAAAGTGCATCACATACAGTGCACATTACTTTTCCCTATCCCTTGTGTACTTTAATAATGCACTTATATACAATGCCCTAGAATTCTTTTTTTCAATAAATTAAGTAAAATTTTATTGATAGTTGTCATAAATATTTATGTCAATTGTAGCTGTGAAACTTGAGCAGCAGAAATCGTCAACTTAGTGGTCATATCACTTAAGGTAATGATCTATACAGAAATGCATGATCTAATAATCCTCATTCCATCCAATTATAAACATACTTCAAAAGGAAAATGATGCAGTACACTGAAAACTTGCCCTAGTTTCATTATTAGTACCACATGTATGGTTTTGCACTTTAAATGTAACATAATCACATTGCTTATAACATGGACATATGAATTTGCTCAAATTAAGATCAAATACAGATGAGATGAAATAGCCCCAACCAAAATGAAAAGGTTTATAATGCCATTTTGAATGTTTTAAACCTTTTCAGTTTGGTCGGTGATATTTTATTTTGTTTGTATTTCACATTTCTTCCAAACCACACGATGCTTCGTCAAACGATTGAATCAAAATTAGGATCACCGTCTCTTCCCCTTACATCCATCTATAGTTTCAACTTTTGGGTTGCTCTTACAATAACAGGAAAGCATATCAAACCTCGTTATAACAAAGCTGCATTGTATGCAAAAGTAAGTCATATACAAAAATTAGTTATAAGGGTATGCTTCCAACACTATTTTTCATTTACTTCGCTATAACTATTATTTCAGTTCTATCTGGGTACGTTATATTGAGGCTTGAGTACATCAAACATTCACAACCTTGAACACAGCTTCAAACACATTTTTGGTGACCACAAAGGTGCTAACAAAATTTAACAAACCAGCTCTACAGTAAAATTAGGTTAAAGATATGCATTGGAGCTAAAATTTAGCACAGCAAATTTAGTGGCTTAAGATTGTTACAAACAAAAGACAATTGACTGTACTAACAGAACACATAGAAAGATATATATTAGGTGCAAAAAATAGAAAGAATAATCGTAAGAAAAACATCCAGTGTACTGCCTTGCACTAGAAACAAATCCATAAATGTACACAAATGTTTAACGAAATGTACCCACACATAAAAGACCAAGCTAATGTCAGGGTAACTGAATACAGAGGTTATAAACCACAACTATTTTTGTAGTAGTAAAGTGTTAATATAAGAAAGTAACACCCTACAACTGGCCTCAACTTTTTATCAAACCTGGTATGCGGGCTTTTCACCTGACTGAATTCCAACCAAAGCTCATGTAAACTCTAAGGCCAACATGTGCTATCATGGGCGCTATGACAGGGATCACACGAGCGCACGGTGAACAGCCTCAAAACCCCATTCAACCAAAACTCAGATGATGACAGAACTTATGGGAAAGGTACTGCTTTTCAGCGAACTGTTGACAATCCCACTTGATGTCTGTTTAAAACAATGCAGGAAATATCTTGCCCATATCCAGCTCATAATCGTGAGCGGCCTGCAATATGCAATAAGCCTCCCTTTTTTATTGGTAATTGTGAGGCAGGCGTGCAGACATTTAAAATGACCACAGCAACCTTTCCACCTTATTCGGGAGAGCTGCTGTGGCAAGTAGTCCCACTTCAGGTTTGAAGCTGTTTGCCAAATGCTCGCACATTCCGTCTCATACTGCTCCCGAGTGCATTTCATCAACAAGAGCTGTGCCTCACCTTTCCAGGTTCCACATGATCAGCAGCATCTTTACTCTGCTCAGATGCACCCTTGCCAGTATGATCGTCACCGTGATTCTCACCATTCTGATCGGCATATTCATCAAACGGCTCTTTTGCTTGTTCACCGGATTGTTCCTTATCTGTGTGCACAGTACCTGCTACTGGTTCGTCGTCAAATAAATCATCCGGCGGATCGTCTTTAGGCCCCGGTATGCGAGGAACCTGCCAACAGAAATCCCCTTCTACCATATTAATCGCACGCAGTTGGAAGCAAGAGTTGCTTGAATTTCAGAAGGAAAATCAAACTTACGGCCGATTCATCTTCGTCGTCATCCTAAAAATGTTGTGCAGAAAAGTTCAATTACACAACACATAAAATTACTTGTGGTGCCAGTTTAGTTTAACAGATACATGCAGTTGGTAGCACACGAAGAACTTAACACTTGGCTAATCATAACTGGGAAAAGGCACATTTTTTTCTCTCATATTTCAGGCTAACAGTGTCCAAATTCCTTCAGTAAGTATCCCATCAAGTTTCCTATACCTGCACTACAGCATGCACATACAGAAACATAACATGAAACCGGTAGTTCCAGATCACTAGAATTTACTGATTAGCAGTAAATTCACACATTTACTGATTAGCAGTCCTTGATATTACCCATTATGCGTGATGCACCAGTATAAAATGTGTTAATATTACCAATGTGTCTTGTTATTTGCTTTTACCAATTATATGTAATGTTGCAACAGGCACGCCAAAAGGGAGAAAGATATTCAGTAATGTACACAGAGTGTAAATCTAATTGCAATACACAAACAAAAAAAACAATTACCGTATTTACTCACATATTTTGTGCACTTTTTTTTTTGCAATTTTGGGGTTCTGAGAAGGGGGTGCACAAATTACACGGGGATTTCGCGAATGCATCCGTTATAATGTGCAGCGGCCCTAATGCACACAGTATATACATTACAAAAGAGAAAAAAGATTGGCGCACAAATGAAGTGCATTTGTTGCTTACTTAACAGAAGTGGCATGTACTTTAATCAGTCAGATACGGTCAGGCGCAGCCTAGTCAGGATCACCGTTCAAGAGCTCCAATTGGGAACCAACGTCACGGCCACTGTCATCGCCGTTCCAAAGCACATCGCCCTCGGTTCCGTCGAGCACGTTCGAATGCGCCACATTTTTGAAGCTCTTCTCCACAATGCTGGGAGAAACTAAGTCCCACGACACGGCGATACCGGAAAACCTAAGCGTTCGCACGTAATTGAGAAGGCCTTATTCAAGAGCAGGAAATTCGTATAAGCAATCGTGCACTCTTCTGCTTTCTCCCGTGTTGATCACGCCGATTATCACACATTAAAGAACTTCAGGTTGAAGTGCTTGACGGCGACATGGTTACCGTTTTCTTTGGCAAACTTTTTATAACAGCGAGCCTGAATTTTGTCTTATCCATAATTAATGCATCCCATTGCAAGGCAAGGAACAATATAAAAATGCTACGGACACGAACTGCAAAACATAACTTCTGAAATCAACCAAACGTGCATTGTAGCGTGGATGCAGAGAAAGAGGGGAACTGTTGGTGCAAAAGGACGACAGGCCCTCGCACACCTTCAATGCAGAAAGTACTCCATGCAGTGATGCAAGCGTGCATTCTCATGGCGATAAAGATGGGAGATGGTGGGAGGCAAACACCCGAGGCCCTGAACAGTTCTGGCGACCCGTCAACAGATATGGGTGTGGTATTCTAGGGACCCTAGTTCAGGGGAAGTTATCTAAAGTAGGGACTTTGCACTCACAGCCCGTATGACTGCGCGTGCCGGCGAGCTGGCTCGGACAGGATCGACAGCGCAAAATATGCAAGTAAATTTTTTTTTCTGAAAAAATATTAGGGGTGATCAAATTATGCAAGTAAGTACGGTAAACACCAGCCTGTGCTGCATGCCCGGGGCAAGGCATCTAATCATCGCTCTTCACACCCGCAAACAATCACGTCACAGGCTAGGAAGCCCTTCAAACCAATTGAAAACATTTTTACTTTCTCTTTCTGCTTTCAGAAGATCTAATCTAAAATATCAACTATGATCTGTTCCGAAAATTGAAATTTTTTCAGTTCAAATATTCATAAACAACTGTGAGCAGGTTTCAGGAGCAATGGGAGCTGAACCTGACAGCCTCAAATAGCACAATGTGCAAATAAATTTACTAAGGTACTAGTAACTGCAAACTTTTTTAGCTTACCAAGTTATCTGTATCAAGAAGATCAAGAGAAACATTTATACAGATGCACTAAGCTCAGTACAAATGTTTAGATATAATATTACAAATGGCACAAAATCAGCCAAAAAAATAAGAAATGGCTTTGAAACTCTTCAAGAGTGCCTCAGAATTACCATCCTCCACTGTGTCACAGAAGATAGTGTGAAAAATGCCACAAACTCATCTGCCACATTACATATACAGGGTGTCTACCAATTACATTTTTCCAAATTCCCTGACTTTTCCAGGTTTTCCATGACCATTTCAAGCAAAATCCATGACCGGTACGTCTGCTTGGAAGAAACTGCGCACTGGAAAACAAACTCCTGAGCGGTAAAAAGAAATTATGAGGCGCTCATATAAAATGGAAACCATGCTGCTTTATTGCATTCCCTTGTCTGAAAGCATTTTTTACAATAAATAAAATATTCAAAGACACAATAATTGTCCCTCGACAAACAGAAAAGCTTGTTTACTTGCATCGGCAATGCCTTCACTGTTTCAAGGATTCAATCTCTTGCTGCAGCATGGAGACCTGAAGCTGTGCGTCTTCTATCAGTTTTTGCTTTTTTGATTCAAGCTCTTTCACAAGAGCCGCAGTCCTCTTCTTTTTCCTTTCAGCATCCAATACATCCAACCGTTCCTTCTTTTTCCTCTCCAGGTCTTCCTTCCATTTGATGTTGGAACTTCGAACCATGTCTATCATCTTGTCTGTTACGTCAACTTCTGCAACACCACCTGCTGCAGACACCTCATCGTACACTAACCTTTGTGCTACAAGTGACTCCTCCTTCATATTTTCCACAAGACATTCCTTGTTCACTGAAAATCCCCGCTCCACAGAAGAATTTCCATGTGAAAGGCACAGCACAATCTTCACAAACAGCAGTAGCTCTTCATGAGAACTTGCACAGAGTTCCACCCACAGCTTCTCCAAGCGCTCTCTTGCACGATCAAATTTTCGCAAACGCACTTGTGCAGTGCTGTTCGAGCACACTTGTGCATATGATCTACTTGCTCTCTCACCTTGTAGGCCTGTAAGGCGCCCATGCTCTCTAAGTACTTCAAGTGCAATGTTTAGCTGCTTCTGGCCAGCTTCCACAGAAGCGGCAGAAACTGCTGGGTTTAAGCAACTGGCCCCCCTTGTCAGCTTGTATTTCAGAGGTGATCTTTCGATTATCTTTGCTGAACAGGCCTTAATAAATAAGATGCATTCTTTTTTGACACTTACCACCGCAGTGTGAGATGGTTTAGTGATCTTTCGCAACTCACTTTTGGCGGCAAGGCCTATGTCAAAGGCAGCTATACCAATGATGTTGTTTGGGTTCTCCAGATCAATTTTTATCTGTTTTGAAAATGTGCCTGCAGCATCCAGCTTTTCCTTTAGCACGATTCGTCCCAGCAGTGACCGCAACAGGCCGTCCAGTGCTGTTGCAAGAAAAGGTAGCATCGGCTTTTCTGTCTGAAACTTAGCCAAAAATGGCTCCAATTCTTCTGAAACTGAAAGCATAAAGGCCAGCTTTACTGGCAGCATCTCGTCTTTCACAGCCGTCTCGACATGAGCATAGCTGCCACACGCTGGAAGTTTCTTTTCTTTCTTGACATGCTAAACATATTTGACCACATTTGGGAGGACTTGCAGTGCCCTAGCAAGAGCCTTGCCATTTTCCAGCCAGCGCACTGAGCAAAACTTTAGCGGAAACAGTATGCTCCCTGTGAAATTGACATAGTCGGCTCGGCGTGCAGGGACGTTTTTGAACAAATTGTACAAGCTTCTAAGAAACACTACTGTGTTCCACTTTGTCACATTGTGGCCTGTTTTAAATGCACCACTCACAACGTGCAGTCCGCAGCTTCCAATGTCCACAATATTCTGATTTCCATCAGACGCGGAAAACTCTTGCTTCAACGACTTTAACAACTTCAAATTGACGTTTGGACCATCCATTGAAAGTTGAAGTATTTTTGCCGGCTCAATGTTCTCAGTGGCCTTTTTGAAAGCGGCAGCTAAATCTTCTGCGCGAGTGTGTCCTAAAAAACAGGACGTCAGGTAGCGAGTTTTGACAACGTCGTCAGCTGGGTCCCAAAACCTGATCAAAACGTCCATTTGCTCTTTCTGAGCAATTTTGTTCAGGGACTCGTCAAAAGCCACGACCACGTGTGGGACACTATGCAGCTTTGATAGCAGCCTGTTTCGGAAGTACGGGGCTATACCGTAACAAATTGTATAGCCAACTTTGTCTTTACCAAGTTGCAACTTCTTCGCGACGTCGCACGTGGGGAACATGATGGGAAAAAGCGCCGCTGACGCTGCTGCTGAACAAAACGATCCATGGGTCGCTATAGTGTTCAGACACCAAACAACTTCTGCTTTCGTGACACATTTTTTGACCAGAAACCCATTTAAGGATGCCTTCCCGTCAGGCGCGACGGCCACCGGTTTAGCAGGCACGCTTTCAGCACTCGTGCTTGGCACAGTCGATACACATTCACTCGTAGTCGTAGCAGTCATGGAACACGGCAAGTTGGGTCCAGCACCGAAAAACGCGCGGATGTTTGTCTGGGAAGCACTTTGCACAATGCTCACAGCAGTTAGGTGTTTCTTGCTCACAGCGTGACTGGAGACAGCAGCGATGCCCATATTGCTAAGCGAGAAAGTCTTCTGGCATGCTGCACAGTGAGCCTTACTTGTATCGTTCGGCACTGCTCTAATCCATGAGGCGTGCTCGGATATTTCCGCGTTCACCCAATCAGGGTTAAACGAACACTTCTTCGCAAGAGGCATAGCAACTCACTGCATGCTCACGGCATCACAAGAAGAATGGCAATATGGCTGCAGCCCAGGCATCTTGATATGTGGATTGGATTGGATTGGATCCGATCTGGATTACCATATTTGCTCTACTACTGTTTTTGTATCCCAGTCCAATTTACGCACCTGTAAACTACACATTTCAGTAAAAAAATAATTACGACTCGCATATTCTGTGCACCTTGCCCTCTGCTGATGGCACTTCCAGCCTAACCAGAAAACCCTCAAGCCGAGCCGAGATCGCGGCCAAGACAAACATGCACAATTTTATGCACGTGAGTAACGTTGTACTCGGAAAGTAGAAGCGCCAGCTATGCACTGCTTTTTTTAACTATGCTTCTGCTTAGCTGTTCTGTGTGGTTTAAGGAGCGATTTTCAAAGCTTTGATTAATGCTAATGAATATTTTCGTGACGATCTGAAAGACTACAGTCAGTTTCCATGACCTGGCCGGATTTTTCAGAAATTCCCTGACTTTTCCCTGACTTTTCCAGGCGTGTTCAAATTCCCTGACTTTTCCAGGTTTTCCAGGTTTTCCAGGTTGGTAGACACCCTGATATAAGGCTGCACTTATTTTAGACATTTCACCTATGATGGAAAATGTCTACCTACCAAGCAACGAAAAGTTATTGCAACACGGCTACAATCCCTGTCATAACCATGACACAAGTGGAAGCACCACTTATGAGAAAACACTTGCACGAAACAATCTTGAAATTTATGCGGGAATGGCAGTCATTGCAAGACAACAAACTGGTTAAAAAAAAAAACCTTTTAAAACATAACACGGTTAATGATTTAAAAGAAAGATTCAAGGCGAGAACCTGCTGTAAAGTTACCACACTGTTCTTTCACAATACAGTTAAACACCTCTACAATAATGTGATGTGTATAATGAATTCGTAACATTTCAACCATAGTACGAGAGCTATGAAGCACAGTCTTTACAGCATAATGACCCATATAACAAGGTATTTTGATTCTCCTGAGCTCTTAGTCACAAGAGTATAAGTATCACTTGACTATGTATTAGGTATTAAAAATGCTTTGAGCTTTCCAGATGCCAGGTTAATAAATAAGCAAAGGTGAACATTCACCACCAGACACAAAGAAAATGCTTATATTGATGGACATACAGACAGTAGATACACAAAAACAAGTGCATCAAACTTCACGAGTTATGAAAAACACCAAAGAGACAGTTGAGAGAGCCACTAAATAAGAATTATACCAGCAGACTTCCTTTGGTATTATATTTTCATGTCTATTGCATGTAATCGAATTGAGAGCCTCAAATAATTATGAAACCTCTTCCCTGAACCTGAGGCACAGAGTGGAGCGTCAATAATGCTGATCAAATGCCACATAGCACTTTTACACATATATGCGCCTTTTGTACAAGAATGCTGACAGCAGCTTGTGGGTCTTGATTACATTGCTGAATTGGAGCTGCACTGTGTTCCTTTACATATACATTTAAGTGATCAACAAGCACTTAACGGATACTTCCACTCTACATCACAGTTGCTAGAATTTTATGCTAGTACTGCCAGCCTTGAATGTTTTTTTTTAATTCTTTCTTTGTTTCTAACCAAGAGCTGCTAACGAACGCACAGGCACCAGGAATCTGAAGAGCAATTTACTATTTAAGCATAAGCCAACGTCATTCCTTGAATCCAGTTCAACAAGCCCCAACATATATGTTAATAGAGCAGAACGAGACAAGGACAGGAGTGAAGCTACGAACCCACTCAACTTGTGAACATTGTAAATATTATGCACAGAAAAAAATTACAGCACTAACAGTAACAAGAGTACATGGACAAATTGATTCACACAAGAAATCTTCAAAAAAAAAAAAAAAGAATGTGGCATCCACCTTTACAGAATAAGTAAGAACAAAAAAATTGTTAACATACTAACGAACTCATAGTACTTTTCAGAATCCTAAGACAGAAAGAAAAAAAAATGCTGTTTAGACAGAGATAAGAAAGGCTTCCACTATGCCTAACTGAAACATTGAAAAGAAGCATGCAAAATAAAAACACTAAAAAGTATAAGCAATACTAACATCCACATAATCTTCGTCCCCCTGAAAATGAGAAAGAGCAACTTGATTCCAGTCACTGTGCCATAATCACACAATGAAAGTGAACTTGCAGCACAAGAGTACAAAGTCAGGCTGGTCAAAGTGTGCTAACAAAACAACAGAAAGACTACAAAATTCAAGCGTTTTAAAGGTGTTTAAAATTTCAAGGGCTTTAACAAGTATTACGTATACACAGAATATGCTGAGTGAACCCCACCTAGGAGAAACACTTTGTTATTCAGGCTGGTACAACTGCAAGATGTCTTCTGAATTTGGAGGGATAAAAGCTTTTTATGTCTCGAAATAATGGCGTCAGTAAATGTAAAAATAGTTTCGTAAATTTTAAGCAAGGATTACCAACTACGGTCTCTAGATGTGTTTTTCCTAAATGTGGCAAACCCTTGAATCGTGCAAAAAATATATATATTTTTTTAGTCAACGCATTTCACACCAAACTACACTCATTATACAATAGGAATTAAATGAATGCTAGGCCAGTTGACTAACAGCAACTTTTGACAGCCCTTTTTAAAATGCACATTGATTTCCAGCATTCAGTAACACATAAACACAATTATGTAAATTACTATCATCCAAAAGAATTAATACTTGATGTTTACTTTTCACAGCCACTCTTTTCGCAGCATACAGTCAATATCACAGTCTATATAAGTATAGGGCTGAACTTTCTTTAATGCTACATATTGCGATGCAAAATTAGGAAGACAACTGTCGTGAGAAAGACTAAATGCTGTTATCACAAATTTTGTTATGCTCATAGAAATACTTTTGTACAACACTCCTTTAAGTTAATGATCCCATAGCGATTCAAAAGAAACCAAAGAACTTCTTGTTCACAGGCCAAATCAGATTATGGCCAAACTGTATGGACATAACTGAAATTAAAAGCCGTCTATCATTAAAATTACAAGAGCATTATAGAGAAGCTTCAATACACATAATGTAAAAGTATCGTCACTGTAAGTAAATACATAATGGTTAATAAACCCAACCATGCAAGGCGACTGTCACAGTTCCATTGCAAATGGAAAGCCAACAGAAATTGTCATGACCCCTAGCTAAAAAATAAGTTCTCAATACTTTTATAAAACTTTAAGGTGCTGTAAACACGTATTTCATATAACAGCGATTGTGCCTGTTACTAAAATTACCTGAGCCAACACTTCAACTGTTCAACTGCTATGCAAATGATGGCAGTGCATGGAGTGCCCAATTTTCATGGTCATGGCTTCAGTATCTGAATGTTATTGCAAATGATATTTCTGAAATTACAAAAGCTCACAGATTTTTTTTAACACAGTGAGACAATCAATCTATGCACACGTATAAAAATAGTGAATTGTGGAGATGAAAAATTTGTCAGCACGGGGCGTCACTGTAGACACCACTTCAGCAGGCGGACCTGTCTTCTTCAAGGCTTCTTATTCATCCCAAGAATCTTTGAAGAAGACAAGTTCGCTCGCTAGTCAAGACGTTGGCACCAACAACAACCCATACTCACAACTTTTTCACTTTTTCAAGCTTCCAGATTTCCCTCAACTTCTGCCTTCATTGAAAACTAAGGCATACATGATGCACTAAGCTTGTTCAGTATGACAAATTAAAAAAATATTAAAGCAGCCTTGCATAGGGCTGTCAAGCCTGAAGGAAGCATGAAGCTAAGCAGTCTTCTTTCTTTCCTCGACTCTTACTCTTTGCCAGTTCTGGCTTTTTTTCTCTCTTTATTTTCGTTTATTCTTCCTTTATCTTTTTTTGCTTGTCCTATTTTTCCTTTCTCTTATTATTTCAAGCTTGCTTCCTTTTTTTATTTTTTGATGCGTGGTTTTACCTGCGTTATGCCGAGCGCACTACTTGTTTTTTGTTGATGTTATTTACTTATTATTGATGGGATTTAAAGTCCTGAAAATATGATTATGAGGGACGCCGTAGTGGAGGGCTCCAGAAATTTCGACCACCTGGTGCTCTTTAACGTGCACCCAAATCTGAGCACATGGACCTCAAGCCTCCATCGAAAATGCGGCCCCTGTGGCCGAGATTCGATCCCGCGACCTGCGGGATAGCAGCAGAGTGCCTTAGCCACTAGACTACCATCATGGCATTTGAAGAACAAGAGAAAAAAGGCTTCTTGACACACACAGGCACTCAATATGCTACACATGGAGCATTACGTCAAGCGATAACGACAACATACGACAGCCCAGCCCCCTAAAGTGCTCCACACTTAAAATTGAAGCCGCAAGAATTAAATTTACACATATGCATTTACTTGCAACAACTTCCCTGCTAGCTAAACTACTTTGTTATCCTAAATTTATCGAACAAATTTATCAAGCAGTATTCATGATCACGCTAGCTGCAAGTAGTACTACCGATACACCAAACACTCCTGAACAAGGAACAAAATCGCTCTCGAAACTTCGCGCAAATTTATAGTTTTTAAATTTTAACTCTAGAAACTTTGAATTTTAACTCTAGAAACTCCAGAAACTTTGGAGTTTGTTTTATTTGTATGAATTTTCGTGCAGTCAGACAGATCTCTGTCAAAACTGTTCACTTTTAAACCATACAAAAGTACATTACAATCACAAACTTCAACATTCCGTCAATGTCAGCAGCACTTGACTACAAGTACCAAGACCTAAAAAGTTGCAGTTTGTAGAGAGTAGGCACACAATGAAGTACAAGGTTACGATAATACTTATAACTCGTGTGGTTTTAT